>CADEHL010001090.1:5809448-6168551 GCA_902827135.1 Harpagifer antarcticus | reverse complement strand
TTATGTTTAAGAGACCACATTTAATATTCCTGTTTTGTTGCACTGTAGTAGTTGTTACATTTACTTTTATTAGGTTATTATGTATGACACCTCTATTAGGTTTTACCTTAAATTGTCCTTGGGCAGACACACACACCGCTAATATTGGGTATTTTATTGGGTTCGGGATTCCTATGGATGACTAGGAGAGAGCGCAGAGAAGCGTGTAAGACTGCGACTCCGCCTCCTGGTCTCAACTCCAGTTCGTCATGGATTAAGTCCACAAAGCCCTGAAATGTTTGCCGAAATGAGATTTGCACCTTCCAAAGTAGGATGAATGCCGTCTCTCTTAATCAGACCAGGTTTTCCCCAGAAGGCTGTCCAATTATTTACGAAGCCCACGTTGTTTGCTGGGCACCACCAAGACAACCAGCGCTGAAATGATGACATGCGGCTATACATGTCATCATTGATCAGATTGGGGAGGGGACCAGAGAAGATTACGGTGTCCGACATTGTTTTAGCATAACTACACACCGACTCCACATTAAGTTTGGTGCATTCTGATTGGTGTAAACGAACATCATTACCACCGACGTGAATAACAATCCTACTGTATTTACGTTTATTTTTAGCCAGCAGTTTAAGATGCGCCTCAACGTCGCCCGCTCTGGCCCCCGGAATGTATGTGACTGTGGAGCCTTTGGTCTCTAAATTCACGTGTCTCATAATAGAGCTACCAATAACCAGAGTTGGCTTCTCAGCGGGTGTCTCGCTGAGTGGGGAATATCTGTTAGACACGTGAACGGGATGGTGGGGACCTGCGGGTTTCGCGTTATGCCCCTTCTGAACAGTCACCCAGTCTCCCTGCTGCTCGGGAGTTGCCGGGGGACGGCTAATAGGAGCTACCTTTTGCCGGTCCGCACTGGCTAACATGGGCTTTTAAATGTGAATTTATAACATTTGACTTTATTTGTACTTTTTTTGTTATGTTGTCCATGATAAGTAATATGATTGAAAGCCCCAAGACAGCAATTAAATAAACCTTGTGGGGAAATTCTTCACTGCTGTTTCCAGTATAGTCTTTATTTGAGCTTTAACATTTTTCTCTTTCAACTATGTGATTTTAAAGGTCAAGTCTGATGTTTGGAAACCGGTTTCTGAGACATGGCTGTTCACTTCAGAGCTTTTGGAAGTACACTTTTCACAGAGGTCAGGTTGTAAATTTGAGAAGACATATCTGAAATATCAAATAGTTTGTTTCGAATCTTCATGGTATCATAGTCGTCATTTACATGGATGCTGGAGACATCTCCCCACCACTTTCTCAAATGGCCAATTCTGTGCCCAACACTTTTTACAAGTATAATTTGTTAAAAATGTTCCGAAAAATATGTTACGCCAACATTACTATCCAAATGCACAGGAGGCAACATGAATATGAGTCCCTACCACTTTTCAAAACAAAGTGACACCCATGCTAGTCATGTAAGCAAAATATTATCCAACACTGTTTGTTTAGGGCACACTTACTCACATAGTAATTAAGTATGCTCTTTTAATTACAGGAATGAATGAAGCATCTCTGCAGAGATTACTCAGTGTATGACTCACTGCATTTCTTTACTATTCCCAGTGATGTGCTTTCAAAATCAGAGTTATTAGTCCACTTGACCCTCCCTCAGTTGTTTTCTCTATCCCTCTGTCTGCTAGAGAGTAATTATCACTGCTGCTCATTAATTACACATGTGAGTCCATGGCCAGACATCAGAGCGTTGCCCAGGTGACTGTTTCTGTCAACTGTAGCCAATGTTGCCAATTTGCACAACGTTCTTGATTTGTTCAATCAAGGCGTCACAGACAATTTGTCGTCCGGCGGCCACCTCCGAGCTCTTCACAGAAAAGAAAATTAGAGTATCCGTCAGCCGTCCCTAAGGGTCCTGCCTTTGGGAGATGTAGCATCCTCCCCTTCTGTTGACAGACCTGGCGCCTGCCTCACTTGTCACTGTAATTAGTTTTGTTTCGCTACTATTGTGCTCAACAGCCCTGCTTTATTGCTGCGTATAGCTCTGTGCAGCCGGGGCTCATGCCACAGAGCTAAAGGAGGATGGCTTTAAATGCCCTGACATGAAAAAAACAAGTATTCTCCTCCACCATTGATTCCTCTCAACAGCCTGTAATAAGCAAACATGCTTCATGTGTCCAACTTATTTGTGTCTCTCTGCAAACCACAATTACAGACCAGTGTTCCATTGATGGATCGTGGATGGTTTTAATTAATCAGCTGGATAATGTTGCATTCAGGCTCAGTGCGGATGAAAGAGGTCACGAGGGGACTTGGCCCAACACGGGGGGGGGGGGGGGGGGTTCAATCTCAGGGCTTGATCAACAGCAGCAGTGTTTTTTTATCAACCCATGCATGGTCTCTATGGAAGGATCTGGTGTGCACAGGATTTCGGGACATAGAACAGAACAAAAAACAGGATCAGACCGGAATACCTGATCTGTGCACTGACATACTTCATTTTGAGACTAGTGCTTTTTCACCTGTTGGATAAACTTCTCTGGTGCGTATGTTGATAATTTGATCTTGGAATATTTTATGCAGTTTAATGCCATTTTAACTAAGGCTCAAAGACATTATTTTAGTACTGATTATATTATATTCTGTGCTCGTCTCTTATGGAGTACCACAAGGCTCTATGCTACGTCTTTTTTTATTATTTCTTTCTTTTTGGTGTCTATATACGCCGGGATCCGGAGTCATGGATGATCCTGCGGTCCTGTGTCCTGGATCGCGAGCCCTGGATCTTGAGTCGTGGCTGTGGTCCTGGATCATGGGTCCTGGATGGAAATCCTCGTGGATTCATCTTCCTATTATACACACATGCATTTCCAAACATTTGGACTACCTATGTTGTAAATGTATTATCTTTTCAATTTACACACAGCATCTATTGCACGTCTGTCCGTCCTGGGAGAGGGATCCCTCCTCTGTTGCTCTCCCTGAGGTTTCTCCCATTTTCCCCTTTAAACTGTGGGTTTTCTCCGGAGGTTTTTCCTTGTACGATGTGAGGGTCTAAGGACAGAGGGTGTCGTATTGTCATACTGATATTCTGTTCAAACTGTGAAGTCCACTGAGACAAATGTAACATTTGTGATATTGGGCTATATAAATAAACATTGATTGATTGATTGAAGAGGCTCAGTACAGGTAGTTCTACTGCACCAAGATAGGAAAACAATTTACTTAAAGACTTTCATCTTCTGTATTTTCAGACTTCCTTCAAGCAATATTAACATAAAGAGCAACAATTTTACAAGTTATGTAACCGTTGTAATAAGCGGTTTCCAAAATGGCTTCATGCTGCAAGCTTACATTTTCAAAGTTCAAGTGGCAAACCTTTTCTTTCTTTCTTTCTTTTTTTTTTATTATGCTTTACACCTAGGAACAACAGCTCTCCTGCAGCCTTTCATTCGGCTTGTGAGCCACCTCAGTCCCCAGCTTTAAGTTAGCTGTAGCCGCAGTCCTTCCCCTAACACACAGGTATCACATCCTCTGACTACAATAACAACAGTAATGAACTGAGTGGCACGTGGCAGCTGCTCTGACCGCCCCTCTGGCCTAAAGTGATTCACACACCCCCATAATGGCTTTTACTCCCAAGGCCCCTGCGCTTCCAACACCACACACATGTTGTGGGTTCATTTATAACGGAGGACAGCCTTTTAGTAATCAGATAGTGGTTCGATAAACGCTGAACTGCTGACTCCCTTGAGGAAGGCTTCTGAAGGGCGATTTACCACCTCATTGCTGATGTGATGTCTATCCTCTGTTGGCTCTTTGTGTCTGTCTATGGATGGGGCGTTGGGGCTTTATGTCTCTCACTCTCACTCTCTCTCTTTCACAGGGTATATGTGTGTGTGCAGTCCTTTGAGAAGACATTGTGTGACAGCATAACAGACTGATAGGACCCAGTATCCCCTTTGGGTAAAGAAAAAAATGCAGCAACTCATGATGCAGCCTATCTTTCTTCAATGACAACCCAATTTACACCTTTTTAAAAAGACACCGCAGTTTTATATAAATAAATATTTCCATCCTATTAACTGCCAATGAATAACGCATAATAGCGATTAAACCTCCACTCATTTTGTGAAAGCTTTTCCATTTGCTGCCTCTAAACACTCGGCGTCTGGTAGGCCTTTAGTGGGAATAATCCTCCAGGCACACAGCAGCAAATGGGGCTTGTCTCTCATGCAGCAACAGCAGCATATATATCTTAATGAGTACAAAGGAAGTGAAGACGAACGGCAATAGCTACCACTTAAAAATCACCAACAACAGGAAGTTAACTTAAACAATAGAACATTCTGAAGAAATCCAGTGTTTTGCATGTTTCTCATGCAGCAGCAGCAGCAGCAAATATCTCTTTATAAGTATAAAAGAAGAGAAGATGTTTGCATAAGTAGCAATTGCTAGCACTTAAAAAATACATAGCAGGAAGTTAACTTTAACAGAAAATGCAGAAAGACAACAAAACTTTGAATTAAAGGATTGGACTAAACTACAATGTTGTTCTTTCTTTAACCTGTTAAGCCCCAAGGTCCCCGCCGGCGGGGACCCCGTTTTTTTTTTCACGACACTGTGTCTCAGGGCATTTTAATATTTAAAATCCTATTAATGTGTTATACCAGATTAACGAGAAGAATCTCAGCTAACTGACGATACGAACCATTTTTACTGAAACAAAACACAAGTCTCACAAGAAGCGTTAGCATTAGCCCTTAGCTAAAACGGGCAGATGCTACTTCCAGTGCTAACTAGCAAAAACGATCTTAAAACTTAATATTTTCTGCACAAAACTACATATCATCTGGAAAGCTGATACTCCACAGATTATTTTGTTATAAGTATCATCCCTGTAGGACACAAACTCACTGAGCTAGCAGCCAGAACAGAGAAGAAAAAAAACAACAATTTTTAAAAAACATAACAATAATTATGTCTTACCGTTGCTGTTTTGTGATCAAAGCTCGTGTTCAAGGGAATAAAAACGCTCCTCAAGGTTAATCCACTGTCTCTTAGTCACTTTAGAATTGTTCCTGATAATCTATCATTACATTCATGGCAGCAGAGTAGGTATAAAGTTTCGCAGTCCCAAGCTAATGCTGTCTCACATGCTGTTTACGCAAACCTCTCTCTACTTGACGTAAGTGTTTAGCGGGACTTACTAACTGTCACTCGATTCTATTGGCTCTAACGGTTCAGAAAAGGTGTCAATCACCCAAATCGACCAATGGGTTCCAAAGATATGATCCTGCGTAGTATAAACTACGCCTGCTCCGCCTCCATTACGCATTACGCAGCAGGCTCCACAGAGCACTGCACCGCAGCAGGAGCCACAACAGAGCACACGCAGCAGGAGAGCACCACAGCACGCAGCGACGATAGCAGGTAACAGGTAACAGAGCACATTTCAAGGACGTTGATTTCTTTGCTTTTAGATATTTTTCTTGTGTATCCTCTTTCCATTTTAGCAAATAATGGCAGCCAGAAGGGAGAGCTTCACCACCGAGCTGGTGCTAGAGATGCTAGCTGACGATAGTGGAGCTATGATCATACCAGATGACTCTTCTTCGGATGATGAAGATCTCCTCCAGCCAGACCTGGATCCAGACAGTAGTGACTCGGATGTTGAACTTCCACCACGGGAAAGGTATGTAATCTCTCCGTTTTTATATATTACTTATGTGTTTGGTGGAACTGCGTCACAGTGCTAGCTTAGCCAAGAAGCTACAGGAATGATGCTAAATGCTAAATGATGCTAAATGCTAAATAGTGTTACTTGTCTTTTTGGAGTTACATTTTCTAAATGAATGGCCAGTGAATGAATATACATGGGTTTACTTATTTATTTGGTGTAATATTATTCATTTATAGTCCAATATTATCCTTTTTATATATTACTTTTGTGTTTGGTAAAACTGCATCACAGTGTTAGCTTAGCCAAGAAGCTACAAAAAATGATTAGGCAAAATGCTAAATAGTGTTACTTGTCTTTTTGGAGTTACATTTTCTAAATGAATGGCCAGTGAATGAATATATACATGTGTTACTTATTTATTTGGTGTAATATTATTCATTTATAGTCCAATATTATCCTATAAGTTTAAGCCAGTGAATTAATCTAATCTCTTTGTTTTTCCACATGTGTTAGATGAGGAGTGACCCCAGCAGGACAAAGACACACACCCAGAAGACTTTCAGGGAGCAGCTTGCTGCAGAATTGTTGGAGTTTGCTGAAGGGCCTGCACCACCACCCCCTCCTCCACCACCACTCACATGCATGCCCGAGTATTATGGGGAAGATGCCACCAAGGTCAGGAAGAACTGCAGGAGGTGCCTAGATGCTGGACTCAAAAGGGTGAAGACACCCGTGTACTGCAGGAAGTGCCAGGTCCCTCTGTGCTTCACTACCAAAAAGAACTGTTTCAGGGAGTGGCACGACCTAAATACTGGAACATTCAGGTAGGTATAAAGTTCAGGTAGGTATAACGTTTGCGAGTGTTTATTTAAAAAATGTTATATACCTAGTGTGATTTTATTGTATAGTACGTTGGTAAAATGTTTGTTTTTACATGCCTATAGTGTTGGTAAAATGTTTGAAATAAATCTGCCCCAGTTGGAGTCAAATGTTTACCTATGTTTCCGTTTTTTTTTATTGTGCAAGTACACCTACACACACTGACCTACAGTGTAGTTTTATTGTATAGTGTGTTGGTACAGTTACATACACACACACACAGCTACACTTACACATACCCACACAGCTACACTTGCACACCTACACACACCCACACACCTACACTTACACATACATACCCACACACACACCTACACTTACACACACACATCTACACACACTCCCACACAAACAAATATTTAAAAAAATATATATTTAAAAAAAATATGTATTTATTTTTAAATATTTTTTGTTTTGTTTTGGGTGGAATGAATACCTATAGTGATGATTGAATGTAATACAATGATTTTTATAGTCTGGTACCTGAAAAAGGTCAAATGGCACTGATGGAACCAAATGTGCCCAAATGTGCCCAAAGCTTATTCCGCCTGGACTTTATTTTCATAAACCTCTCTAAAAAGGTCAAATGTCACTTGTTTTGCCTCAATCTTGATACAGGGTACTTATTATATGTTATACTTTGGATTCCTAAAGCTTTTAGGCTACTAACCCATCATTCAAGGGTGGTCTTCACTATATGTAATGGGTTTTCTTTAGGCGGAGACAGGAATTTACATTTTTTTGCTATGTTCCATCTGAATTTACTCTGACACAGAAAAATCTATATTGATTCTGACACTTCTACATCCAACTCACAGATGTAACCTTGCTTTGATATCAAATATTATTCATATAAACCTTTTAGAAGTGAAGTTATAGTCATTTATTCTGGGAATGTCATTTTCGAGCCTGAAACCTGAAAAACAGGCTCGGGGTTTAACAGGTTAAATATAGAATACTTTTTTTTCGTAGCATGTTGTGCAAACATACAAACATGATGCAGGATTTATTCATAAACATGAACTCATTATACAAACCTCATATCACCACATTATTTCTGCCCTGCTCATGTGAAAGAGAATCATTTAAACTCGGTGCACAGCACACTACCAGCGGTAGGCAGGGGCGGCGCCAGGGGGGAGCTAGGGGGTGCTGAAGCACCCCCCAGGATTGCCAAAGCACCCCCTAAGCACCCCCAAGAAATATGTTTTTTTTTGTTTGTTTCGAAAATTATTCTTATTATTTTTATTAAGTTAAATTACAAAAATTATTGATTACATCAATGAAAATGTGAAACAAACAAATGTTTGACCAAAAACATAAAGCCAACACAGGTGATATGATTAGGCCAACGGCCAGCACCCATTCGATTTTTGACCATACCCATAGGCTAAATTACTTTGTGACACTTGAGTGACTTCCTGTTAGCTAGAGCGCCAAATTATTTGCTAACAGCAAAGTGAAAAAATAATCGTATTTTAGTCCTTAAACGTCCACGTGTGGACACTCAATCAAAACCACCTGAAAGCGAGAGGGATTCTGCACATAATAGCCTAGCCTCGTGAGTACAATTAGCTTACTTCTGGGTCTCTGTGTTTCATTCAAGCTCTGCTCTGTGTGTGTGTGGCACGAGCCATTTTGTGTGCCTGCGCGAGTGAGAGAGAGCTCGCGCACCGGTGGGTATCTACCGGAGATCGTTGTGGTTAGCATCTGGTGCTAGCTAGCCAAGCTAATGGGTATAAGGAGCTTTTTCAACAACAAGGTGGAGGGAGAACTCTCCAGACGGAGAGTCTCAGATAACCTCAGCTCAGGTGAAGTAAAGGACTCAGTGTTTAGATAGTTAACTTTAGTCTAGTTATCTCAGTGGGTCTCAAACGGTTTGTTTTAAAAGGGGAGTGATTTGTAAAATATCTATAAAGAAATAGAAAATCTGTTTACAGTTCTGTTTCATATGGGTGTTGAGAGATGTATCCATAGATCTCTTAATGTTGCTCTCAAAGTGCACCAGATTGATGCTTTTAACTTCAATATTTAAAAAAAATCTTCCCGGGGGAGCATGCCCCCGGACCCCACTAGAGGAGGTGAGGTCCACCCCCCACTTGTAAAAATAGCACTTTACCCCTGCTTATGCCGTGAGCTGATTATCGAGCCTTCATTGTAACAGTCGCGGGTACACTGTGTGTGCGTGTGGGGAGTGTTGCAGTAGAAAATTCAACTGTAGCGCTGGTGCATTAATGGGAAACCCTTAATGTTTGAGCACCCTCTATGAAACGTCAAGCTACCCCACAGCACCCCCTAGGGAAAATCTCTGGCGCCGCCACTGGCGGTAGGTACTTCTTCCCACTTTGTGATCCGTACCTTCCTCGGTTCAGTCTTGTATGAATAAATATGTGCATGTTTTCCTCAGTTTCTGCAAGGTTTAGCTGTTCTAAACAATGTACAGGGGCAGAGGCAGGCAGAGGAGCCTGTGTGTTTTTTACATTTTCCCTTTCTACTGCTCTATTCTCAGAAAATGATGGACACATGATGACAGCAGCCAAGCGTGTAACTTTGGTTTGAGAAGTGGGGGGGGACACAAAACAGGGGGTCCTCCGCAATGAAAAATGTTCACAATTGAATTCTGCCTTTCTACAAATATATTAGGGACTATATTTTTAAAAATGTGTAGTGTATATAATGAGTGTGCACACGTATCTAGTATCCTATCCATGTGAACCTGTTTTATTTGTGACGACCTCACATCCTCTAAGGGGGTCCCGGGGGCATGCACCCCCGGGAAGATTTTTTTCTTTAAACTGAAGTTGAATGCATCAATCTGGTGCACTTTGAGGGCAACATTAAGAGATTTATGGATACAGTTCTCAACACCCATATGAAACAGAACTGTATATATTTCAATAATCAAAAAAACATTAGAATATGCTCACAACCAATAACAAATCATTGATCAATTCCTCTCTCCTATCTTCATTTTACCTAGTCTGCATTCTTTCTTTTTATTTATGCATATTTGACTCATCACTCCCCTTTCAAATTATTTTGAAAAGTATTTTTTATTTTTGTACTGCTTGGAGTGAGATTTTTTTTTGGTGAATCGAAAAAATAATTGTTCATGTGTACAGTGTTACAAATGTATTGAACATGTACAAACTAGGGTTTCCCATTCATGTAATGGGCGCACATACACAGTGTACCTGCGACTCTTACAATGAATGCTCGATAATCAGCTCACAGCATAGAAAATGGTATATGGTATATATACTATATATATATATATATATATATATATATATGTGCTATTTTACAAGTGGGGGGGGGGGGGGTCCTCACCTCCTCTAGGGGGGTCCGGGGGCATGCTCCCCCGGGAAGATTTTTTTTTTTTTTTTAAATATTGAAGTTAAATGCATCAACCTGGTGCACTTTGAGAGCAAAATGAATCTATGGATACATCTCTCAACACCCATATGAAACAGAACTGTGAACAGATTTTCTTTTTCTTTGTGGATATTTTACAAATCACTCACCTTTAAACTGTATTCTTGTTTTACTGTCATATAGTATGTCATAACTGTTTTTCATTCATTCTCATAAATGGTGACCAAAACGTTTGAGACCCACTGAGATAACTAGACTAAAGTTAACTATCTAAACACTCAGAGTCCCTTACCTCACTGAGCTGTAGTTATCTCTCAGTCTAACAGGACAGAGCTATCCCTTTCCTTGTTTTAGAAACAGCTTTTATCCGTTAAGCTAACCAGATGGTAACAACAACAATGCAAATAGTGAATTTGGTAGAAATATACTGTATAATAGTAAAGTTATTTAAGATGCCATATTTATTGAAGATTTTACGTTATAAATATTCCCCAAAATTATTCAAAAGCATATTATTCCAAACTCTCTGCTGTATGACCACCAGGAGACTATTGATGTGTGTGGTGAGTTTGGTAGTAATAAGCTGTATAATAGTGATTGAATATTCTTGTATTCTCTTTTTTGGGAGTTGTACTTTGCAGACGGTCCCTCAGCACTCATTTCTTCTCTGGCTGCAGATAG
Source organism: Harpagifer antarcticus (assembly GCA_902827135.1). Taxonomy (NCBI): domain Eukaryota; kingdom Metazoa; phylum Chordata; class Actinopteri; order Perciformes; family Harpagiferidae; genus Harpagifer; species Harpagifer antarcticus. Next base: position 6,157,929 of record CADEHL010001090.1, on the reverse strand, counting down.
AGACCAATCAATGTAATGTGTCCAGCTCGGAGGACGGCGCGTATTGGCTTTTTTTTTTAATCAAAATGTGACTGTAGTTCGTTGTCAACCTTACCACGGTACTTAGGAGACGTCATTTGTGTCTGAATAACGTTTTGTTCATGCGTTATTGATCCGTGAAATCAGAATCTCCCAATATCGTTCCAACTTTACTGAACTAAGCCAGAAGACCGTCTCATTTCGTAGACCGCTCGGTTTGCTGTTCCTTCACTTTATTTTTATACTTATATACATTCATTTTGGACGAAAACTTAGCGTGAGGAAAGGCAAGTGTGGCGTGAATGCGTGAGATATGGGTTAATTGCGTGACTCTCACGCTCAATGCGTGAGTGTTGGCAACAGTGGCGCCAGCAGGGGGCCATGGCCACCCTGATATATTTGTTGGCCCCCCCACCACACACACCGCCTCGCCAGTCACGTATGCGTAGTAGTTTATCTGATATTTAACAACAAATACACAGCCAGCGAATCGCTTGATTTGAGCTTCCAACGCTCATACTGCAGCCCCTCCCTCTCCCTCTGCTACCATGGTAACACTCTGATACTCTGCACCACTCTGATACTTGCGCGCACCACTCTGATACTCGCACACACCACTCTGAGATTCGCACAGACAGCAGCAGGTTGCAGCAAAACGTTTCTTTCTACTGACTTTTCTACTGACTTGACAAAAATCCACCAGACTTCTAGAAGGTAAGCCGTATACCAGTGACCACCAACTGGCGGCCCGCTGGCCACATCCGGCCCGCCAGACATTCTCATCCGGCCCGCACGACGGGGGTGACTGTGGCGTTGGCGGAGTGGTTACTGCGTTCGCCCCCCACCCATTATTTTTTTTACAATGTCTCGTGAGTAAGGTGCAGTACCGGAGTCCAACAGAGAGGCAGCAGCTGCGGGACAGTAGACTGCGTACTGCGAAACCTTCCCTTCCTTCAAGAAGAAGAAGTGATCCTTCTTGTGAAGAGTCTGCTTTGTGCGCTCCGCACCACAGCAGCAGCTTTGTGCCTCCGCACCACAGCAGCAGCCCCGCTGCAACAGAGTCCAACAGAGAGGCAGGAGCTGCGGGACAGTAGCCTAGAAGCAGGGTTGGGTTGTAACGGAATATATGTAACGGTGTTACGTAATCAGAATACAAAAATCAAGTAGGCTACCTGTATTCAGCTGGGGTTACATTTGAAAAACGAGTAATCTGATTACAGTTACTTTCGTAAACCTGAAGTGAATACATTTTGGAATACTTATTGGAATTATTGGTGGAAAAGTTTCCTCACAAAATGTAATATTCATTACCGGCAGAACTGTGTGCACACTGCACAGCGCTGCAGCGTCTCTGTGAGCGAGAGAGATGCAGCGTGTCTGTGAGGCCCCGCCCCCGCACACAGATGAGAGAGAGATCTCTTTTAAAATATATTGAAAGTTAGAAACGGAGATGGTTAGATAAAATGTGATAACGTTGATGTAGCATTTCTTTATTGTTGAAATGATGACATTTATAACGGGATCAAATCAAAGTGAATGGACTGCTGCTGAATGCATGGGGCAAGTGACTGGAAAAAGTTTTAAAAGTTATTACATCGTTTCAGATAATAATAAATAATAATGATAATTCATTCTATTTAGGGGCGCCTTTCAAAGCACCCAAGGACACCTTACAATTCATAACATATTCTAAGGAAAGGTTTACAGTAGGAGAATGCAGTCTGGGTGATGTTTTTTATGTGGGGTGCAGATGAGAGGGAGCTGTCCAGAATGACACCAAGATGTTGTGTTTGAGTTCTTGATAAGCCATTTAAAACAGTAAAACAAGTTTCTCCTGTTTACCAAAACATACCCATCTGTTATGGACAAAGAAAGTATTCCAAAAGTATTCTAAAAGTAACTTGAACACGTTACATTTTTAAGACACATAACTGTATTCTGATTACTTTCAGAGCATGTATTCAGTAATCAGTAACTGATTACATTTACAAAGTAACCCTCCCAACCCTGCCTAGAAGTGGTCCTTCGTTAGCGTGAAGAGTCTGCTAAGCTTTATGCAGTACCTGTAACCCCCCCCCCCCCCCCCCCCCGCTGGCCCGCGATAGTGTCTATTGGATACATTTTGGCCCTTGGACAAATGTAGTTGGTGATCCCTGCCGTATACGTTTGTTGCCTGTTAAGCCCCACAACACTTTAGGCTTTAGTGTGTTAGCTTTAGGTAGCAAAAAACGGAGATATGCTTACCTTTAGCTGTTATTCTGATCAAAATGTGTGTTCAATGGCATTAAAACGAGAAAAACGCTGGAAGAACTGGAAAAGAGGCACCAGGCTCAGTAAAGGCTGGCTTGACTTCAGGTATAATTCGTCTGTAAACACACTTTGGCGGCTATCCTAGTTAGTGTAAAGGAGAGACAGAGCTAGCAGGGGAGCAGCAGCATAGGGCTAGTGAGGAGATGGCCATACATGCTAGAAAGTACATGTGGAACTCTGTTTTGTAAAAGTGAAACTAAAACCTAAGTACTGTTTTATTAATGTGATTGTGACCTTTTTAATAATTTAAGTCTTCTACACACTTTAGGTCTGCAGCTCCTTGAAAATGAAACGAGAATCTATGCAGTTTTTCCTCTTCTGTGTTCTGAGGTTATGAGCCGACCATTAGTCAAGTTTGTTTTCATAATGTTCTGTATGCTAATTTAAAAAAAGAGTAACCAGTTTGTTTATAAAGTATACATATACATTTTCAAAACAAATGGAATACAAGCTATATGTATTACTCTCACCACAGTGGCCTAATCTAAAAAAAATAGAAATATGTCTCGTCACCTATTTTCTGTCTAATACTATAAAAGGTGGTGTTTTGTATCATTTATAATGTTTTGAATTTGCTATAAAGGTCAATAATAGATGGTGTTTTTGTGTTCAATAACAGTATGTATTTACTATTTTATACCCCTTGTGTTTTTGGGTCCTGTTGAAATAAAATAGTCATGTTTTAAAACTTGATTTAATAAAGTCATGTCAATCGTCTTTGATCCCAGTGTGACACAAACAGCTTTGTTCAGTCTAAAACAACCAAAGAAACCAAAGTATATCAGTAGGTGATTCTCTTTGCCATTGTTTTCATCTAGTCTATACTTTTACAACAATTAAATGCTTGGTTTTGGTGGGCCACCCCAAGATTTTCAGTGGCCCCATTTGGCCACCCCTATGAAACATTTCTGTAGGCGCCACTGGTTGGCAGCCTACAGAATTGTTGAAACGGCTACTAATCTCCGTTAGCTCCAAGCTAGCACCAAATGCTAACAACAACCCCGTAACTCTCTATGTCTATCTCTCTGTTTATCTCTCTCTCTCACAAGATAAGCTTGTGCTACACACACACAGACGGTCCTCCGTGACGATGACCGCTTGCATAAAAAAATAATAATAAACACATTTAAAAAGTGGGGGGGACACAAATGGGATTTTGAAAAGTGGGGGGGACATGTCCCCCCTGTCCACAGTGGAAATTACGCCCATGACAGCAGCACAACATCATTCAGAAAATAGAAAAGTAGCTTAGCGCTAGTTATAGACTTGACAGGGACACTGTGTGGCCTACTGTGCTCGACAATACAACGAACATATACTACTGCATTAGTTTCAAACACAATAACACATACAGTAATCTGTGTGTCATATAGTGTGCTATTTTTCACTTTTATAAAAGTTAAATATATCTGCAGGGTTTTCTAAAATAGTCGAAATGTGGTTGTGAGAATGAGTTTTTTATGCTGTCATTGACAGATTGACAGGATGAGTTGTATGTGGGTGCTTTATCTCGAGGTATAAATGCAAAAACAAGAAATGCTACAGTTCCTAGGTGTTGCTCGAGGGAGTACATCACCACAAATGTAACAGTAGCTGATTTGACTCGAAGATAAGTTGATTTATCTGAGCGTTACATGCCGTTATGTTGACAGTGCCAGAAGAATAATTTACCTGGTAGCAATATGCACACATTTTATAAATACATCCACAGCACTCCACAAATGTTCCACAGGAAAGTTAGCTTACTCGTCATAAGAGGCAAAAATCTGAGAAAACAGATAGATACATGAGTCAATGGTTATAAAAAGCAACTTCATATGGTATATTTAAAAATTGAAATTAAAAACATAACCCTGATAATGTGATCAAAGGGCTAGTGAGTTGAGTTATGGGAATCGAGTGAAATGTAGGAACAAAAATCAGGATATTTGGTGATTCATTCTTTATCAATCTTATATTAATATGTCTCTTTTGGTGACTATAGCTGCAAAATCAATGTAATCGAGAAAACACATAGTTTCCTATTTTTCCTCAGATTTGTTTTTTTAAATCATATTTCACAGCATGTTTTGTTGTGTATGCCCTCTCACAATATCATTTTTCAAAATGCAATCTGAAATGGAGTACTAAATGTTATTTTTGACCACCTCACAATTAAAAACAACAACAAAAGATAGTCATTTTGAATGCATTTTGATACACTTATGTCACGTATAACAGCTTAAAGTAGGTCGTGAATATTTGCTCTACTGTTACCTGAGGCCTGTACTACGAAGCTGGTTCAACCTAACCTGGATATGTTTGAGTTAGCCGGTTGGCCTAATCCAAAACATATGCACTCTCGCAAAACTGTACAACGACGCCGGTTATCAAGTGGATCGCTCAAGCCAGCCGAGTATGGAACGCCATTTGCGCCATTATTCACGCGTTTATTCACGCGTTTATTCACGCGTTTATTCACGCGAATAAACGGGGAGGTCCGTTTAAGTTCAAAGTTTCAGTAACCAATCAGTGAAGAGCAAAGCCAGACCAAAGCAATCTGTAGATGAAAAGTTCCTGACATTGTGAGGCTGTAAACCTAGCTTAGAAATCAGATTTTTGGAAAACTTAAAAACTTGTGAAAACACAGATGTACTCATGTCATCCATTTTTTTTGGTATTTCAGATTAGGTTTACCAACGTTTTTGGTTCACAAAAGTAGTGAAATATATGAATTACACTATAGGCCTATATAAATGTGTTGTTCATGTCTAAAATGAAAATGTGTAAATTAGAATTTGGAGTAAAATAGTTCTATCACTCTACTTTCACCACAGAAAAGTTACATCAGGACTGATTCATGACTTCATATTCCATACTGAGGTTCATGTGATGTGTACAAATACAAATTGAGAATTACAACTTTTTTTTTCAACCAACTATTTATGTTAACATAAGAAACTGTAAAATCTCAATATTTACAATACAGGGTTCATACACTTTTTCACCAATGATTTTAAATGACTTTTCCATGACCAAAAAAATGACTCTTTCATGTGGCTAGCATGCGCTGCCTCGCCCATATACGAAATATTGAATATGTTACAACACAGTTTGCATTTAGCACGTCTTGGGTCTGTCTTTTGATAACCACAATTGGTACTTATTCTTTAGAAGCCATACATTGTTGAAACTGCACTTCCCTGGCATCTTTATATCAAATAGTAGCTCCTGTAGACTAGAGGGCATGATTGTAAACATCTCTCACCAGCTAAATACTGCCACAGGTGCCATTTTACGTTCATTATACGATACAGTATTTATTATCATTATAGTATTACTATTTTGGCGATTAGATAACATATAAATTATATTTGATGCAACTTTAGTTATATTTCCATGACTTTTCCAAAACTTTGGGAAAAATATTGCATTCCATGACTTTTCCAGGTTTTTAATGACTGTACGAACCCTGACAATATCAGAACTTTCTCAACCAACTATTCATTATAAATGTAAAGACAGGGGAGCAGTGCCATGGTCTTTGTCTGTCTTCCAAGACAGTGGGTCTGGCTGCTGTGTAGGTGATGGTGCATGGGCTGCTGGTGGCTCTGCACAGCGGACTTGTAACACTAGCAGTAGTGGAGATGGAGCATCAGAACCTGGAGAATACTACAACAACAAGGATCCATTTGAAGATAGGTAAATATTACAGTAATAGTGTACTTTCATTGTGTGGGTGTAACATAGTTAAATAGAGAGGGAGAGAGAGGGGAGACACATTCCACTTGAACTTTATATTTTAATGAATTTAGTAGTAATTATTGTCCTATATTTCTTTCCGATTTCACAGCTGCCTGGGCCTGGCAGCAAGAACCTCCATCTGTGCCTGCACCCAGGTCAAGATTTACCGTGGCTCAAGGGCCTTCACCAGAGCCATCACCACCAAGTACCAGAGGACCAGCATCACTACAGCAGCCTCCACCTCCATCTGTGCCTGCCACAAGATCAAGATACACCTCGGTACAAAGGCCTCCACCACAGCCATCACGATCAATCCAGCCAGCAAAGAAGTCTCGCCGAGCACACCTCCCTCCCTCCGACACAGCCACCAGCAGCCCATGCACCACCACCTAATAATGGCGCAAATGGCGTTCCATAGAGGTGTCCTATCTAATTAGGTGCGCGTTCACATGAAAGGGGTGGTATTTGGAGCATTCACCAATCACAAACAAGGACAAGCGTACTGACAGCACAGCGCGTCATACTTCCTGAATGAAAAGTCAACTATAATATTAGACATATGAAGAAGTTAAACTTTAAACATCCATGACTTAAACACTTTATCCAGGATAAAAGCCACATAGTTGCAAGTTCAAACACTTGTTCTTTTACCAGCTGTGGTGAATACAGTTTGAATGCGTTCATTAATAACAGGTTTATGATATCACTGCCCCGTCTAGTGGATCTGACTTTAATTACATTTGACTCGAGTGTTTCGTCAACTTAATGTGTTGCTTAAAATAATACTTCTTCATGTAGTATGTGACACTGTAAGCGTTGCACGGCCAGATACGGCTCAATAAACTGACTCAGATAAGGAAATATATGATAGGCCTACATTATGATGTGATATGAATGATAATGGGACACATCGACGTCTGCACTCACAGTGCCGCGGACTGTAGGCTACGTAATGTTACTTTGATCCGGTTACTTATGTTGTGGCAGATATTTAATTAAGCTTTCTTAACGCTAATGTTATAATAGTCAGATTGCTCTGAAGATGAGAGGTGATATTCTATTAATTGTCACGTTCACACAGTCGGTGATTTGAACTGCAACGTCAGTTTTTAAAAATTGTATTTCCTTTATCCTCTAATATGACTTGATTGCTTTAAACTCTGCACACTGTTGTTATCAGCTGCTCCACCATGGTTTCTACCTCAATCTGTAATAGATGTATCCTTATTGAAACGGTTACATTCAATGAAAAATAAAATGAATGTGCAGGCTTACGTGAACACTGTTTTACATAAACAATATGGTGTAGTGATCACTATTTAACACTGGGACATAATTCACGCATGGAACTACGGGTTGGGGGTATTGTTTCCGCAAGGACATATGTGTTCATATCTATATATGTTGTGTGCCCTCCCGGCTCTCTCTCTTGTCGACCCGGGCTGCGACCCGACAACATGTCCTTTTCTACTCTCCAATAAAGTACCCTTTTGCACCTTCGATGCACCGCCTCCGACTCCCATATCTCCCGGCACTACACTGGTGACTCTGACACGTCTTGAGAAGTTTCCGGGACGAAGCCGAACACGGCAAAAGGAACTCGAGTTCCTTTCTCGAAATGCCGGGGATTTTTTGGAGACGTCCGTGGCTGCCACCGGCACGCGGACTGAGGCTCGGTGCGTGCTCCGCAAAAGGCTGGAGACGTTGCTCGCCGTTCCCGCATCGGGGGGGACGATGCACGACCTGCTGGGTCGACCAGCAACCCTATTGCTACCTCATGGGGCTGTTTCTTCGGGGCGTGCGGCTGCGCGTCCCAGCGGCGCTAGCTGGCGACGACTAGCAGCTATCCACGTGGGGCTAACGACGGCTAGCAGCTACCGATGGCTGCCAGCTAACGGCCTCAGCTAACGGCTAGCTGCTAACGGCTAGCTGCTAACGGCTATCGACCTTTTTGAGTTTTTTTTTCTGGTGCCTGAGAGGAGGTTTGACCATGTCTGGTTGGCCTCGTGTGAATCCTCTCACTATTTCGCCCACCTGTTTTTGACCGTGGACATTACGGCCCTTTTTGAGCTTTTTCTGATGCCTGAGAGGAGGTTCGACCATGTCTGGTCGGCCTCGTGTGGACACTCTCACCTTTTTCGCCACCTCGACGGCGGTTCCAGACGCCACTCACGTTCATCGACGCCTGGGTGGTGCACTCCTGGACCCCGTCTCGCCTCGACGGTTTCGGACGTGCCCATGCCTTCATCGGCCCGTGGGTGGCGCGCTCCGGGACCCTGTCTGGCCTCTTCCTTCGCCTCGGCGGTTTCGGACGTGCCCATGCCTTCATCGGCCCGTGGGTGGCGCGCTCCGGGACCCTGCCTGGCCTCTCCTCTTACCGCGGCTCACGGTTCACCTCGACGGCGGTTCCAGACGCCACTCACGTCATCGACGCCTGGGTGGTGCACTCCTGGACCTCGTCTCGCCTCGTCGGTTTCGGACGTCGCCCATGCGCCCATGCGGCCATCGGCCCGTGGGTGGCGCGCTCCGGGACCCTGCCTGGCCTCTCCCCTGTCCACGGCTCCTTCCTCCCGGGGATGCTGCTCCTGCCCCCCGGGGACCCGGCTCTTTCTTCCCGAGGACTTCGTGCCCGCCGCTATGCCCTCGCCTGCGGCCGGGCAGCGCTCTTTCCTGCTGGGGACCACCGGGTTATTCACGCCCGTTGCGGCTCAGCGACCCGGTTTTCACCGACTGGCGGGTGATGACTTCATTCGCCACAACGCCTACTGCGGCCCCGTTCCGGCCCGTCTCCCACCCCCGGTGAGGATGCCCTCGCCCTCGTTAGGGCCCCTACCCTCTCCTGCGGCCCCCTTCCGACGGCCCGTTCCATGGCCCGGCCCCACCCTCCTCGGCCCCTGTGGTGCTTCCTCCCGGACACGGAGATAGTGTCCATGGTTGAATTCTGGGGGGGCTTGTGTAGTGATCACTATTTAACACTGGGACATAATTCACGCATGGAACTACGGGTTGGGGGTATTGTTTCCGCACGGACATATGTGTTCATATCTATATATGTTGTGTGCCCTCCCGGCTCTCTCTCTTGTCGACCCGGGCTGCGACCCGACAACATGTCCTTTTCTACTCTCCAATAAAGTACCCTTTTGCACCTTCGATGCACCGCCTCCGACTCCCATATCTCCCGGCACTACAATGGGCAGTTTATTAATAATAATAATAATACATTTTATTTCAAAGCGCTTTTCCAGGTGCTCATAGACGCTTTACAGTGGTTTGATAAAACATGATAAAATAGAATAGAAATAAAAAATAAATAAATATTAAAACAGCAACACAGCATAATTCACAAATTAAAAGCCAGTCTGAAGAGGTGAGTTTTGGTCAGTGTTTTGAAAGTGGGGGGGGGGGGGGGGGGGGGGGGGTTGGTGCAGTCGCTGATGTGTTGTGGAAGGGAGTTCCAGAGGGTATACATTAAATAAAGCAACAGTATAGTGGCGATATGCTCCAAGTGGAAGCGATTCGCCATTAAAGCAAAGAAGAAGAAGAACTCCGCACAGTTGATCTCTTATCCTGGAACCTATCCTGCTCCGGCGCAGGCTAGCCGTTCAGAATAAGTTAGCCTATCTAGCCCGCTAAAATGTGAACCAGTTTAGCCGCACAGCATAACCATGGAGATCTAGCCCGCTAAAAAGAGACCCAGCGTCGTTGGACCAGAAAGCCGGAGTTTTCCCTGAAGTTAGCCGGCTAAGCGAAAATCCTGTTTAGTATAGGCCCCTGAGTGTGACTATAATCTTGGCTTGGTTGGTGTTCTTCCTTCCACAATTGTCTCCTTCATGCTGTGCTTGTTACGTTAATCTACCATGAGAGGATTGACAATAGCTTCAAAACACTTTCGTTTACCTGACACTTCTATCACATGTGAGTGAGATGGTGCGTTCAAACACCTGCCGACCTCCCTGCTGCTGTGGGAGGAGCTTGTTGTTTGCAAACCTCAAGTAACACCTGCATGAAAGAATACCTGCTGCAGTGTGGACTCTTCTTATTTCTGAGCTACATTCAGTTTACAGGAGATGTTTTCTGTCCCCTGCATGGCTTGATCATCGAGTGATGGGCTGTGGGAACACTAAGGTGCTGCCTGAGGCATCTAAGAAGGGCTATGTAAGTGTGGTGCAGTCTCTCGTGGCCTTTAGTAAAGCTCACGGTGATGATGAGTCAAACAAGCATGCAAAGAAGAGAAGAGCTCCATGGTTTTCCACCGGTGCTAAAAATCTCCAACCTGCATCAAGCGGACAGCAGCAGATACTCGGAGAGGGACGACAGCAGGCAAGAGTCGCAAAGTATAAGGACAAGTTTGATCCACGTGTGACAGCAAGGTGAGCGGATCTACTTTTTGACAACCCTATTATTGAAGTAATCCTTCAATGCAATATGACACATTTTGTTTTTGTAGTGCAACTGTCATTAAATTATATTATTTGCCAACATCAATAATGTTAAACTATTCTGCCAAAAAACAAATAAATAATACTAATATTTGAAGATCTTTTTAATCATACTTGACAATTGACCTGCTTCTGAGTTTCTTATTTGTCATTTGAAAGATATAAATGCTACACTGTAAACAAGTACTACTATCTCAGCCCTGTGAGAAGACAATTTTTCATTAAAAAAAATAGATCTTTCACAGCAGGACACAAGGTGAAGTGACTTATTAAAGGCATTCACAGTGCTCATGAAAGACTGCTAATGTCACCAGCTTCTTTCATTAACTCAGCCTGCCAACGCCAACCTTCATGCCACACAATTTATTAGCAGTAACAGTTTTCATTTGAGAGGCCTTATTATACCTGAAGACTGGCTTCCTGTTGTCAGATGAGAGAGCGGAGACAATTAAAGCTCGGAAACTGATGTCAGTGCGCATATCCCTCTACATCTGATTAGTGTAGGCTTATATATTGCCTTGTTGGGGATATAAATCATTGTGTATTCTTATATGAATTTGTCTCATCGACTTCACTGTACAACATGCAGATATCTCCCCATACATCACAGCTGCATCTGCAGTGAGGGACATTCAGCGCTGAGTAACATGTATCATGAGATACTAATGCTGTAATGACTCATCTTCCCCCTCTTGTCCTGTCAGATACGACATCAAGGCTCTGATCGGTCGGGGGAGCTTCAGCCGCGTTGTGCGCGTGGAGCACAGGGCGACTCGCCAGCCCTTCGCCATTAAAATGATGGAGGTGGAGGGCCCCGAGGGCCGCGAGGTGTGCGCCTCGGAGCTGGCGGTGCTGCAGCGGGTGAGCCACTCTCACGTGATCCAGCTGATGGAGGTGTTTCAGTTCCCGCAGAGGGTCTACATGGTGCTGGAGCTGGCCACAGGGGGCGAGCTACTGGACCGCGTGGTCAGCAAGGGTCACTTCACGGAGAGAGACGCCACCCAGGCCCTCAGGATGGTGCTGGCTGGGGTGGCGTACCTCCACAATCTGGGCATCACCCACAGAGACCTGAAGCCTGAGAACCTGCTGTACTACCATCCAGGGGCTGACTCCAGGCTGCTCATCACAGACTTTGGACTGGCCACTTTTGGCGGTGCAGGGTCCGAGGTCTCATCCGGAGATCACTCAGGAGCAGAAACTTGGTCCCTCAGAACCACCTGTGGGACCCCTGAGTACATGGCCCCTGAGGTGTTGCTAAGTAGACCCTACTCCTGTGCTGTGGACATGTGGGCCCTGGGTGTGATCGCCTACATCGTGCTGAGTGGGTCCATGCCGTTTGAAGACGACAGCCGGACGCGCCTCTACAGGTCCATCGTGAGAGGGAAATACAGCTTCCATGGGGATGTAAGTTTACTTTACCTGTTATTGAGTATCTTTGTGTATATATATATATATATATATATATATATATATATATATATATATATATACATACAGTGGGGCAAAAACGTATTTAATCAGCCACCAATTGTGCAAGTTCTCCCACTTAAAAAGATGAGAGAGGCCTGTAATTTTCATCCTAGGTATACCTCAACTATGAGAGACAAAATGAGAAAAAAAAATCCATAAAATCACATTGTCTGATTTTTAAAGAATTTATTTGCAAATTCTGGTGGAAAATAAGTATTTGGTCAATAACAAAACTTCATCTCAATACTTTGTTATATACCCTTTGTTGGCAATGACAGAGGTCAAACGTTTTCTGTAAGTCTTCACAAGGTTTTCACACACTGTTGCTGGTATTTTGGCCCATTCCTCCATGCAGATCTCCTCTAGAGCAGTGATGTTTTGGGGCTGTCGCTGGGCAACACGGACTTTCAACTCCCTCCAAAGATTTTCTATGGGGTTGAGATCTGGAGACTGGCTAGGCCACTCCAGGACCTTGAAATGCTTCTTACGAAGCCACTCCTTCGTTGCCCGGGCGGTGTGTTTGGAATCATTGTCATGCTGAAAGACCCAGCCATGTTTCATCTTCAATGACCTTGCTGATGGAAGGAGGTTGTCACTCAAAATCACACGATACATGGCCCCATTCATTCTTTTCCTTTACACGGATCAGTCCTCCTGGTCCCTTTGCAGAAAAACGGCCCCAAAGCATGATGTTTCCACCCCCATGTTTCACAGTAGGTATGGTGTTCTTTGGATGCAACTCAGCATTCTTTCTCCTCCAAACACGTCTAGTTGAGTTTTTACCAAAAAGTTCTATTTTGGTTTCATCTGACCATCTGACATTCTCCCAATCCTCTTCTGGATCATCTAAATCAGGGGTATTCAACTAAAATTCAACGAGGTCCAGTTAGACAAAATCTCCCCATGGAAAGGTCCGGAACATCAACATGTCTAAGTTGCTTTATGAATTAGTGTGATATATATTGAAGTAGCCTGTAGCTTTATCAACGTCTGCATGTAATCAACAACTGACTGCCAATCAAATAAAGTACAATTCATAAACAACAATATGTATTGCAAATTAACATTGAGCTATACAGATATACTGTGGATATGTGTAATGTTCCTCTCGGGCTGCATTTACAAATAAAATAGAGAAAAAAAAATAATAGCTTTTGAAAATATGTGCATCTTAAAAGTGCTTAATTTTAGATAAATAAAGTGTAGCGGCAGCTTGAGTTTCCCTTTTTCTTTGTTAACCGTTTCACATCATGACTTAACAGCTTCAGCCGATTATAGAACAATATCAGTCTTTACACATCATAAGAATTGAACAGTTTTAAAGTTTCTCTTTCTTTCCATCTTATATTGCAGTCCCTCACTCACTTTGTTTTAATTCAGTGCGAGAATTGAGCTTGAGCTTGTCCTGCCAGGAGTTTAAATCTGGGCTGAAATTGTGTCAGGGCCATTCTCATACACATGCAGGTGCTCATTGGTTAGCCTCGGTTAGCCTGCCCTGGAACGATATTTAGTTTTAGTTTTGATCCTGGTGGACTGATCATATTGGGCTCTGAGACTGCTTATTTTGTGTGACCTCAGTTCTGACTTGAGAGGGAATGTTTGGTCAAACACTTTGTGTGTTGTCTCATAGTGGCGTTTTGGAACTTTTAATGAGCGCCACGGTCTCTGAACAAATGAGACACACTGTTTCTGTGCTCCCAGTGGGCAGGATGAACATGAACGAGTCCACTCAGGGTTAAAAGCTCTGTTCTCACTGTCCACTTTCCTCTTCTTGGAGAGCGCCATGTGCAATTATTTTCTCTCCCTGTCTGCCGCTAACACGCCTGTTCACTCTCCTCTCCTCTCCCTGTATCGCCAATTATTCTCTTCACTCACTTTCCTATCTGCCGCGCTCTCATCTCTTCTTCTGTGTTTCTCTCCCTGTATCGCTCACTCGTCTCTTTCGCCCCCTGTCGGCAGCGGTTAAAATAGAATCGTCCCGTCAAAATTGAAATCCCCTATTAATGTATTGATTATAGGTCCGGGTCCGTATAGGTTGGCGTCTGGGTCCGGATCCGGACCGCGGTCCGCCTGTTGTCGACCCCTGATCTAAATGCTCTCTAGCAAACTTCAGACGGGCCTGGACATGTACTCAGGGGGACACGTCTGGCACTGCAGGATTTGAGTCCCTGGCGGCGTAGTGTGTTACTGATGGTAGCCTTTGTTACTTTGGTCCCAGCTCTCTACAGGTCATTGACTAGGTCCCCCCGTGTGGTTCTGGGATTTTTGCTCACCGTTCTTGTGATCATTTTGACCCCACGGGGTGAGATCTTGCGTGGAGCCCCAGATCGAGGGAGATTATCAGTGGTCTTGTATGTCTTCCATTTTCTAATAATTGCTCCCACAGTTAATTTCTTCACACCAAGCTACTTACCTATTTCAGATTCAGTCTTCCCAGGCTGGTGCAGGTCTACAATTTTGTTTCTGGTGTCCTTTGACAGCTCTTTGGTCTTGGCCATAGTGGAGTTTGGAGTGTGACTGTTTGAGTTCAAACAAGTGCCATTAATACAGTTAACAAGTGGAGGACAGAGGAGGCTCTTAAAGAAGAAGTTACAGGTCTGTGAGAGCCAGAAATCTTGTTTGTTTGTAGGTGACCAAATACTTATTTTACCGAGGAATTTACCAATTAATTCATTAAAAATCCTACAATGTGATTTCCTGGATTCTTTCCCCCCATTCTGTCTCTCATAGTTGAAGTGTACCTAGGATGAAAATTACAGGCCTCTCTCATCTTTTTAAGTGGGAGAACTTGCACAATTGGTGGCTGACTAAATACTTTTTTGCCCCACTGTATATGACATTTTCCAATAATTTTGATGCTATTAAAGATTATTTAGTTAACTAGAAGAAATTGTATTACTTTGGCTGGTTGTAATTATTTGAGCTTATGGATAAGACTATTTCGTTTTTTATTTCCAGTTCCGCACCGGGTGTATCTCAGCCTTTTAAGTAAATCATCCATCTGGCATTTCCATTTTGACCTTAGAGACCATCTCCCCACAACACAATCCAACATAATTGACTGCATTATAACTACCTGTGATGCCCCTGTGGGTGCATCAGTAGAGAGGAGGTGGCTGTGGTGATTGGTGTTTGCTGTTTGCAATGATTGCAGTAACTCAGGGCACCTGGGTCTGGTGTCCTGCAGCTATTTAGAGCCTCTCTGCTCCTCTCTGTGCCCTCTCTGCTTTCCCGTACAGGGCCCCGGTTTTGTTGAGTATATGTTGTGGTTACTCTATTTGCTTTACTTTGTGCACCTCAACACTCTCACACATACATATTCATACAACCCTCACCCTGCATTTACACTACTGATACCACTGACGGCCACACCTCATGCCTTACTTATTGTTGCACTTCAATTAATTTCGATTGTTTCCTTTAAATAAACCTATTTTGATAACCGTTGACATGGTGTGTCTCCTTTTTGTTGTGGCCTTTTGAGCCAGGTCATAACAAATGGGGGCTCGTCCTACGGGTTATTTGGTTAAAAGTTTGTGTAGAGCTCAGAGCACATGGTGTCATTTGAGCAGCTAATTAGTTGATGTGGTCCAGCTGTGTGCTGGCTCGGTGCTGCTATTTGGGGGACACATCATGTTTTTTGGGTTTCAGGAAGCTTTAGTGTTTGACATGGCGTCAGGTTTTGTGTGCCAATCGGAAGGTAAGATGTTGCTGCTTGTTACGCTTTTGTAAAGAGTTTTCCCCGCTAGGCTTAAGTGGCGTTTCCCTTTGGGTTGCGTCTGTTTGTTTTTTTCATAGTGTTGTGGCAACGTGGTTAGTGTCAGCTGTTTTCGGACAGCTGTCTCGGGGGCACATCTGCGTGATTTCTTAGTGTTACCTGCGTGCAGGTTGCTCCATAACTCCGCCGGGTTCCAGTGCGTAATTACCCACCGCAAGCCACATGAAGACTAGGTGAGATTAGGAAGATTTTGTTTAGGCAGTTAGGGGGAAATTCTCTGTTGGGTTAATCTTATGCCCATGCGTGTTGGCAGTTTAGTACTTTGCTTTCTGATTGGCTATTATGACTTCTTTGTCAGCGTTTGTGGATGCGCCCTCATTGTCTTTCTTAGATAATTGCCAGAAGGCGCAGTTGGTCGAAATAGCAGAGCACTATGACATTGCTGTTGTGGGGAGCAAGCGGAAAAATGACATTAAAACTGTCATTGTGTCATCTTTGTTTGAGCAGGGGGTGTTGCAGAAGAGTGAGTCTGGTGAGGCAGGGTTCGTGCCGGTAGTGGTTCAGACAACTGGTTTGACGTTCGAGCAGCAAAAGGAGCTTTTGGCCATGCAGTTTAATCAGGAGAGATTGGAGATGAGGTTGGATCAGGAGAAGTTGCAGTTGGAGTTGAGGTTGGAGCAGGAGAAGTTGAGGTTGGAGCAGGAGAAGTTGCAGTTGGAGATGAGGGGTCAGCAGCAGGAGGTAGAGAAGCGTTTGGAGGTGGAGAAGGTGCTGGAGGTGGAAAAGATGAAATGTGAGGTGGAACATGTGTCACGGTTATCATGTCAGGTCACAGGTCTATGTCTAGGTTTGGGTGTTTTCACTGTTCTCTATGTCATGTTTTCCTCCTGTCGTTAGTTTCCCTGGTGTCCCTGTGTTTTCTCCTCCCTCCTCACCTGTGTCTCGTTAGCTGATTGTGTTCACCTGTGGCCCTTGTGTTTTCTCCTCCCTCCTCACCTGTGTCTCGTTAGCTGATTGTGTTCACCTGTGGCCCTTGTGTTTCTCCTCCCCTGCCCGGCTGTTTCTTGTCTTGTAATTATCCCTCCCTGTATTTAGTCTTGTCTCGTGCTGTGTTCAGTGTTGGTGCTTCTTTTGTTGGTGACTGAATTCACCCCGGTGAGTGTTCTGTTTTGTATGTATTAGTTTCATTACCCTTGAAATAAAGGATTATCAGAGTTATCTGCATTTGGGTCCTGCTTCCTTCACTCAACCGTGACAGAAAGCACCAACCAGAAATGGACCCAGCAGATGATCCATTTGAGGTGGAACTACAACATTTTTGCTTTGCTTTGCCTTTGCTTTGGCTGCTTTTAAATCGCTTCTTAAAACCCACCTCTTCTCCTTAGCGTTTTAACATTTGGCGTTTTAACATCTTTCAGTGTTGCTTTTTTGCTTTTAAATTGTTTTTTGTTTTTACTTGTACTTGTTTTATGGTGTGTGAGCTGAGCTGTGTTTCTTCTTTGTATGCTTTGTTTTATCTATTTGCCTGTACAGCACTTTGGTCTGGAGGTTTAAAGTGCTTTATAAATAAAGTTGTATTGTATTGTATTGTATTGCTGCTATGATTGGTGGAGGGGAGCGTCCAGTGTTCTGCAGAGGGAGGCCGCTCTGGTAGAGGCGCACCGGTTGGCTATGGAGAAACCAGACTTGGTGAAATTCTTACCTGGCTGGATTTTGAACTTCATCTGGGTGTGTGATTTCCAGCCTGCGGACTATAAACGTCTCGGTGTGTTCCGTCTGGAGTCAACCAGTGCTTCCGCCCCAGTTCCTGCTCCTGTCCAAGAGTCGTTTTCTGGAACTCGGCTGGCTTTTGGAGGTCCACGGAGCCTTCAGGCGGCTTCTAAGAGAAGGAGTCGCAAGTCCAGGCTAGCAATCCGAGCCCCAAGAGCCATGGTTCCGGCTACAGAACCGGCCCACACAGCCATGGTTCCGGCCCCAGTACAGGCCCCAGCAGCCATGGTTCCAGCCCCAGTTCTGGCCCCAGCAGCCATCATTCCGGCTCCAGTTCTGGCCCCAGCAGCCATCATTCCGGCCCCAGTCCCGGCCCCAGCAGCCATGGTTCCAGCCTTAGCTCTGGCCCCAGCTGCCATAGTCCCATCTCTGGTCCCTTCTCTCGTCACTTCTCTAGTCCCATCTCAAGTCCCTACTCAATTCCTTTCTCAAGTCCTTTCTCACGTCCCTCCTCTAGTCACTTCCCTAGTCCCTTCTCCAGTCCCTCCTTTAGTCACCTCTCTGGCCCCTTCCCGAGCCCCTTCTCTAGTCCCACCTCGAGTCACTTCTCTAGTCCCTTCCCTCATCCCATCTCAAGTTCCCTCTCGAGTCCCCTCTCTAGTTCCCTCTCAAGTCTCCTCTCGAGCTACCTCTCGAGTCCCCTTTCTAGATCCCTCTCAAGTCACCTCTCGAGGTCCCTCTCAAGCCACCTCTCGAGTCCCTTCTCAAGTCCCCTCTCAAGATCCCTCTCAAGTCTCCTCTCAAGTCATCTCTCGAGTCTCCTCTCGAGTTCCCTCTCGAGTCCCCTCTCCAGTCACCTCTCGAGTTCCTTCTCGAGTCCCCTCTCGAGTCACCTCTCCAGTCGACTCTCCAGTTTCCTCTCGAGTTCCCTCTCAAGCCCTCTCTCGAGTCCCCACTCAAGCCCCTACTCATGTGCCGTTGGAGGTCCCGCAGACAACTCTCCTGCCGGGGGTCCTGCCAACCCCATGTCCTGTGCCGTTGGAGGTCCCGCCGACTACTCTCCTGCCGGGGGTCCTGCCAACCCTTTGTCCTGTCTCGTTGGAGGCCCCGCCGACTACTCTCCTGCCGGGGGTCCTGCCAACCCCATGTCCTGTCCCGTTGGAGGTCCCGCAGACTAGTCTTCTGCCGGGGGTCCTGCCAACCCCATGTCCTGTACCGTTGGAGGTTCCGCTGGGGGTCCTGCCAACCCCATGTCCTGTCTCGTTGGAGGCCCCGCCGACTACTCTCCTGCCAGGGGTCCTGCCAACCCTGTGTCCTGTCCCGTTGGAGGCCCCGCCGACTACTCTCCTGCCGGGGGTCCTGCCAACCCTGTGTCCTGTCCCGTTGGAGGCCCCGCCGACTACTCTCCTGCCGGGGGTCCTGCCAACCCCATGTCCTGTGCCGTTGGAGGTCCCGCCGACTACTCTCCTGCCGGGGGTCCTGCCAACCCTTTGTCCTGTCTCGTTGGAGGCCCCGCCGACTACTCTCCTGCCGGGGGTCCTGCCAACCCCATGTCCTGTCCTGTTGGAGGCCCCGCCGACTACTCTCCTGCCGGGGGTCCTGTCAACCCCATGTCCTGTCCCGTTGGAGGTCCCGCCGACTACTCTCCTGCCGGGGGTCCTGCCAACCCTATGTCCTGTCCCGTTGGAGGTCCCGCCGTCTACTCACCTGCCGGGGGTCCTGCCAACCCTGTGTCCTGTCCCGTTGGAGGTCCCGCCGACTACTCTCCTGCCGGGGGTCCTGCCAACCCTATGTCCTGTCCCGTTGGAGGCCCCGCCGACTACTCTCCTGCCGGGGGTACTGCCAACCCTGTGTCCTGTGCCGTTGGAGGTCCCGCCGTCTACTCTCCTGCCGGGGGTACTGCCAACCCTTTGTCCTGTCTCGTCGGAGGTCCCGCCAACCGCTCTCCTGCTGGGGGTCCTGCCAACTCCTGGTCCTCTTCCGTGGGGGATCCTGCCGAAGCCTGTTCCGCCGGCTCCGGTTCCTGTCCGGCCGACACCGGGTCCTGCCCGGCCTCCGGAGCTGTCTGGTCTTCGCCCTCGATCCCGACCCTCTGTGAGCCGCGGTCTTCGTCCGCGGGCCCGGCCTCCTGACTCTTCCTGCCGCTGCCCTCGTCCTCGGGCCCGGCCCCCTGACTCTTCCTGCCGCTGCCCTCGTCCTCGAGCCCGGCCCCCTGACTCTTCCTGCCGCTGCCTTCGCCCTCGATCCCGACCCTCTGTGAGCCGCGGTCTTCGCCCGCGGGCCCGGCCTCCTGACTCTTCCTGCCGCTGCCCTCGTCCTCGGGCCCGGCCCCCTGACTCTTCCTGCCGCTGCCCTCGTCCTCGAGCCCGGCCCCCTGACTCTTCCTGCCGCTGCCTTCGCCCTCATGCTCGGCCCCCTGAGTTCGCCCGCTGTGGCCTTCGCCCCACCATGGACTCTGCCTTGCCCCCGGGCCGTCCGCCCGAGACCCCCACCTTGGACTCTGCCTTGCCCCCGGGCCGTCCGCCCGAGTTCCCCACCTTAGACTCTGCCTTGCCCCCGGGCCGTCCGCCCGAGTCCCCCTTCTCGGCTTCTGCCGTGCCCCCGGGCCGTCCGCCCGAGATCCCTTCCTGGTCCCCTACTGGGCTCCTGGGCGGTCAGCTTAGTTCCCTCGTCCGGACCCCCTCCACCCACCCTGCTGGACTGTGTTGGATTTTTGTTTTGGGGTTTAGGGACGTCTGGAATCCGTCCCTTGAGGGGGGGGTTCTGTCACGGTTATCATGTCAGGTCACAGGTCTATGTCTAGGTTTGGGTGTTTTCACTGTTCTCTGTCATGTTTTCCTCCTGTCGTTAGTTTCCCTGGTGTCCCTGTGTTTTCTCCTCCCTCCTCACCTGTGTCTCGTTAGCTGATTGTGTTCACCTGTGGCCCTTGTGTTTTCTCCTCCCTCCTCACCTGTGTCTCGTTAGCTGATTGTGTTCACCTGTGGCCCTTGTGTTTCTCCTCCCCTGCCCGGCTGTTTCTTGTCTTGTAATTATCCCTCCCTGTATTTAGTCTTGTCTCGTGCTGTGTTCAGTGTTGGTGCTTCTTTTGTTGGTGACTGAATTCACCCCGGTGAGTGTTCTGTTTTGTATGTATTAGTTTCATTACCCTTGAAATAAAGGATTATCAGAGTTATCTGCATTTGGGTCCTGCTTCCTTCACTCAACCGTGACAACATGCTAGATTACGGCTGATGGGAGAGGGCAAGTTGTCTCCAAGGGAGGATGGTGGTGATAGGTCGGCATCAGGCAGTGGCGATATAATTTCTTACTTGCGATTAGTGCCAAAGTTCAATGAGCACAGGAAGCCTATTCAGCGGTTTGTGGCGAAAATGCTTTGGACTATGATAGAGTAAAATCAGCGGTGTTGAAATCTTACGAACTGGTTCCTGAAGCGTATCGTCAAAGGTTCAGAAGTTGGGTCAAGGGAGATAAGCAGACACATATGGAGTTTATCCGTGATTTAACTTCTCATTTTCAGCGGTGGTGCGCGGCAGCAAAGGTTGCAAGTTTTGATGGCCTTTGTGAGCTCATTGTCTTGGAACAATTTAAAAACAGTCTCCCTCAGCGTGTGGCCACTTATGTGAATGAACAGAAACCTTCCACCGCGTTTAGAGCTGCTGAATTAGAGGACGATTTTGTGTTGACACATAAGGGCAGTTTTACTGAGAAGTATTCTAGGGGTGATTGGAAACGGGGAGAAGACAATGGCTATGCCCGCGGTGGTGCAAAGTTTTCACCAGGCTCCTCCCGTAGACTTGTAGGTACAGGGCGACCCGAGGGGGCCAAAGTGGACCTATGTCATTATTGTCGAGAAGAGGGTCATTGGAAGGGGCAGTGTCCGTTGCTGGAACCTGAGGGGAAGCCTCGTTCTTCACCACATGCTCCAGCCATGTGTTGTTCTGCCGTTTTGGTAAAAAAGCCGCAGGGTGTAGGATCGGGCATGGTGCCTGATAAGAAGCTGGTTTGTGCCGACTTGGATGTGGGTTCTGTTTTTGAGCCGTTCATAACGGAAGCCGTTGTGTCAGTAGTTGGTAGTGACAAGTATGTTCCGATTAAGGTGTTGCGTGACACAGCAGCTAGATACTCATTTATTGCTGAGTCAGTATTGCCTTTTTCATCAGAGACAGAGACTGGGGATGTTGTGCTGATGAGGGGCATGGAGATGGGCTTGATCCCTGTGCCACGGCATACAATAGTGCTGGATTGCGAGCTGGTGCGGGGAGTTGTGTCTATTGGCGTGCGTCCCGCGTTGCCACTTGATGGGATACAGATGATTTTGGGCAACGATCTCGCTGGTAGTGCTGTGTGGGCAGGTGTGCCACCGCCTGTGGTGGTTTCCAGGCCGTTGGCATCTGTGGAGCCAGATGAGAGCGGTTTGCAAGTTCCAAGTGTATCGCCAATTTATACTGTTACGCGTTTGCAGAGCCGTAGGATGTCTACTGACCTACCTGTTTCGGAGTCTGGAGAATGTGGTCCAGCACGGTACTTTGAGATCGGGACAAATAAGAAGGAGAGGACAGTCAAAGAGGTGAAGAAGAAGAGGAGGCCGAACAAGAGGAGGCAGAAGAAGAGGAGGCCGAAGGAGGTCGGCGCGCCCAAGAGACCGATGAGCGCCTACATGCTGTGGCTCAACACCAGCCAACCCAAGGAGGAGTGGGACATAAAGGCAGTGGAGGCGAGGAAGCGGTGCAGGGTCGCGGGGCAGGAGTTCGGAGACAGTGGAGGAGGAGCGTCCTCCAGTCCTAAGAAGGAAAATAAAAAAGCTGGAGTTAAGAAGGAGGATATTGGGTTGTCGTGGATCCCTTTGGGGCCCCGTCTTAAGGGGGGGCTGTGATGCCCCTGTGGGTGCATCAGTAGAGAGGAGGTGGCTGTGGTGATTGGTGTTTGCTGTTTGCAATGATTGCAGTAACTCAGGGCACCTGGGTCTGGTGTCCTGCAGCTATTTAGAGCCTCTCTGCTCCTCTCTGTGCCCTCTCTGCTTTCCCGTACAGGGCCCCGGTTTTGTTGAGTATATGTTGTGGTTACTCTATTTGCTTTACTTTGTGCACTTCAACACTCTCACACATACATATTCATACAACCCTCACCCTGCATTTACACTACTGATACCACTGACGTCCACACCTCATGCCTTACTTATTGTTGCACTTCAATTAATTTAGCTAATTTCGATTGTTTCCTTTAAATAAACCTATTTTGATAACCGTTGACATGGTGTGTCTCCTTTTTGTTGTGGCCTTTTGAGCCAGGTCATAACACTACCAAAATAGCTACATTAGTTTACTCTTTGTAAGAATAACATTTGCAATTTAGCACTGAGGACTGCAGCTCGTTTTCATTCCTTTTCCTGCAACTTTGTAAAGCCCAAAAATTGATATGCTAAATTCCGACTAGGGTTTGCTTTCGGAAATGGGAGAACTGCGGCCTGGCATGTTTTTTTTTATTATCCCCTTTCCTTTATCATACAACTGAAGTGGGTATTTTTAACAGCCTGTTCTGTGGAGCTCGCCGGCGACTCGGAACATGTTCTTTCACGCTGATTACATCCAAGGCTGTATTATTCACTGGGCTTTAAGCCGGGCCCGATTCTCAGGGATGCAGCCTGACATTTTAGTCTGGCATACAAGAAGCTCCCTTACATAGGTCCTGGACTATTATCCATGTGTTTACCTCTGCACTGACCAACAACCCAACAATAGTGCAAAATCCTTGAGTTTATTCAAGGGATTATTTCACGTTCCTCATAGTGGCTTTCGACACGGCTCATATGTGTCCATGGGAGCAGAGCTTAACAAACATATTTCGTAGGACCTCACATATAGCATCTTACAGTACACTGAGATGCAGTAAAGAAGTCAATGTGTGAATTCACATCATGACATTATGAAGACATCACATGGCTGAGTAGCAGTGCAGGGCTTGATGGGAAGAGCCATCAATCACATTTCCATGTTGACAAGACACTTATTCTCCGTCATGTGCAAGTATCCATCCTCTCTGATAGACTGACAACCCAGTCACACACACACACACACACACACAAACTGCGTTAATAATGCTGTAATGTGTGATGAAGGTTCACAAGTATGCACAAAATGTGGGCCTCCGTCTTCAAAAGGGTTCTTCATGTCACTCAGAAGGGTGCTTCTCTTCGGAACGAGAACAGTTTCAACGACCTGAGCAATTCCCATCTCATATTAAACTTGACTTGAAGAGTTTAATCTGAAATGAGCTGTCCACCAGCTCAACAAAGAGAAACAGGGACCTCCAGTCCTTTTATAGATGTGATGGGGTAATGTCTTTTTGGCTCAAGATGACACTTGTCAACTTAATTGGATGTCAATACAATGGGCCTTTTTCACAGCAGACATTTTGAACTGTCATAGTAAGAAAGGCACAGAGGCAGGGACGTGCACATGTACGGGCTAATGTTGCCCGGGCAACGGCCCGTTTGGCCTTTTTGGCTGACCTGCCCCTCTGGAGAGAGCGAGAGTTTGTTTTTCTTTTTTCTGTTGTGGCCGAATCAACATGATAAGCCCACAATTAGTATTGTAGCGTCTCGCTGCGGGAACCACACTTTGTCAGCGCTGTCATCTGCCGGTGCGTTAAGACCACCTCAGTGTCGGATTTTGGAAACTTGCTTTTGAGTTGTCTCATGGCAGTTGGGTATAAGGGACAAACCAGGGGACTACTTCCTCTTGATACCGTCGGTTATTTACAAAAAAACACCTAAATATAGCGCCTACTTGTTGTTTTTGTGCCTCTGTGTTTCTGTCTTCTCATCTGTAAACTCCCTCAACGGGGCCACTCGCTCTCTTTTCTTGATCGCCCTCTCACGCGTGAACAGTTCACTGTCCCGCTTCATTGTAGGATTTCTGCCATGTCTCTACCACTTTAGTTTGACCATCTATGTTACTAGGTTATGGAATGCTATATAAATAAGTAATTAGATACCTTACCGTTACTGACTGCGCTCATAAAGAATGATAAGAATAAGAATAATGCGTATTGAACTGGTTTCATTAATTAGTGAGTTTATTTAAAGGATACCTATCATGCTATATTTGAACAATATATTGTAGGGCCATACCTATATAAAGTATATAAATATAGTTTTTTTTTCAAAATACCAAAAAGATCCTGCATTTTAGCCATGCCTCATTTCGCTCTATTTGCTCTTTCCAGCGCTGTTTTTGCAGGGGGCTGATGTGACCTGCAGCTGACCACGCCCCCCTGCAGGAGAGGGGAGCGTGCTCTGAGATCAGCTGCTAGGCTGCAGCGGGGAGAAAAAGAGATCTCCGTCCACCGTGTTTCATTCTTATAGAAGTAAGAAGAGAAGTAATGGGGCAGAAACCCTCCTCTTTACGCAGCGGTCCAGACATAGACATCAAACGGCTTTCCAATGTTTGACATAATGAATGGTGCTACTTTTAAAGCAAGCAACGATGTTTTCAAATCTGTAATCAAAAAGCTCCTCAAAAACACTATCGAAGCAGTTCCTGCCGTCGCTACGTTAGTTCAAACGGTAACAACAGACTATTTTTCTTAGCAGATGCATGTCAATTTAAATCAATACATACAACTATTTTTACTACATTACATTTCATTTAGCTGACGCTTTTATCCAAAGCGACTTACAATTACCAATTTCAGGGACATTCTCCCTGGAGTAACTAAGGACTAAGTGCCTTACTCAATGGCACACTAGTGGTGGTGTTCCTGGCGGGATTTGAACTCACAACCTTCCGATCTTCAGCACACCTCACTATCCATTAGACCTCCACTATCCCCAACAGACTACAGCGCCACTAGCTTATTTTGTTATGAGATGTGAATTACTGTTCAATTTAGTTGATGTAATAATCGCTTGGTTTCTTTTACATTAAAAACAAGTTACAATTTTCAAAAGGTCTTATGTTTTTTTTCAGGGGAAGGCCCTTTTTACAGTTTAGAGCAATAGCCCCTCCAAATGTCTGTGCACGTCCCTGCACAGAGGGCACCAATAGTATTACCAATGGCTCTGTTCTTGTTCTCTTTAAGTCGTGCCAATGAGCACAGTACCAGGACCCTGAAACCAAGGCAGCTAAATGAAAAAAAAAAGCGAAATTCAGCCATCATTAATTTGATTACCGACACCCGTGCTTTTCCAACTGTGACATGTCGAAATGGAGTCCGTGAAAAAGGTATACGGACCAGAATAGAGCTCACATGAAAGTGTCAACGGAGCTTTTGAAATGATTTGATTTGATACAATAAAACGGGTCAGGGTCATGAGCCGCTGGAGCCAAACACGCAATGCAAAAGAAGCAGGGTACATCTATCCATCTGTTTTTAAATGTATGCTTTGTCAGTTTGCTGCTAATGTGAGCTTAAAGGGTTAGGCTTTCCTGTGACATGTCTCCATGCTTTAATGTTCAAAAAGCACTTTATTTATTTTTTCATACCGCCTGTGCTGCAGTACCTCTTTTCACCCTCTGTCTGAAACAAGAGCCCAGTCTGCTCTGATTGGTTAGCTGGATGGCTCTGTTGAGATTGGTCAAACGCTTAGAGATGGAAATGTCAAACCCCTTTTTATATTGTGTGCAATGTCTTGAAATTGCATAGTGATGTCATACAGAAGTCGTCAAGGGATACAATCGAAGCGTTTCAGGCAGGGGGGGGAGTATGTGGGAGAGAAACTCCCTCTGGAGGGTTTTTGATGTTTTTAGGGTTAACCCATACTTGAGGCATTCAGGGTGTTCTTGCAAAAATGGAAAACGCAGTATTATTTTCATCTTTCATTTCATGCATAGGTGGTTTGAAGCTTGCAGTGCAGGTGTGAGGCTTATACTGTATATATCTATAGCTGGCACAGTTATTTTGAGCATGTGTTTGTGGTCCATCAATAGAATACTGTCATCAGAAGTTCATCCATAAACATGCAGCGAGCAACAGAAGTGTAAAAAAGGAATAACTGCAGGTATTATTTTTCCAGATGGACATATAAAGAAAGTAACTATTGTTCTTTATTATGCAAATTAATACTCAGGGGCTGCAATTACAAACAAACAATCTTACAAAAGTATCAGTAACCTTGGTGTGTTTATCAAAACAAAGTGTGTGTGTGTGTGTGTGTGTGTGTGTGTGTGTGTGTGTGTGTGTGTGTGTGTGTGTGTGTGTGTGTGTGTGTGTGTGTGTGTGTGTGTGTGTGTGTGTGTGTGTGTGTGTGTGTGTGTGTGTGTGTGTGTGTGTGTGTGTGTGTGTGTGTGTGTGTGTGTGTGTGTGTGTGTGTGTTAAAAAGGGGGTAAGACTCACTAAGAAATGCAAATGGACCCTGGCACCTGCCCATGAACCAGGTCGCTCTGTATCCCCAGCAGCCCACACACACACACACACACCCTGGGTACATATTTCCCCCAGTGGTGCAACAGCCCCTGAAGACTTGTAGAGCAGACTCACACTGATGTGTTTACTCAACAGTGGGAGGGTGGGGGAGTCAGGGATGGATAGCAGGGTGTGGAAAAGAGAAAGGAGAGGACAGAGGAAGAGCGCCTGTAGCCTCGGGGGCTTTTCACACCTTATCACTCAATCCGCTCCCCGCACGTAGCACGAAGCATTTCCCTCGCTCAGAATAAGGGCATCTCATCTGAGGTGTGTGAGAGTGGGAGGGGGGGGGGGGTTCTGTGCATGTGTGCTCATGTCGTGGCAGTAAAGCACAAATCTGTGCATCAGCTCAGGCCAGAAAAGCAGCCAGCAGGTAACCTCCTCTGCATTCTGCCATGTGTTATTAAAGACTCCAAACATAACTCAGCAGCAGTGCAGTCTGGGTAATGGTAAGCCCAGCCTGCCCCCTTCTGGGCACCATTTGAACACATCCAGCCTCTGCATGGCCACAGTGTGTTAAACAGGGAGGGGGAGGGTTACTACTAAAAGAGGAATATTCTCATTACTTACTGTTACCTCTGTATTACCTCACTATCAAATAGAATGCAAATAGAGACAGAAAATACATACCTTATTATCTAGAATTCACAGTGTTTTGTTAAACAAATCATACATTAAAAAAAAATGCTTCTTCAAAGAAGAAAAGCGATGTAATGAAAACATTATTTTAGCCATGAAAATGAACTGTAAATGAAGCTATAAGCTATTGTCTCAAAGCGTTTCTTCGTTATATCGTTCAGTATTTACAAATGGATTGTAATTCTCATAGTAGTCCATTTTTTGTTTTTACTATGCAATACAGTTACCTTTGTTTGTATCCTGATTACCAAATTCCGTTATAAAAGGCTTTCACCTGAAGTAGCAGTGTTTCCCATTTGGACCCATTGTGACGAGGCATATTTAAACTTGGCTTTGTTTCTCAGGAAATGCTGCCAAGTGAATCAGATCTGAGTAAATTGTGAGGCGGGTGAAGTAGTTCATTTCTCAAACTCGTGATCACATTAGCTTAATTCAACCTTCTAGCGTTTTCTTCATTTGTTGCAATTACTGCTCTGTCGGGTAAAGATGTAGCACGCCGCAAACAAATTGAGCTTCTCATTCACTCTAACAAGATGTTGGTAAGCCCTGTAGGTTTCCCCTTGCTTATGCCATGTCTGCACTCCCCCTGTTTCCCCCCCCCCCTCTCCCTTCTCTTGGTCTAGCTCAACAGAGATGTATAACACCGGCTCTCACCCTCTGCTGCAAACACAATAAAGCCTTTGTGTATTTTGACGTGAGATTTTTGAAGTAAGGCAGAGAGATAAACTTCTTGCAGGTGGCTCCGTTCCAGGAAACACACTTATGTCTCTTCCCCTTTAGGTGCACCATGTTGAAAGCAGGAGGAGAGTAAACTTGTTTTTTCACGCATTATTCCCACTGAGTAAATGCTTCACTATCTTCCAGCAGAGGGGGAATAAGTACTCAGTAGAAATAATATTGGTTAAAAGTAATAATACAAAATATTAGTATCAAGATATACTTAAAGTATAAAAAGAGATTTCATATTACTTCCATTTCTAATTTAAGAGGCCCTTTTATGCTTTATTTTCTCTTTCCTGTAGTGTGTTATGGTTTATTTATGTACATGGTCTGCAAATGCTAGAATCCCAGTGACCCTAACCCTTAACATAAAGTATTTTCTACTACTTTTAGTACTTAAAGGTGGGGTAGGTAAGTTTGAGAAACCAGCTCGAGATACACTTTTTATTATATTCCATGGAATGCTCTTAACATCCCGATAGCAATGAATATCTGAAGTGCTTTGACAAAAAAATCCATAACAACATTTCATCTGTGGAAGCCGTAGTACTGTAAAAAGCACGACCAATCATCTGAGTCGGCCCGGCTAAAGTAACTGGATGGCCGACCTGCCTGTCAGCCTTCCATCGGGGCACAAATGTATCTCGTGCCCTCATTGGTCATGTGCGTGTGTTGGAGGAGGGGCTCTGTAAGGAAGTGGCAGATTTCTTCCGGCTGTGTATTTTCAAATTCTAGCGCACTCGAGCTGGTTTCTCCAAAATTACCTACCCCACCTTTAAAGTATCAAAAGTATAGTCATAACGCAGAATTTAGAGTAATATAATACTATAGTTATTGTATTTTCCTGTTTTTTTCTCACCTGCAAATACATTTAAAAGCATGTTGCAGTTTTTCAGTAGGGAGCCAATTTATGAGACTTACAGAGTGGACTAACATATCATTTCTTTTCATGTATAAAAAGTGACTAGTATCTGATATAACATGTAGTGGAGTAAAGAGAACCATGTTTACCTCTCAAATATAGTGGAGTAAAAGTATGAAGTAGCATAAGAATAACTCAAATGGCAAAATAACTACTTGGTTACATTCCACCCCGTCTCGAACAGAAGGCCCGGCTGCCATCACATGTGTTTTTCACAGCAGATAAGGAGCGACATGAAATCACCAACCGCACCGGAGAAGGAGGGAAGTCAGACTTGTTGGTCGTGGGAGCTCAATCAGACACTTTCTCTCCTTCCCAGGCTGCCGAGTGTCACTCTGCCTGCCTCTCAGGTGTGAAATAACAACACAATGAGAAGAAAGTTTGAGTGAGAAGCATTTCGGCTCCGCACTCTGCGCTGTGCTCGCACACACACTCCTCTCCAGTCAGTGCACCGTGAGAATAAGCGAGTCCCTGCTTCTTTGAATTCCTCTCAGTCCTGCGATTGTCAATTTCATGCTTGATTAATTGTCATTACTCGGCGAGAGACAAAAAAGGGGGAGAGAAATGCATTTCAGGATTAAAATGGAGAGCGAGACCTCCCTAAAGAGAGCGATTTAGTCTGTGCCAGGTTGAGCGAAGAATGAGAGAATTCTGCACACGCAGGTTTTACTGTATTTAGCTTTTATCCTCCTCAGACAGACACAGTGGAGCATAACACGGCTGATTGGTGGAAACATTTGTTCATGATAAAGACAACTGATACAGGCGATAAGTCTCTGATAATTACCTGACATTTACACAAACATGTAGAGGAAGTCATCCATGCTTTTTGATAAAGGTTGTTGTGTATGGGTGGATTATAAAACAATTGATTTGTGTCTCTTGTGTTCATTGTGTGTCTCTTTTGGGTTGTTATTCACTTTTACCAATTCATTCTCTGTGTTTTTATAATTGTTGTTGCTCTTTCTCAGTTTCTTTGAAATCTTTGAGGTTACTTTTAGTCTTTTACTGTTTGGAATGTGTCTCTTTGAGTGACATCCTGTTTTTTGGTGAAGGCCAGGGGGCATCTGACCCTTTTAGCCCCTGAGCATGAGTAGTAATCAATCCATGGTGTTGTGACCAAATATCCATCTGTTCTTCCTTAATTTAAAATAGGACAGAAGCTCAAATGTCATCACTTCCTGTGGCAGGCCTCCACAATTTAGTTTTCATGACAGAGAACCAAAGTCATGATGAAAAAAATTGTGATTTATGATAATAATCCTGATGCCTTCTGTCTCGCTGGAAAGATGGCATGGCAGATTTCAAAGCATGCTTGAATGTCAGCTTCCCTCATGACAAGGGGAATGATTTGCTATTTGAGTAAACAAACAGCAAAGGAACCCAGCGAGGTTCATCTGTGGTGCCTTTATTAAGAAGCTAAGGCAGGCTTAGAATAAACATGTGTCCAAATCCCACACATATGGCAGGGCTGTCCTTATTTCCCAGGCTTCAAATTATTTCAGCCAACACTAGTTCTGCTTGTTGGGTCTGCACGGCACAGGGATCATAGTTTTATGTGTTAGAATTAAATCCTGTCTTTGAATGTGTGCAGGTGCCTCGTCTGGATAACCAGCAGGCGCTTTGACAGGACAGCAGGTTCCTGTGCGTAGGTTGAAATGTGGTGCGAGTGCACATATTCACACTGACGGAAATCACTCTTTCCTTTTTCCACAGCCTTGGCCCTCAGTGTCCAACCTAGCCAAGGACTTTATCCATCGCCTGCTGCCGTTGGACCCCGCTTCTCGACTGAGCGCAGATCAAGCTCTCCGTCACCCCTGGGTGTCCACCATGGCAGCCAGTTCCTCCATGAAGAACCTCCATCGCTCTATTTCTCAGAACCTCCGGCAGCGGGCATCCCGAAGCTCCTCCCGGTGCCCGAGTAGCAACGAAAGCTCTGCGGACTCCACCAAGGTTGGCTTGGGAAAGCTCATATCGCTGGAGGGAAACCAAGAGCAACAGCAGGGCCGAGCATCTGGACCACATCCAGCCAGAGGAGCATCAACGCCATCCAACTGAAGCACCAGATTTATAAGAAGGCTAATGGAGGGAACCAGCTGCCCCATGCTCAGTGTGTGTACCAAACCTCAGAGCTGCAAAGGTGCCTGGGACAGGTGTTGTGACAAAAGAAACTTCAGTCAAGCTTCTCTAATAACCCCCTGAAGGTGTCTTCCTCCAGTAGCTCGGGTTAAGCTGTAAGTGAACATCTTTCAGTTTGGAGGGTCCAGGTTTATATTGAGACGGAGCTGTCCACCTCCACAAGGCCTCCAGCGTCCTTTTATTCACACAGCTCAGACTAATGGCTCTCATCTACTTCATTATGAGTCACCACATCACCTGCCTGAGAGGAGGCTTATACCAGATATGAGAAATAGGAGCTAATCTTAGAAAGGATGACGTAAAAGAAGAAGAAACTTGCTTTTTCTTAGATGTTTTCCCACCAGACAGCAGGATGATACATCTTTTATAAAGAAAGATGCAAGTAAGGCACGCTGTAGTATTTTCTTTTGTTGTCACTCCTCCTACCTAGCATCCCCCACATCACTGTGAAACAACTGCAAGCACAATCCAGATATTTGGTGGCAGGCCGCTGTCGAGTTAAAATGAGGTTTAAAGAGCCCTTTCTCTCCTCCATGCATTATGCAAGCTGTTAACAGCAGCATTCTCAAAATAACCACTTTTCCAGTGAGAAGGTTTAAATTAAAATGCTGATGTTATGAGAGTATGAGAAAGGAGTGCTTTAAACATCGAGTATAATATGCAAAACACAATTACAAGTGAAGTTTAATCATGTTTAGCAACATCACACATCATGTATTATGGATTTATTTCTCTTTTTATGTTTTAATCTGATGAATGCTTTTGGTTGCAGATGATAAGTCATGTATTAGACTGAACCTACAAGGATTATTGGATACAGATTTGAAAAAGACTTGGAAAGGGTAATTAAAACATCGAAGTAAAAAAGCATTTTTTTATTATGACTACCTTTTATTTTATTGATGTTTTGTGTATTAACACAATTGTTTTCCTTTTCCTGAAGAAAAACTTCACCAACAGTCACTCAATGTTAAATCGATGTTCTTAATTATCTACAAAGGCAATCAATCAACCCGGTGTTTTGTTGTGCAGCTATTATAAATACAATAAAACAATTCTAAACTTGGAAAGTGACAAAGTAAAACCAAAAGTCTCTTTCTCTTTTCTTGGTCTTCGTCATTGCAAGACTGTCAAAAAAGGACAGATAGCTTTGGAAAAATACATAATTTTTCTTTTTTAAGTTAGTATATTTAATCTAACTAAAAAGCTAAATGTTCCTTTTTTCCACAGTCTCATAAAATATATATCTCACACTGATTTGCTTTTGTTTTGCTTCAGCTTCAGAAAACTGGAAAATGCCATCAAAATAAAAATAGTCATGCTTGACCTCTGAAATAAAACACTTTGCAACAAGGTTTGCTCAACTGCAATGAGATGTTGAGGACAAGCAGAAAAAACTAATCATGGGTTTGGTCATGATGAAGGAAAAACACTCTCTCTCATTCTCCCCGATTCAACAGGTCTCTCTGGTTAGTGCCTAACTAAATAGCTAACACTCATGATGTCATTTGGAGGAAGTTCATGCATAATTTCTCCGGCAAAGGGCATTGGAGAGTTGTTAAAGTCTTTCAATGGCTGCCCAAACTCACTGACCTGAGATCAATGTCCCTCTGGGTAGCAGATGAGCACTGACGGTGTATTTTGGAAGTAACGTGTCAGCAAGTAGAAACACAGAAAGGGCACCGAGCTGAGAGTGGGACGTTAGTGGGCAAAGAGGAAATCTCCTTAAAGTGCCGCAGTAAACGGTGCGTGGTGTGCTTCCTTTGATGAGCGCTCCACAATAGGCGCATTCACACTGCGGTACTTTTCCCACAAAGGTTCATGCGAACTTAGTTCATGAGAACTCTTTTATCGCGTTCACACCAAAAAGAGCCGGTACTAAAATTAGTTCATGAGAACCTTTTTACCCCCTCGAAAGTCCCTGCTAGAGAGCAGGGACTTTCGAGCGGCTCTTTTGTGAGAAAAGAGCTATATTTCTGATTGGCTGGGCGGATTGCAAACCACGCCCCGTAAAACTCCCAAAAAGCTTTGTGAAGCCGCCATTTTATTATCCTCGCATTAGCATTATTAGCATTAGCATTAGCCGAGCGCAGAAACGCAGAGAGACTAACTTATGGCAACACAAAATAAAACATGGGAGCGGTGGAGATGAGGAGGTGTCGGCGTTCTGGCGATTTACTCGGAAGGCTTCAGTAGAAGCTGCTGGGACTCCCAGCAGCTTCACAGTCCCCAACTCCGGGGACTTCCGGCCGGGGATTCCGGGCGGCAGTATACGCCGTGAAGTTGTTTGTAGCCTGCCAGTAAACCCAAAGCAGAAGAAGAAGAAGTGACGTCAGCGGCTTCATTTGCCTAATCCACCCCCAGGGACTTTTTCCGGTGTGAACGCGATCTGTACTTAGTTCATGAGAACTAAAGAGTTCGCATGAACTAAGTTCGCATGAACCTTTAGGCGCATTCACACCGCAGTACTTTTCCCACAATTCACAATTCACAATTCCTTTATTCGTCCCACAGAGGGGAAATGACATTGTTACAGCAAAGAGACGAAAACAATAGAACATTATAAAACAAAAAGGCATGCACATAAATACAAATAATTACAATTTGCAGAACTTTCTAGCATGTTTCATGGCAATACCTCATATAGCTGTGAAAAAAACATGGAATTGTTTGAAATGCTTTGTGCAATTTTTCTCCATATCTTGCGTTATCAAATATTCGAGGAAGAGGTGATTCGTTATGCATGTTTATTTTCTGCAAGCAAAATTCCCCTCACGGACTGATAAAGACAATTCAATTGGATTAAACCGAAAGAAGTCCGCAATGATGGAAATTGGTCTTTTCTCTGTTATCGTTCCGTTCTCAGTGCCATTATCTTTCAAAGGAGAATAACAAACCAACCGTCTGCAAACAGACTAGCTCCATTGTCTCGTGCAGTTGCAGTGGTTTATGGAGTGGGCAGTGAAAGCTGCTTGATCTCAAAGAAATTCCCCAAATATTTACTTAAAAGCTCTCACAAAGAACAGTGCATAATCCTTCTATTATTTTAGTCTGGTGCTGTGTAATCAATGGGGAGTTTTTATTTCCCCATAGCCCTAAGTGACTCCTCTGAGTGATACAATGCAATCCTACTAGATGGATGCCAATATTCCTGCCATTAACTGTGGATCAGCTTCCACATTTACGAATGAATCTACCTTTGACGCAAAGGTTTCAAAGCCCACGCTCGGCTCGGGTACACTACAACACGGTGGATTTTGAGTAGCATCCTCAAAACTAATTTAGAGTGTGTGCAGTTGGGTCAATATCTCTCCGTATAGGCTTTAGTCTCCTGCAGCGGTCAGCAGTGGCAGACAATCGAGGAACCAGAGTGTAGCCAAGATTATAGCCGATATCTCTCACGAGGAAAAGTATGACAGAAGGTCTTTTCTTCAGCTCCTCTCAGCAGAAAACTGAAGGACTTATTTGCTTTATCTTTGGCCTTACTTGGAGAGATCATTTGCTGCTCAAACATAAGCTGCAGATCCACTTGTGGCTCAAATAAAATGAATAGGAGAGGGATCGGCGGACGGGAGCATCTGTCCCTCCCCCACACGGTTGGATCGTTGCAAGTAAGTGCCCTTTTTATTTCTTTTGTATAAACCAAACAGCCAGTAGATCAAATATTGGGCTCTTTTGTGAGCTGCTGGGTGTACAGATTATTTTCCTTAAACAGCAATTACAACTGCACTTCACCTTAATGATTTGAGAGGAAAGAACGGTTCACATTTTCAGTCAGTAAATTGCTTTCCTTTTTTCCCCTCCAGATGAGCGTGCTATTGGCCACCGTCCTGTTATTGTGCTGCAGATACAACGCCACAGGAACACAAGGTGGGTCAATACTTTTCTCATTGAGGATGCAATAAAAGTAAACTGTCTCATTATTCTTCCCACTCTGAAATTCTCATTTAGATTGTAGCCTGGATCCCACCAGTTGTTTGCCACTTAAAATGTGCACTTGTCATCTCTTCGGGCTGAGGCTCTGCTTTAAATGCAGTTTAAATCCACACAAGGGGGGGCGGGGGGGATGTTGATCAAATGAAACCAGTTGGATAAAGTGAGAAAGAGGAGGAATGGCTCTAAAATATGTTGTTTAGGAGGTATTATGCTTTTAAGTTTACTTGTCGATAGTTAGAAAATAAGTTTACACTCTTATTATTTAAAAATATTATATCTCCTGGGATTAATCTACATCTTTTCCTGCTTTGAAGGCTGTAATAAAATCATATAATGTTCTGAACTTCCCAGACTGTACTATTATTTACCATCACCCAAATATTGATAATATCCATATTACTGATGATTATTTATGAAAGTCACATTCAGTAATTCTTTTTTGATAGCGCCAATGATCAACTTTACAATATTGCAGCCATATCGAAGTTATTATTAGTCAAAAATATTGGGATGATTGAATGTCTCCGTATTGCCTAGCCCTAGCTGGAAAACAAGTGGAAACATCTGTGTCTGTTCCAAGGAAACTACACACAATAACTGACCCATACATACACAATTTAACTAAAACATTTATATTTACAAGATGTCTGCCAGACTTTTTCTTGGCTGGCGAGCATTTACTTCCTGAAGTCTCAACTGACTTTCTGGCAACTTGAGGATGAAGGCGAGATGAGGTACTGTGCAGCCAATAAATGGTTTGGCACATAATGTGTTAGATAGCCCACACCTTTTTACTTATAAAAAGTCTGAGTAAAAACCTTCTATACACATAAATACATACTGAAAATTAAGTAGAATAACATCTAGTTGTTGTATTTACTTCAAATGTGAGTCCATCATGTGAATAAGGTGGTATATACAGTATGTGTATGTATGTAGATGTGCAGGCAGCCAGCAGCACTCTTCAGATCACAGGCTGCCTTCAAATGAAATATTTAAGGTTGTATTTCTTTGGAAATTCAAGTAAAAGACACATATGATTTTTAAAATGGTAAACAGTGAGAACACTGTCGCTAGGCAACTGACACCTAAATTGATAATAATAATAGGGGATTTTTGGGGCAAATTCAATCACAAGCATAAAGAGACGGTTCACCCAAATATCAAAAATACATATCTTTCCCCTTATTTGTAGTGCTATTTATTAGAGTTGATTATTATGGAGGAGTGGGTGTTGGAGATATCAGTGTTGTCTGCTTCTCATTAATATATTGTATATAAATGTCTTCTTCTAGAAATCATGACCTGATTAGTAAAGATAATCCGTCAGACTGTGCCATTTCATGTAGGAACTATTTTCTTTCTACACCCGCCAACAGTATCACTGCACAGTTACGTTGCATCAGAAAATACTTTGCTGTTGAATATTCCAATAGTATGTTTGAGTGATGGCAGACATCATTAAAGCCTATTTCCAACAATTGGCCACTTACATCAGAGTTGTTCGAGGAACAATAAGTACATTTCCTTTGCTCCCAAAATACCAACCAAATATGTGAAATGAAAACGTGTACAAGTGTGTTTCAGAAATGAGGTCGTTTCTAAAAAAAAGTAATATATTACAAATTACATATTACTTTTTAAAAAAAGTAATATATTACACTACTCGTTACTTTACTCGTTACTTTACTCGCAGGGCCGGCCCGCCCCTCCCTACATGGCAGATCACGCAGACTGCGGCGCACCTACAGTGTAAGCGCGCCACAGTTTTGCCTTTGCGAGACTCCACTTGCACCCCCAATTACTATTGCATTAAGGAAGACATAACACAAGTCTTTCTTTTTATATGCTCTAAAATAGGCTACCAGCCACAACAAGCTAACAGTCTGTGAAACGTCAAGACACTAATGAATTAAACCAGTTCAAGACGCATTATTCTTATCATTCTTTATGAGCGCAGTAACGGTAAGGTATCTAATTACTTATTTATTTAGTATTCCATAACTTAGTAACAGAGATGGTCAAACTAAAGTGGTAGAGACATGGCAGAATTCCTACATTGAAGTGGGACATTGAACTGTTCACCCGTGAGAGGGCGATCAACAAAAGAGAGCGAGCGGCCCCATTGAGGGAGTTTACAGATAAAAGCCAAGTTTATGCAGCACTGCCCGTGGAGATGTGGTCTCGCAAGTCGCGCAGATTACATAGGCCTTCATGTATATAAACCTGCGGAGGAAAACCCTCTTGTCTGTCAGTGAGTGTGATTATTTTATAAAAGTAACGAAGTAACGCGTGTCGGCAGGGGCGGCGCCAGGGGGGATCCCCCCCAGGATTGCCAAAGCACCCCCAAGAAATATGTTTTTTTTTTTTTTTTCGAAAATTATTATTATTTTTATTAAATTAAATCAGATTGATTACATCACTGCAAATGTGAAACAAATTAATGTTTGACCAAAAACATAAAGCCAACACAGGTGATATGATTAGGCCAATGGCCAGCACCCATTCGATTTTTGATCATACTCATAGGCTAAATTACTTTGTGACACTTGAGTGACTTCCTGTTAGCTGGAGTCTCAAATGATTTGCTAACAGCAAAGTGACAAATGGATCGTTGTTTAGTCCTTAAACGTCCACGTGTGGACACTCAATCAAAACCACCTGAAAGCGAGAGGGATTCTGCACATAATAGGCCTCGTGAGTACAAGTAGCTTACTTCTGGGTCTGTTTCATTCAAGCTCTGCTCTGTGTGTGTGTGGCACGAACCATTTTGTGTGCGTGCGCAAGCGAGCGAGAGAGAGAGCTCGCGCACCGGTGGGTATCTATCGGAGATCGTTGTGGTTAGCATCTGGTGCTAGCTAGCCAAGCTAACGGATATAAGGAGCTTTTTCAACAACAAGGTGGAGGGAGAACTCTCTCCTGTCAGACTGAGAGTCTCAGATAACCTCAGCTCAGGTGAAGTAAAGGACTCTGTCTTTAGATAGTTAACTTTAGTCGAGTTATCTCAGTGGGTCTCAAACGGTTTGTTTTAAAAGGGGAGTGATTTGTAAAATATCTATAAAGAAATAGAAAATCTGTTTACAGTTCTGTTTCATATGTATGTTGAGAGATACTGTATATCCATAGATCTCTTCATTTTGGCTCTCAAAGTGCACCAGATTGATGCTTTTAACTTCAATATTTAAAAAAAAATCTCCCCGGACCCCACTAGAGGAGGTGAGGTCCACTCCCCACTTGTAAAAATAGCACTTTACCCCTGCTTACACCTACAGTGGGGCAAAAAAGTATTTAGTCAGCCACCAATTGTGCAAGTTCTCCCACTTAAAAAGATGAGAGAGGCCTGTAATTTTCATCCTCGGTACACTTCAACTATGAGAGACAGAATGGGGGGAAAGAATCCAGGAAATCACATTGTAGGATTTTTAATGAATTAATTGGTAAATTCCTCGGTAAAATAAGTATTTGGTCACCTACAAACAAACAAGATTTCTGGCTCTCACAGACCTGTAACTTCTTCTTTAAGAGCCTCCTCTGTCCTCCACTTGTTAACTGTATTAATGGCACCTCTTTGAACTCGTTATCAGTATAAAAGACACCTGTCCACAACCTCAGTCACACTCCAAACTCCACTATGGCCAAGACCAAAGAGCTGTCAAAGGACACCAGAAACAAAATTGTAGACCTGCACCAGGCTGGGAAGACTGCATCTGCAATAGGTAAGCAGCTTGGTGTGAAGAAATCAACTGTGGGAGCAATTATTAGAAAATGGAAGACATACAAGACCACTGATAATCTCCCTCGATCTGGGGCTCCACACAAGATCTCACCCCGTGGGGTCAAAATGATCACAAGAACGGTGAGCAAAAATCCCAGAACCACACGGGGGGATCTAGTCAATGACCTCAGAGAGCTGGGACCAAAGTAACAAAGGCTACCATCAGTAACACACTACGCCGCCAGGGACTCAAATCCTGCAGTGCCAGACGTGTCCCCCTGCTTAAGCCAGTACATGTCCAGGCCCGTCTGAAGTTTGCTAGAGAGCATTTAGATGATCCAGAAGAGGATTGGGAGAATGTCATATGGTCAGATGAAACCAAAATATAACTTTTTGGTAAAAACTCAACTAGACGTGTTTGGAGGAGAAAGAATGCTGAGTTGCATCCAAAGAACACCATACCTACTGTGAAACATGGGGGTGGAAACATCATGCTTTGGGGCTGTTTTTCTGCTAAGGGACCAGGACCACTGATCCGTGTAAAGGAAAGAATGAATGGGGCCATGTATCGTGAGATTTTGAGTGACAACCTCCTTCCATCAGCAAGGGCATTGAAGATGAAACGTGGCTGGGTCTTTCAGCATGACAATGATCCCAAACACACCGCCCGGGCAACGAAGGAGTGGCTTCGTAAGAAGCATTTCAAGGTCCTGGAGTGGCCTAGCCAGTCTCCAGATCTCAACCCCATAGAAATTGGAGGGAGTTGAAAGTCCGTGTTGCCCAGCGACAGCCCCACAACATTACTGACATTTATGTATTTGTTTGTTCACTGCAGTTATAGACTTTCATCTTTAGATTTAAGAATTTTAAGAGTTAAGTAAATGTGCTGTTTTTGTCTAAATCAAAAAAATATGTTTTTTTCACATGTGCTACAATGTAAACGAATGCCTCAGTTTTCATTTACTTCTCACCTAAAATGTAGGCTAACATCATTTTCACTCCTTTTTATGGTTCACCCTTGTGTCACATTCCCTCTCACCCACCTGGGAGCTGCCCTGTACAGTGATAATTTCTCCACCAGACTCTGAGCTGCAGCGCTAGTAGCGATTTGGGATTAAGTGCTTTTCTCAAGGACAAATGGTAGCTTTTGAGGCAATTGAGAGCATAAGTTGTTCACCTTCCACCCTTCAGTCCCCAAAATCACTTCCCAAAACTTCTTACTCAACCCCCATTAATTCCCTCTCCGAGAGCATTTTGGTGGATTCTTGGATTAAACGTTGACATTGCACTGCGAGGGAAATACTCAAAAATCCCCATCTTCATTTACTCAAGAACTGAATTTAAGTAACATTTTGAGGAAGGTGTATTTACTGTATGTATCTGACTGCTTCACTTATTTACAAATCGAGATTATTAGCTAATACAAAATGTAAATCAACTAAAAAATAAACATTGAACTTGATTATAGGTCAAGATATCCAACAGCTGTCTATAACGTCATTAAAATAAGCTTCACTTTTACCAGCTGTGATGAACGCTTTAATGCATCGATAATCATAATCCATCAGTCCAATATATATCAGAATCAGAATAATGTATTCCAGGGGAAATAGGGTTTTGTGAAGAGTTGTTCCATCTAAGAATGAAAAGGAGATACAAAATATGTATATAGAATAAAATGAATATATAAACATAAGGAGTTAAAATAATATGGGCAGTTAAATGGGCCATGCCGCATGATTAGTACTTTTACTAATATATTTTTGCTGCAAATCCTTTTGTACTTTTACTTAATTGAGATGTAGAGTGCAGGACTTTTACTGGTAACCACACATTTTTGCAATTTAGTATTGATACTTTTAATTCATAAAGAGATCTAAGTACTTCTTTCACCTCCTCTGTGAGACAGGTCATGTGAGGAAGCCCAGCGGGGGGGCAGTATGCAATACGGAGATTGTTCTATTTGGTGGGCGATGTGTGGAGGAAGTGTGAAGACTGCAAACAATAAACAAGAGGGGTTTTTCAGAATACTAAGCCTTCTTTGAGAAAATGCACCAGTCAATGTGGGAGGATTCTAACCTTGTTATGATTTTTTAAAACATGAATATTTCACTTCAATAATTTCACAATGACAGGTGGTAGATTTCAGCCCTGCAGAGCATGAATGAATGAATGAATTACTCATCTGCACTCATTTGATAACATGCAAAAGCAGAAAGGTAATTATTTTTTCCCGAAGCCTGTCAGAATCACTTCTATCAGGCACGGTTCTCCATTTGCTGCCAATTGGACGTTCATTGACTTTGATCATTACATGTCACTTGTTAGACGCTTTTATCCAAAGCGACTTACATACTCAATACTGTGGACAATCCCCACAGGAGCAATTTGGGGTGAAGTGTCTTGCCCAGGGACACAACGACATGCTGACTGCAGTGGGGTTTGAACCTTTGACCACCTGATCTGAACACCTATGCCCTTCAAAAACTTGAAAATGATGATATGTGAAGGACTATCTTAGTCCATGTACAATGTGTGTGGAAACGATTTCATGGTAAGTATCTAGTACAATATTGTCAACATTTTTTTTTGTTTTAAAGAAAGGAATGTGTGAAGAATAAGTATAAAATATAATACCAGTAATTAGGTGTTACTTACGCTGGGGACATGTCATCACCACTTTCTGAAATGGCCAATTTTATCCCCACCACTTTTTAAAAGTATAACTTGAAATACATTTTTTGCAAAATAGCTTGCGCAAAGAAATTTATTAAAACATAACAACGGTTTATTTTTGCATAACATAAAATGTGCATCTTGAGAACAGTTCTTCCATTCACACTTGGTGGGTGTATTTCTGGAGACCCACGATGTGAAATTTGGACATGTTGTAGTAAACCTTAAATAGAAAATGTAAAAACAAACATTGGTCCTGCTTTGCAGCAGCAGAGCGCAGGCACTAAGCAATAATGTAATGTGTTTTTGCTAAAGTAGTACCTGAATAGGTACATACTGTAGTTCCCCCCAGACCCCCCTACAGGGTTTTGGTTACAATCATTTATGCAGGAATGTGTCTCACCGTGGAGAACAGGCGTGTGCAAGTCTAAAAAAAGATGGAGATTATTAGCTTCCTCAATCATTTTCCCCACGCCACACATATAATGGTTCCTACTAAAATAGTCACCCGAACCAGTTTGTACAAAAAAAATAGCGCATTACAGATTTATTTTTGTTTAAAAAAAGTGTCCCCACCACTTTTCAAAAGTGTTCTAGTTAATATATAATACAACATTTTCAAATCTGTTCATGTCATGTTATCCTCTCATGAACCTGCCTGGGTTACTAATAACATTGTAAGTTCATCGTGATATAGTTTTTCTGTTTTTCAACTGACTTTTCAAAAATGTTACCCTCCCAGAACTCCACTGCAGTAAAATGTTTCGGCAGAGATTCAGAGAATAAGTCATCTGAAGAGAGACTCTGAGAGAGGACAAGAGGAACAATAAAGGAACAACTTCAGATTAAAAATAATTGAAGTGTGAAATCACCCGAGGTGAGGCATTAATATTGTAAGACTTACCACTCACAGTTTAATTTGCAAGACATGCTGTGATTCCACTTTAAATATTTCATCTATAAGTATAGTTTCATTAATATTCCAAGACACATTTGATCGTTTTCTTAGGAAATGTTATGAACATTTAATTTGGGGAATTATGTGATTTAGCTAATTCAATTATGTTTTGTTTTTTCAATGAAAAGTTTTCTATGTGGTAAAGATGTGTCAATAAAGAAGGACTTCAATGTTGTACTTCTTTCCAAACTTGAACAGAAAAACTTTTATGATATAATAATGTTGCTCAGGACTGCTTGTTTTCCAATTCTTCTCCTTTTGTGGAAGAAAAAAAAAGATTGATGCAGCTTTATGATATATCATTCTTATGAAAACCAAAGCTTTAGCTCAGCAGAAAGCCACCACAGCTGTGTGTGTGTGTGTGTGTGTGTGTGTGTGTGTGTGTGTGTGTGTGTGTGTGTGTGTGTGTGTGTGTGTGTGTGTGTGTGTGTGTGTGTGTGTGTGTGTGTGTGTGTGTGTGTGTGTGTGTGTGTGTGTGTGTGTGTGTGTGTTTTGTGTGTTTTGTGTGCACGTGTTTTGTGTGCACTCTGTTTGTAGCATCCATCAGGTAGCTGTGGTCCCAAAGAGCATACAATGTTTATCCTATAGAGCAGGTTCTGCAGCGTGTGCTAAATTGATTCCCGTCGGCAATCCTAGCGGCAAAATAGAGGTCCAGGATTGTGCCGACAGAAGTCAAAGACAGTGATTTAAAGGTCAGCATCAGCAGCACAGTTCTCTGGGTGAAGGAGACGCTGACAGGCACACCCATAATGGGAAACAGCTGGAGTGTTTGCAGAGTAATCCAAACAAAGGCTCTCTTCTCGTCATCGCACTGCGTTTCTGTATTGATGTCGGTTGGGGTGTTTGAACGTGCCTGTCTTCTGAGTGCACCGTATGCCATTGTTAAACATCCATTTAGCTCTCTAGCGCTGATGTATTTTCGTTAGCTGCCCTGGGAGTTAGCATCGCAAAGGCTCCCTCGACCAAAAGCTATAGTGGGGTATTGGATTTGGAACATTTCAGAAAATAGAAAATTTGGCAAACACGTTTATAATACCATGTCTGTTTCAAAGGGATAATCTAAACATTTTAACACCACTTTTGTGATATAAAATCTGAACTAATAATCTAATAGGCTATAAGGGATCAACATATCAGTCATATGACTTCACGTCACCACCGCTAAGCTAAAAGCAGCTAACGTGATCACCATTAGTTGTCTTATTTAAACACTTCTTGCTTGTAATCAACCATTTATCTATGATACATGAGGCTTCAGACATTCACCAATGAATTATTTACTTCATGTCGTAGATCAAATTGTGAAAGTCTCTTAACATTGACTCCGAGACGAGGTACCCGAAGCGGTAAAATGCTGACTCATTCCTGGGTTTTGGGACTCATTACCTCTCTATTAAGTAGTGCAGTAGAATATTTGAATGTA
This sequence comes from Harpagifer antarcticus, assembly GCA_902827135.1. Taxonomy (NCBI): domain Eukaryota; kingdom Metazoa; phylum Chordata; class Actinopteri; order Perciformes; family Harpagiferidae; genus Harpagifer; species Harpagifer antarcticus. The sequence continues at coordinate 6,114,011 of CADEHL010001090.1, read as the reverse complement.
TTAATGATTTGGGTAAAACTGTAAGCTGGACTTTGACGCAATCACATGTGACTTCAGAGAGACCATATGGACTTTTGAGGACAAAGGGCCAGCGGGGGAAGGTGGCCGCATGTCTTGACTTGCACTGTATGCAAATGCTCTCGCCACCTGTGAGTGGGGGAATTTAAGATTGGGGGAAGGTGATAGCAGGGGATATTTGGAGGATGTCAGCAGGACATCAGAGACCCCTCCCATTGCTAGAGAGTACAAATGAAGAGACACAGCTGTGTTCAGTCTCTTTTCTGCTGGCTGGCTGACGTGATCACCAGGTAAATTTGGGTTCCCAAGTATATTGTATTGAATGTATATTGTATTGTATGTATTATTGTATTGAATGTAATGATTTGTGTTGCATTGTTATATTGCCATTAAAGTAGATTATTGTTGACTTGGTGGCACTGAATTCCTTCCATATAAAACAGCTCTAGACGGACGCGGAGAGATTTGAAACGTGGAGCGTAAATCCCTTTCAATATCTAACAAATGGTGATCCGACGTGCAAGATAACGAGCTGAGGAGGAATTCAGACGACCGGATTGGGTCGGGAATAAGCGCTTTTAAACACTTCAGACAATCAGCAGGGCCCTGCATAACTCTAAGGTACTTACAGACGCCTGTTATGAAAATCGATTGTCTGTGATTGAATACACTAAAATTTTAGGATTGTCTGAAGGCGTTTCACAGTGTTTTTAAAGTTTAAATGGAATATACAATGCATATTTTATTATATAACAAACATAGTCGTTGATCGTAGGTAGACCAAAGTCCTGCGTAGCGAGCAGTTTAGCGCGGATCTGCAGGTATTTTAGTCCTCAGTGGCGTAGAGCCGGTGCAGGCTGTGGGTTGCGTGGTTTGATTCCCGCACGACAGACCTGGAAATCCGATATTTCAGATCGGATCGCCGTCTAAAACTGGGGGTTTTTACAGGACAGACGAACGCTGAAAGCTAAAAGCCGGAGGTCTGTTTTATGTTAATTACTCAATATCGGCGGATCTCAAAAAAAGCACTCGGATGAGTGAGGCTCATTTGTGGTCTGCTGCTGCCATCTAGTGGCTGAAAGGGGGTAGTACACCTTTGACATTTTTATATGAATTTAGCTTCAAGCGCTGAGTTTAAACATTACATTGCTGACCGGTATTGAAGACGGGAAGCGTGTTAATAGTAACTACGACAATAGCCCAGTATATTAATACATGTGAGCACATATTAATTGAGTCAGATAAATAAAAGCGAAGTGAATATGGAACGACAGAATGCTAAAAACGATTCTGAAATTCCAGGGAATTACCGGGAGCAATGGGAACAGATTAAGAGATTGATTTTAAGCGGTATCAAACAGGGGGCTAAAGAAAAGGCTTGTACTGATCTCCGATTCCTACACGATAAAATGATAACAGAGAATAGAGTGGGAGATGACGACACCATAGGTAATTTGGGCACAGCATTGAATGTATATGAAAGACAGATTGTAAAGCAACTTGCACACCTAAACGAACAGAAACCCAGATGGTTTGCTCGTAGCAAATGGAACAAACAGACGCAGGCACTAGATAGATTGAGGAGGGTTTGTCACAATGCTGCCCTTGCAATGATTGGAATTAGAATTCCTCCCGTCACAGACCAAAATCTCCCGGGTGCAATGGCAATCCACAGCCCCATAAAAACAGATGAAGTTAACACTCTTCTGTTCCCTAGAACAATGCAAAATAATGTTGTCTCTAACTCAGAGCAGAAATCTCAAACGGAGCCCAAACTTAATTTACGATGAAGCAGGAGGCCAGTGTCGTAAAAGACAGCTATGAGGACACTTTGAAGCAGGACGCCAGGGTCGTAAAGTTCCCAGGTCACGGCTCTCGCCTCTGCATCCTATGCATTACCATTCTTTCTTGATGTTTCTGAAAATGAAAACACAGTAAATGGGATTCTTTTTCAGAAAAGGGGGGGTTGTTAGACAATAGGTCAGTGTTACACTGGACAGAGTGGAAACTATTAATTTGATATTTACATTTTTATAGTCTAAAATCTATTGTAGTATTTTTTTAGGTATCATAAAACAGCACTGTTTTAGCTTTTTAGGTCAAGTTAATTGAAGATTTGAGAATGTTAATTAGGCGTCCCTAAAAATGGTGGGATGTACTACACAAATTATCTGTTAAATTCTGATTTTAGATTAATCAGATGACATTTTTATACAGTCCTTTAATGACAGAGGTTAAAAACCTGGACACTTATTTTTATTTTTATGCATATACTGCCATCAGGCATATATTTAAATCCAGAGACAGATGCAGTCTCTGTTTGAACAAATATCACAATGAAGAATAGTGGTAGCAAATCATCTTTATGTCAAATCATGTCGGGAAGAGATGAGGAGTTTTGTTTTGAAATAAAATTTTGAACTGAGCCATGTTGGTTTTCAAAAAGCTGACTTTTCAAAATGAAACAGATCACTTTTGAGTGTACAGTAGCAGTTTGCATGGAGATTTATTTGTGAACACTACAGTAGCAGGATGTATTTACCTGTCCTAGGAAAGGGACAGATTATAAGTAAAAGACTGGTTAGAAATGAAAATAAGAAAAGGTTGTTGAAGGCTGAAGAGAAAAGAAAACAGATGGATAAAAGAAGACTGAAATAGATGGACAGGGCAAGATATTAAATGTGTTGAAGTGATATCTTGCTCAGAAGGATAAAAGGTGGTTAAAATATCACGAATGAAGTTGGGAAAAAGTATGTAGGAGAAAAGAGAAGGTTTTTTGGATATGTGCATAATATGAGAAGAAGAGTCCCTAGGGCTAAGCAGCAAAACATGTGAAGAGACAGGCATGAAATGGTTAGACGCATTGCCTCTAGCTCTTATGTCAATCAGGAGCCCTGAGCGTAGGCTTGAGGGATTTGTATCAGATTTCTCCACACAGGTTACAGAGGCAAAAGGGGGACATCAGACCCAAGTGGCTGAGACCCAGGTTCTCTGGACCCCATCGGGTGATGCAGAGGACATCTCACGCTGTCCGCTTGGAAGGGAAAGGAGACATCTGGTACCACTGGAATCAGTGCGCAGTGGGGAAACCTCCAGGAAGGATGTGTGAAAGCTGTCATCTTCCTCGTGCTGGGCCTGCTGTACCTGTCCAAGCAAGGGTGGCGACTCCACGGTGTGGGAAGCGTATCCAAGGACGCAGTATCAGGAGTTCCGGGTTTCGCCACGGATGGAAGTACCTGACACTACGCAGACAGTGAAACCAGGAAATTGAGTGTTCACCAGAGCGATAAAGAGGAAGAGCAGGCACTCGCCAAAGGGGGAGGGTCCCTACCAAGCACTCCTGTCTACATCGACTGCAGTTAGAGTGGCGGAGAGACCATCCTGGATACATCTGACTGTGAAGCTGTTTTAAACCTAAAAGACAGAAACTCGCCTCTACTGTGGTGAAGTCTGGCTACAAAGGGAGGTGATTTCCAATAAGGGCACTTGTCTCAAACCAGTGAAGAAACCAACAGAACCCAGTAGAATTTAAAGAGTGGACGTGAGCAGGGAAACAGTAACGGGTCTGAGGGATAGAAACTGACGATGTACAGAGAAAGAATTAGACCATGGGGATTACATTAAAACATGTGCCTATACAATCTACCTACCTTAGCCGTTTGGGTACTTTTGTATATGAATTTTTGATCTTTTACAATCATTTGTATTTTTCCAAGGTCTATGTTATTCCGGAGTATAAACAGGAGGGATATGTTGGAGACATACTGTTGTCTCCACTCTTTGGGAAGTTTTAATGCACTGATATCATGTGTGGCTCTGAACTGTATATGACCTTGCAGCTGCCTCTTCTTATGATAGGAGGCAGGGCATTTCAGGTTGTTGATATTTATGAGAAGACAGACTTGCTGTCTCCTAAATATCTCATTTTGACTAAAGCGGAATGAAGTATACATGAAGTAATGTTAAAGCTTGAAGACACTGCAATTTTGCAGATTACAGATTAATTGAATCACCACTGTGAAGGTTATACCTTATGACGATTGACTATACTCAATCATTCTGATTGAAGGGTTTTAACTTGGTTGTTACTAAGTGATGTAATTGATGTATGGAGTTATTTACATATTTCGGTATTTCTAACACGGTCGTATGAAGTTGATATGTGGAGCCATTTATGAACGTTTAAATAGTCTGAATCCCAGAACGAATGTGAATGTCTTGAAAGTAGTTGATTTATTAAATTTAAATCAAAAGGGGGATTGCAGTAGAATATTTGAATGTATTAATGATTTGGGTAAAACTGTAAGCTGGACTTTGACGCAATCACATGTGACTTCAGAGAGACCATATGGACTTTTGAGGACAAAGGGCCAGCGGGGGAAGGTGGCCGCATGTCTTGACTTGCACTGTATGCAAATGCTCTCGCCACCTGTGAGTGGGGGAATTTAAGATTGGGGGAAGGTGATAGCAGGGGATATTTGGAGGATGTCAGCAGGACATCAGAGACCCCTCCCATTGCTAGAGAGTACAAATGAAGAGACACAGCTGTGTTCAGTCTCTTTTCTGCTGGCTGGCTGACGTGATCACCAGGTAAATTTGGGTTCCCAAGTATATTGTATTGAATGTATATTGTATTGTATGTATTATTGTATTGAATGTAATGATTTGTGTTGCATTGTTATATTGCCATTAAAGTAGATTATTGTTGACTTGGTGGCACTGAATTCCTTCCATATAAAACAGCTCTAGACGGACGCGGAGAGATTTGAAACGTGGAGCGTAAATCCCTTTCAATATCTAACAGTAGTGTTTTGTTTCTTGACCTCATTGCAGTACAGGCTGTTGACAGGTGGAGTAAATATAGATACATTATTAATATCTTTGTCTAGATAAATGACCACCCATGGCTGAAAATGGATGCGCGCAATGCAGGCGCCGCTTCTCTCTTGAATGGTACTTAAATGTATCTATTTGCAGGAAATGGAAAGTCTGTCAGGGAGAGTGAATGAAATGAGCGATAGAAAGAGTTGTTAGATGGGTGGGAATGGGGAGGACAGGGAGAGAGGGAAGAAGGAGAGCAGGCCTAACTCCTGATTACAGTATATATTCTTGTCTGAGTGTTATGCATCATGTTTTGCATCTTTCATGGCTCCTACTCTATCAGGATTATCATTTGGGGGCTCACATCGCTAAATCATTGAGACAGAGGAACATCCAGATCGTCTTCACTGTCAGGAAAGAACTGTCACAAATGCATGAGGTACAGCAGGGACTATCTGTAGTGATTCATTATTCATCCATTTTTTTTTCGTATAGACTATACTTTGGAACTGAGAAGTAGCTTTGAATAACATGATAACATGTAACTTACTAGTCCAGTGAAGATGAAAAAACAGTAACAGTGGGTGTAGTGTAACAGTGTTAAAAAAACATAATGAAACTAGAAAATGTATTTCCTGCTGAAAATGCGTATGAATGCTGTAAACTGTGCAAATGTGTTGCTGAACTTGGCTGAAGTAGCGTAATATGCCTTGAAGCATACACTGCTTCATTGTCGATTTCACTCTAAATGGGAACATAATTTACACAATGATCATCATGCTGTATTGAAGAAAACATGAAACTAGCGATTGAAGAGATTATAAATAAAGTAGTAGGCACATTTTTTCGTAGACTTCTACACTATCTGACTTCTTTTTGCAAGCATTATAGTCGCCCCCTGCTGGATTTTTAGAGAGAATGCCATGGGAGCCTGCCTGCAGACCTCCACTCTCAGGACAGTTCCGGTGCAGACCTCCACTCTCAGGACACCTCCACTGTCAGTACAGGAAGTGACGATTCTGACGAGTTTTTTTTCCCGCCCACCGAAGGACTCGTTTGATGGAAGTTTTCAAATCACAATGGAGACTCATCACGGAGGTGATGAGTCTGCCCACCGTGCACTTTGGGTCGACCTTGGTCAAGCCCTTTTGACCCACCCAGCCTGGTTCTCGTAAAAGTTTTTCGCTCAAATGACACATTCCTCCATGGTAACGGGAGTTGACAGGGGACTCTGCCCGCCTCACGAGTGCCTATTTTCGGACACTTTTTTTCACTTTTCCCCGGTTTTATTATTTTGTATTTTTTTGGTGTTCCCCCATGGCCTGTGTATATCCCCCCCCCCCCTTTACCTTCCCGAGCTGGCTGATATGAAGCGTGACCAAGACGCACCGTCCAGGGGTCCCACGGATCCCGCATGTAGCGGGATGGAGGTTCCCAGCTGGAACCTCCGCCATGGTGCAACCGGCAAACACGGTTGTTTCTCGAACCTTCCACTGTTGTCTAGCGGGTGTAACTAAAATACAAGATGTTGTATTTATATAAATAAATATATATATATATATAGATAATAAGTGTCAGTACGATTTTATGCCAAAATGTTATGCCACGGGGTATTACTCAAAAAGTACACGATAAAAGTACTTGATTGTACTTGTGGTCGTACTCCAAGTAGTACTCTGTCCAGCAGTACCACTCTCACTGAGAACTTATGGCAAAAAATAATTGTATCTCTCATCAAAGATGGCAGAAAACATGCATTATTGTTCTCTGGAGGGGAGTTTGACATGAGTATTACTCAAATAGTACAAGGTAAAAGTACTTCATTGTATTTGTGGTAGTAGTCTAACAAGTACTGAGTCCACCAGTACCAATGTTATTAAGAACTTATGGCTAAAAATCATTTTATCCCTCATCAAATATAATTGATTGATTGATCAAATATAACATCAGCTCTTGTACTACCGTCAGCGCCGCTTCTCGGCGATTACCGTAAAGACGCTATTAATCGCGCACTCAAAAATAAAGCGCTGCTCATTTGACCAAGCAAATGCAAGAGACGGCTGAGTTGACCGCAGTCACTTAACGGGGAGAAACTCGACTATAATAACCATTTTTACCGCAAATCACCCAAATGAACCCAGAGGTGAGTCCGCCTGGACCTACTTTTTCTAAACCTCTCTAAAAAGGTAAAATGTCACTTGTTTTGCATCAATCTTGATACAGGGTACTTATTATATGTTATAGTTTGGATTCCTAAAGGTTTGTGTCTACTATCCCATCATTCAAGGGTGGTTTTCACTATAAGTAATGTTTTTTTAGACGGAAACTAATTTGCATTTTTCTTTACTATGTTCAATCTGAATTTACTTTAAAATAAAAAGATCTATATTGATTCTGACACGATCTACAGCCAAAAAATAATAATTGTCAAAAATGGAGGGGATGAAAATGCATGTGAATTGAAAAATAGAGGGGTATAACGGATGTGAATTGGAAAAGTAATTAGATTAATTTAAAGCCGATTTGATTAAAACAGTTTTAATGTGATAAACAGAGCAATGTTACATAATTTTCCCCGTCTTACATTTCATCATTCTTCAGCATTCATAACATAAAATTGTCATTTATCATTTAAGTGTCCTCAAGGGTGGATGTAACACAAATAAAGAATGGAGGTGATGAAAATGCATGTGATGTGAAAAATAGTGATACATTGACAATTGATTTGATAAACTTGATTGTCTACCAGACATTTATCGTTTACAGCAATACATTTTTAACATCTGTTCAATGTATTTATTTCCACTTTGTAATAACAGTGTTTAAATGTCTGGATACATTAAAATCTAAAATGTTTTAGAGAAGAGTATTTGGACTTATTTTACTGTGTTGTGTGCTGATAACTCAGTAATATAACATGTTTTTCTTTCTTTTTTCTGTGCAGGATAACTTCAGTGGACGCTGTGCAGTTTGGAGCAATTCCCCTTCAATGAGGTGGTCCTGCTGTTAGTCTACTATAAATAAACACAACGTTTATCTTCTGTTAACTTGGTTTATTCAATCAACGTGCATAACACCAATACAGAACCATTAACGAACAGTGGACCTCCTGCTCCAGGTCGACACAGACAGACTGCGCATGCGTTTCACAGCCTCAAGAGGCCAACCTAGACTACCGTATGGCCAGTAGTATAGACGCAAAGAGATTACATGTTAACACTGCAAGTGTTGTCATTACTCCTCCCCGAGCCAACGCACACTAATTGTCCATTACAAACTGAAGCACTGTCATCAGGCAAGGAACTGTCCTCTTCCCTGTGTCTATGCAGACTGTGTGTGCTCCTTCAGGACCGAATCATCTCTGAAAAAACATTTAACTAGAGACCATAGTCAAGCACGTTCAACGCAGGTGACCTCAAGGTTAAATTGTGAACTGTGCAATTTCTCAGAGACTTGTTTGTAGTGATACACAGTATTTTGCACATCTAAAAATACACATACACAATAAGGAAACTGTGAAATGTCCCTTCAAAGACTGTAGTTTTCAGCGTATACAGTACTTTTCGTGCACATAAGAGCAAGAAACATCACCTCTGTACTGTTGATGATTTCCGTACAAACTTGTATCAAACTTGTACTCAAGTCACTTCAAACTCTGAAAGTACAGAATTTGATGAGACAAATTCGGACCATCTAGATTTAACAACAGATGATTACATAGAGGATCAAGACCTGCATGATTTGTTACAACAGAAAGTTGCATCTTTCTTACTGCGTATGCAAACGATTTTGCATGTGTCTAAGACAACAACTCAGGAAATTATAAATGAGCTATGTAGCATTAGCTCAGTTGTGGAAGAGTGCACACCAAAAATAATTGGAAGTGTACTGATCAACCACAATTGTGCAGTAAATAGTGCAGTCACCACTGCTATAACAGAGATAGTTAAAAAAGCAAACCCCCTAAGTTTCCTGTCAAAGGGCGGACCTTTTGGCTCTGAATACGAAAGAGAAACTTTTTACAAGAATAATTTTAAAGTGATTGAGCCGATTGAATATGTTTTAGATGCATCTTCCAGACGTAAATGTGTTTATATTCCAATTCTGAAAGTCTTGACAGAGCTGTTAAATCGTAATAATGTTCTTCTATTTCATGTATTGCATGTTCAACATTTGTATATGGTTGGAAATATATATGCTTGTGCAATACCAAATATTACCTCTGGGCAGCTTGTGAAATGTGAAAACGTAGGTCACTTTGAACTTGGACTAACATGATGTACAGTAATGCCACTGCACTAACAATGATGTAATGTCACTTCTTCATATAGATCGTCAAGGAATTCACCCGGCTGATGTCGATGGACCTCAATTCGCTCTATGAGGGTCTGGACAGCCACCTGCAGAAATTCCTTCAGTTGTTCAGGTCAAAGCGCTTTGAGGGGATCAAAGAAATTACATCCTTAATTGAGAGCCTCGACAAGGATGTAAGTACAGTTCTTTACTTTAAAGTACTTTGAGGCAATAGAGCTGCCTTTCCACATTCATTCTATGTTCTCGTGTAAACTCAATGTAATTTTACGACGGGATACAGGGGAAGGACCCAAAAGCAGGCGCCTGATGCAGAGCTTGATGCAGTTCAATGATTTAATAAACAACATGGTGGTACAAAGGCTTAAGGCAGGGGTACTCAAATACAAATCTTAAAGGTCCAACATTTTTTTTTCAATAAGACAAAGGTCCGTTTATTACGGTCATTCAAACTTTTAAACAATTGCAACAAGATTCTTAACACGAGGTTGCAAAAACAAAAATAATCTGTATGCAGCAGTTTTCATTGTTATTGTATCTTGATCCCTCAGAGTCGCAGTGTAAGAGCTGCACAGTTATGATTGGCAGCTGCACCCTCTTTCATTCAGCATTCCCATTATTGCTTTATAAATGTCTTGCCCCCTTGTGTGTCCACTGAGGTTCGTCAGGCCCAACACATCTTCAGCAAACTCCCCTTTTGCCTCATCATAAAAACTCACAAACACCAGCAACTGAGCATTGTCAGTGGTGTTAGTGGACTCATCCACAGCTAAGGAAATGCACTGTGCATTTTGTATTCCATCACAAAGCTGATTAATCAAATCACCAGCCAGTATTTATGTTCTTCTGGTTGCTGTGGAATCTGAGAGGGGGATTTGCTTGATTTGACCTGTTATTTCCTCTTTTTGTTTGCCTTCATCATGGTCTCCATCCCTTCAGTCATGCATTCTTTTATACTTCAGTTATTATCCAGTGGAAAGTCCTTACCTACTGGCCTAGTTAAATCAAAGTGGTTACTTTTTTTTGGCTGGGCAGTGTAGTTTTACACACCGTCTTATTTGACTTTCTCAGGACTTAAAACAGTTTTTTGGGGGCAGACCCCCACAAAGAAAAAAATATATTTACACACGTAAGGTCATCATCTTAACAGTTTTGTATGCTCATCCGTGAGCAGAGCATCAAGTTGACATGTCTATTACAGCTGAATGCGGCGATTACCATTTTGTTCAGCAAAACGCCTCACAAACGTATTAAGATCAACCGCTTTAGTGCGTTTTGATTCAATGCTGAGTACAGCCAAACTCACAGTCTCTTCTCTGTTATTGTAGACCGCAAATACCTCATTCCTTCAGTACTTGTGTCCGAATGCTTCTCGTTTTGCGCCGTTCAAATGAAATCGCCGCCAATCATATTTCCACGCTCGCCGCCAGGGCCGGGGGAGGGGTTACAAGGCGTGCGTCTTGTGCTGCATTCACTTGCACTCGGACATTAGAGATTTTCTCTCATAAATGTCCGATGAGCCACAACTTTTCTTTCAAAACAAAGCTGCCAACTGGGGTGGCAAGGCCTATTTTTAGGGTGGCAGTTGCCACCCCATGCCACCCCGGTAGGTGAAACTAGGCTACTAGCTACAGTACAGATGCAACTAGATGAGCTGTTAACTCTCGCTCTGACTTTTTTTTTTAAACACACACGCATTTTTCCCACCCGCATTCCGCGAAGACCCGCCCTACTGTGCCTCTGATTCGCAGACTGTTGGTGGGGGGAAAAAACGCTGACGGGATGCCTAATGTGATTGGACCAATGCGTTGACAGACACACACAGACAGTGGAACAGTCGGACATGCAGAGCATGTTTGCAGTTGACATAGTGGAGAATTTTGACTCGACCGGAGTCCGGACTTTGAGGATGCCTGGCTTAAAGGATAGTGAGGCAGGCAAGGGTCATAGAATGCAGGCCACACACACACGGAATATGAAGACATCTATTAAGTTAGCTGTGAGGCGGTTATATAATTCTGATAGCAACGAGCAATATTAATTTATCATGTGTTTTGGCAGGCATCGAACCAAAGGAAGAGGGCCTACCATGGTACATGAGGGAGAATCCTTCAACTATCATGAAGATGTGTGAGGTAAGCGCTGAAATGTCGTTCAAGATGATACAAAAACGAGTTCACAATGAACAGGGTTACACTAGTCGTTTCAGGCGTCGTCTGTATATGCACATATGGCAAAGCATCTCTAAAGCACTTTCGTTGTTGTTTCTTTTTGCATGAAGCCAACGGATCCTGAAGAGGACGTCATCAAGGGAATGGTGATTGGAGTCCTTTTAGTCGTTGAAGATGTGTAGGAACCTCTTCCAGCTTCCTACAACGATGTCGCCCTCGTGATCGAGGAAAGGATAGTCATACGTCACCTTGGTGATGTACCCAATGCTTTTGTGAACCTGATGAGATTGCAGTACATGCTGAACCTTGACTATCCAAAAGACTTGAAATACACCTTTGAGGTGATTCAGCGCCTGTTCATGGGAATTGGGTTGGACTTGTGCACCCCCAGGGTCCACTCTCTAAAGAATATAGAGAGATGGCCTAGGAAGATGTCTCTGCATCTGTCTCAAAGGATGCATCTTCATTTTTTGTCATTTGTCCAATGTTCTAAGAGGAAAACAAATGTATAGCCCCTCTGTGGGTCACACCAGTTTATTTTGTTTTCATTTTCTATTGCTCTATTTTGAGGAAGTGTCAGAGAGACACTAGTGTGTATTTTATGTTGCACATCAACCATGAACAGAGTGGATATTTCAGTACTGTTAGAATGTTTTAATGTTCTGACTGACAGTTAAGTTAAGAGAGATACAATTTTCTATGCATTTTACTGCAGCAACCCTGAACACTTACTCCTCAGAATGGACTCTGTTTAACAAGTCACTCAATTACAGTTGTATCTATGGGACAGTGTAATTTCAGTTTTTGAGCAGCCCAGAGCAAAAACAATGGTGTGTTAGAGGGTGTTTTTTGTTTGGTCTGCATGTCCCAAGGAAGGTCTTTATGATATGTTGACATCCATTGACACACTTATTTGAATTAAAAAGCAACACTGAACAGCTAATGAGTGTGTGGGTTGGAGTTCTTAATTTCTTCAGTTATTGATGTTGTAATAACAGTTCTGATTGAAATGTATTTTCAGCTATTTTTTCATGGGTTAATATAGTTTAGACTAAGCTAGTTCTCATGTTGATGTATAGTATAACTTTGTAGCTATTAGTTTGCTTGTCCTGGTAAGTTAACTTGGTACTAGAAGTTGAACAAACACAGTTGTACAAGTTGAGCCAACTTGATTAACACATTTTTAAGAACTCAATCAAATAAGTTTAACCAACATCTTCTTAAGTTATCTTAACTAATATTTTCTAGTCCAAATAGACTACAAGTTGTATCAACTAATTTATTGAAGTGTAATAGACTTGACAATGTTGATTCAAATGTTGAATCAACTTGACACAACTTAACTCAGTCAAAGCAACAAGATGACTTGACTTAGTCAAGTTGAGTCAACAAATCATTTTTAACAGTGCACAGGCACTGACCTTTACAGTTAGTATGGAAAATGGGTTATCACATCGCCTATACATCACACTGTAAGGACCTCATGTGGAGGCACAGCGAGTAGAAAAAGAGGCTTCGACATCTTCCAGGGGCCAAGATGGGAATTCACGTGGCTCTCTTTCTGTGTGGTTAAATGCTGCTATTAGTATGTGGCCATTCAAAGCCGGAGCGACGGTAATGCTAATCATGATTACCTCATTAGTAGAGCATTGTAATTGTGCGCAAAGCCTTCTCCCCCCAAGGTGAGCAGTAATGTAAGCAATACGTTCACTCTGTGGTATTTTTAGGCCCCAAGGCTGCAAAGGAGCTGAGGTCCTGCTGAGCCCCATATGAGTGTACTCACGTCAAAAGGACATAATTCCTTATAGTCCTTCATGTAGCTATGGCAACGAGGCTTTGGAGTGCAACACATGAAGGGAGGTGAAGTGACTTTATGGCACCAATTTTGCTAACATGCTTGATTTCATGTTTTTCAGGAAATAAACCAGGGAGAGTTATTTGTTTCTGAGTTACAAAAGCAAGGAATTGCGAACAAGGTGAGTCCGGGGCCGAGCAGTGGTGGACAGTAATTAAGTGCATTTACTCATGCTAAGTACAACTTTATGAAAATAAGATTATATTTTCTTTAGCGGACAATCAGCAGAGGGGACACAAATTCAGAAAGCCAACATACTTATTTGTTAGTACAGTAGCTTAAAACACGCCAAACCTTTTGAAGTGCTACATACTTTAATTAATTAATTAATTTGTATTTTCCAAATGTTTTATATTAGTTTTTTGTTTTCTTTGTTTTCTTTTTACTTCCTGTTTTTATTATTATTTTTTATGACAACTTTTCTTTTGGTTTATTGCCAAGGTGCAGCTGGAAATAATCTAAACCTTTTCAAATACTACATACTTTTGAATTTCATTTTTTTAACTAATCTTTTAATTTTCCATGGTGAATTGAAACAAATGGGTTTTAAGGCTACAAAGGAAAAGTTCTGCTGTCCTCATTTGAATCTCTTTTCACCACTTTTCTTTCCATTAACTGCTACCTTATACTTCTCCACTATCTCATAGAGAAATACATTACATTTATTTAATAACTTTAGTTACTATAAGATTCAGATTTAATAATACAAAATATGTCTCATAATATATAATTGGAAATTATGCATAGCCGCTGGGTAGAGAAGGTAATGGTTCATACGAAGTTAGAAAAGCTCAGTGTCCTACCACTTAGGGCTCGGTGAATAAATTCCAATAAGTATGGAAATCATTTCTGGACTACTATAATTATCTCAACACTGCAAGATATACAGGACTGTCTCAGAAAATTAGAATATTGTGATAAAGTTCTTTATTTTCTGTAATGCAATTAAAAAAACAAAAATGTCATACATTCTGGATTCATTACAAATCAACTGAAATATTGCAAGCCTTTTATTATTTTAATATTGCTGATTATGGCATACAGCTTAAGAAAACTCAAATATCCTATCTCTAAATATTAGAATATCATGATGTTCAACGAATCACTTGAATCGTCTAATTAACTCGAAACACCTGCAAGGGTTTCCTGAGCCTTGAAAAACACTCAGCTTGGTTCAGTAAACTAAATCACAAGTATGGGGAAGACTGCTGATCTGACTGCTGTCCAGAGGACCGTCATTGACACCCTCCATCAGGAGGGTAAGACACAAAAAGAAATTTCTCAAAGAGCAAGCTGTTCACAGAGTGCAGTTTCAAAGCACATCCACAAAAAGTCTGTTGGAAGGGGGAAATGTGGCAGGAAACGCTGCACAACCAAGAGAGATGACCGCAGCCTTAACAGCATTGTGAAGAAGAGTCGCTTCCAGAATTTGGGGGAGCTTCAAAGACAGTGGACTGAAGCTGGAGTCCAGGTATCAAAAGTCACTGTTCACAGACGTGTCCGGGAAATGGGCTACAATAGCCGTATTCCCATGGTCAAGCCACAGGGGAGTTAGAGAAATGAGAAAGGGCCCAGGTCCCATGGAGGTCCCCCGGAAGGGGAGGGAGTTCGCCACTCTATTAATGTGGACCGGAGGGAGAGGGTGACGAGCATAAGTTTTACTTTCCTTTTTCATTTCAATTCCAACTTTGGTCATGAGGAATATGTTTCTCTGTTGTCCACGTTCATAAAGCATAAAACAACAGCATCAGAGCATGGTGCAGAGTCTCTAGATGAGTTTGCAGTAGTCCCTCGTTCTTATTAAACATCCATGTAGTCCGTTGTATAGAAAACTGTAGTTTCCATAGTTTCCCCACAGCAGCAGACGCACAAAATGACGTCCGCTGGCGCATCATAAACACGTTGGATAGTGAAAGTGGAGTCGGATTCTCTAAAGTACAGCAAATCCAAAATGTAAAAAATACACACAAAAAAAAGGAAATGTAATTAAAAGAATTTACCCTATGCATAAACGAAACCTCAATCTTAGCAAACTCTATCTACTTACTACAACTCTATATCTATCCAACACCCCTCCTCCCCTCACCCCCCACAATGAATATCGACCAATCACGTTCTTGCAAGAGTTTAAAAGGGGAGTGATTAGTAAAATATGCATAAATAAAAAGAAAGAATGCTAACTATAGGTAACATAAGATAAGAATAAATAAGTTTAAATGATTTGTTATTGGTTATGATCATATTCTAAAGATGTTTGGATTATTGAAAAGTATACAGCTCCCTTTCATATGAGTGTTGAGAGCTGTATCCATAAATTAATGTTGTGCTCAAAGTGCACCAGATTGATGCATTTAACTTCAACATTTAAAACAAATATTTCCCGGGGGTGCATGCCCCCGGACCCCCCTTGAGGATGTGAGGTCCATCCCCAAATAAAACTGGTTAAAATAATTAAATTGCATACATATTCTTTTAGTAAACACTGAAAACGGGTCCCACATGACCCAAACAGCACACAAAGTATAATGTTAAAATGTGCTAAATATATACACTGCAAAAAAAGAGAAGTAAAAGTAGCTCACTACTTGTTTTATTTTTTGAAAGTAGCTCTCGTCCTAAAAAAGGTTGGAGACCCCTGCATTAGAGCGTAAAAACTGTAACCCAAGTTCCCATCAGCAAAAACACGTGGGTTTGCTATCCTGGCTCCAAAATGGTGGAATGAGCTCCCCATTGACATCAGGACAGCAGAAAGCCTGCACATCTTCCGGCGCAGACTGAAAACTCATCTCTTTCGACTCCACTTCGAGCAATTAAATTAATAACAAGGCACTGATATACTAATATAGGACTGGCTTATCTATAGCCAGCTGAGTAGCACTTGAAATGTTTGGCTCTATGATACCTGATGTACCTGATGTATATGATTCTGTTTTCTTCAGGGTTGTGTCTTCCTGGTCGTATGTACTTATTGTAAGTCGCTTTGGATAAAAGCGTCAGCTAAATGCAATGTAATGTAACTATAAGTATCTGAAATAAATATGTGTACTGAAACAAATACCAATAACTGTATTGCATTGTTTTCTTATGCGCAATTATCATACTGTCTTTGTCTTTTTCGTCCCGCATTTATTGTGCCCCCCTCAGAAAATAACTGGCCCCGGCCTAGCCCCCCAGTCAAATTGTTCTAGAACCGCCACTGACTGTTGGCCAAGACGCAGGCGACACAACAGTTGTGTTCCGTTGGGACGTGTTCTTTGGTGTCAGTTTGGTGTGTCTGGGCCGTTGTGGTGGAGCATGTGAGTGCACTCAGCTTGGAGTCTTGTCTGTTTGGGTATTAAACGATGGGGATTATTACTGTAGCTCCTTCCATGGCAACTACTCCAAAAGGCCCAACATCTGCACTGTGCACAGGTACCACATCCTTTTTATTTCTGGCAAATTAAGCAGAAATTCCAAAAAAGTATGGACGTTTTTGGATATATAATGATGAAAAGATACCAAAATACTCTCTTTGCTTGTATACCCTCTGGTTCTTTCTTTGATTACACTGTTCGTTTTCACAGAAATGCATCTTTTGTCCTATAATCCAAAGGAGCGCGAGACGGGGTGTCCCCACCTGAACCTCACGCTGGTCTTTCTGGCTGGTGTCTTAGCAACAGTGCCTCCAACTCCAGCCTCCTCAGGTGTATGGACGTGGACACTGAGGGCTAAAGAGAACAAATCCTGCTGACGACTGGACAAACAGAAGACTCTCTCAATGTTCATAGACCTCTTTTGTCCACTATTAATAAGCATGTATATCTTCCTAACTAATATACCATTGTGTATTGTAATGTAGAACAATCTGCACATTTGTACCCTTACTTTTTATATATGTATTCATTTTATCATCTATTTTTACTTGTTATGGCACATTCTTACTTTTTTTTCTTTTCTTTTTTCATGTTACATAACTATTTGCATTCATTAAAACATTTCTCCCGGGAAAGTTGAATCACTTAATGTTTCTTTCGCTCACCCCCCTTAAGATTTAAAAAGCATATTCATTTCACGCAAAATACGTTTTTGGAGTGAATATTGACAATCTGTTTTCGATAAAGAGCTCCGGCTTCCCCTGAGCCCATGAGGTCCAAAATGTAATCCCATGAGCCCATGAGGTCCAAATGTAATCCTGATCGCTGCAGTGCTATGAGCTGCTGATGCTGGGTGTGGCTCTGTGGCTGCTATGGAAACTACTCACCAGCATCCACAAGAGTTTGCCTGTTATCAGAAAAAGCTTGAGCAGAGACGCGGGAAGAAGGTGAGCCATGCCCAAACAAAGCCTTCCGTCAGTGCCTGAAAATAAATCTCAATGTATTGGTGAAATTAACACAGGAAGTACAATAAGAGCTGAGGAAAAAGCATGAGACTTCCTAAAAATGGTTGCAAACATATTTTGTATATAGAATGCAGAATGATATGCTTATGTCATAAAACTAAAAAAATTACAATAACAAAAACACTTTAATCTGTTTTCAATATCTAAGAGTAATGTGTCTACTGTGTTGCACAGCCCATCTTTAAAAGGGCCATCATGACAACTGTCAACCCCAAATGTTAACGAAATCAGTAATAGCAGCCAGGGAAACAGATCTACTTCTCAATCAGGATCCCTGCTGTGAAGCACAATGAAGCAACAGCCTTCCTCTGAACTCTTGTCAGCAGTTGGTCCAACTTGTTAAGCGGAGAGGGGTTTGAAACGGATGTTGGGGTCTGACTGGTTCTCCTTTAATCTCAATATGCAACCCCGACTGCCACCTTAGACACTTCCCTGCATGCACTGCACGCACACATTCACACGGCATCCCCACATGAACTACTTGCAACACAAGCTTAGTTGTCTGTGGAATGCATGCAAAGTTAAATTAATGTATTATTCACATATTGTCCAAGAAGAATCCCACATATGCTGACGTGTGGCTCAGCTGTGTAACTTTGCTCTCAGAAGGCAAAAGACTAAAAGGTTAGCATTTTGCAGTGTAATCCCAGTGGAGACACATTACTTTACAAAGGTCTCCACTGCCCTCTAGATGACAGGAGAAGAAATTGCCTCGCTGCTGCAAATGATGAAGCATCTTCACATTCATTTACAGTTCAGCAGTCAGAGAAGATGCTATTCTGGACACCGACATACAACCTTGACTCTCGGTGCTTCAGTATTCCGGCAAACACCTTTCAATCAATCAAACAGAACACTGCAGGCTTCACATGGTGATGTACAACTCTTAAAAGACTCTAAGAGCAGCCAGTGTATGTGCAGCCACTTTCCCAGGGCACTGGGCTGCATCGTGTAAGCGCAGAGGAACAATGGGATGTTCAAACGTAAATGGATATTAGGGTTTCTCCACTGCCTACAGATGGCTGCTGATGACCTTGCTTGTAGTGTTGAACAAAGCGATATTAATCATAGCCATGCCTCCTCCAATCCAAGAGTCACAGGGCAGGCATGCATGCAGCTTTGGCACCTAGTAGGAGGTGGTGCTGCTGTTGGTGGTGGTGGAGCATCAGCTGTGTCATCATAAGAGATGTGGCGTCGTGCAAATATCACAGAGGAGGCGGCATTGCCCTGCATGTGAAGGGGAAGATGGGGGGGGGTTGGAGGGAGGTGACCAGCCCCGGAGACAGTTACATAACAAATACTGCAACCATGCTGAAAATTCACTGTAGGATCATCTGTTAATAGTCTAAATAAAGGAGTAATACTTAGTCAGAGGTTGCACTTTTTATTTTATTTAAGGCTATATTGTTATTTGTTGCTTTTGTACTTACTAAAATGCATTTCTTAAACCAAAACATTGAATGAAATAAATTATTATTGTTATTATTAGTGGGTGGGCGGGGGGAACAGTGAGCTCTCCACAGGTGATTGGTGGCGTGCACCCTCCAATCACACTCCGCCTGCAAAGTGGCTTGGTGGTCAGTTTGGATGTTTTTTCTTTTTTTTTGTTGTCGAAGTAACCTTAGGAAACTATCAAAGTTTACCGTCAGCGACAGGATAACACTTCCTCTGTTTTGGCTTGTTATTCCCAGCGACCTCTCACGGTGTGTTAGCGCGACTTTTTTAAAGGATTTATCATTTTTATTTCCTCTGAGGCGTCCTGAAGGGAGCTAACCAGCGTTAGCATTGGGCTAGCATGACAACCAGAAGAAGAACTGCCATCATCATCATCCTCCCCTGTGGCGTTGCTAGCAGCAGGTAAGTTAAAACTCTGGCTCAAGGTAGTTTTACCCCTCTTTTCCCCGAGGAAAATGAAAGTGACGGATTTTAATCGCGGACAAGTAAGTTACAAGTTGAAATAAAACTGTTGGCAGCCTGTTAGCTGGCTGGTAAATGGCGCAGGGTCAGGGGAACTGTGCTAGGATATCGTTAGCATCAGCTAGCCTCGGTTATGCAAACACAGCTGTGTCTGATCTTTGGGCTCGAAGCGATTACAAACCCGTTAAAAGCTGCCTTGTAATCAGCTTCGTCTCGGTGCATGGTTGTCGTCTACATTTGTTAAGACGATTGCTCTTTTTCTGTCGTGTGCTGTTATATTTACCCCTCTACTCTTCCATAAAAGGGTTGCATTAATGTTATGTGGCAATACTTGTTCTGCATTTATTAAAAAACGAATGCATCCCAGCAAAAAATCATGCATTGAAATTGTTTAAAGTGTGAACTAGTGTTGCTGTGTATTGTAGATCAAATCTTGCTCCATATATTTTTTTCTAGTGATCCCACATATTTCAGTTTAATTGTAATGCCCAACAGAGAAGAACACAACACAAATTGCTGAGACACTGTGCCTAATAAATCATATTAACCATGCATTTTGATACACTGTTTATGATGTGTTCTATATTAATTCTGTCCTTCTTGCAAATGTCTGCTTCACAGGTCTCCATCATGGTCTGCAGCTGTGAGCCTATTGCTCCCAAATGGATGATGATTATCATGTCAGCCTCCCACATCTGTATCAGTCACTCACTCCCCCTGGCATTCTCGGCCATCCCTGCAGGTTATTTGCATTTTTATTATTTCTCTCTCTGTTGTGATATGACTATAACGTGTAAAGGTCAGGTAGCTAAGATCAGGCCCCACGTTAAAAATGTCTGCAGAATCTTTTTTTATTTCTCAATGTTGCATATGCAGATCATTTGTATTTTGACCGTCCACCTGGTGTCAGACTGTACCCACAGAGGTGTAGTAGTGATGCATATGAGTTTTGAGACATCTTTATTGAGGCATATTCTTGAAGGGCAAGGAGGAAGTTGATTTAGTAACTTTAATACGTTTTATGATTTCCCTATTGATTCTTGCACTATAAACAGGGGTGCACATAACTGGTACGCATGCGCGGCACAAATCTGAATTGCGTAACGTCACTTGTGTCACTACGCGTACCTCAAAACATCAAAAACAAAACACATATTTCGTCTACACGTGTTTCTCAATGGAGTAAACTACTAGACATGTCAAAAAAACCAAAGACATTAAGCAGCTACGTTGCCGTTTTGCTCCTTGCAAAACATCTTCGGAATTTCTATGACTGATTGAACTGGAGCTGGGCGAGCCGCGCAGGACATAACCGACGGACCTGTGAAGCTTACAGGAGGCAGAGGCTTAGATCACCGGACAACAGAGTTGCCGTGTGCACAGACAGGGTTAACGTCGGTATGAACAACATAATTGTGCCAAAACTCCAACTGGCTGCAGTGGGAGACTCCCCGTGCACACACTGGAGAACTGCGCAAAATCAGCTGATCACAACACACAGTTGCAAACTTACTCTTAATGGAAGACTTTGAAATCAGACAGAGGTGGAAGAAGTACTCAGATCTTGTGTAGGAATACTCTGTTACAGTAAAAGTCCTGCATTCAAAATGTTACGTTAGTAAAATTAGAAAAGTATTATCAAAATATAGTTAAAGTACCAAAAATAAAAGTAGATTGGTCCATTTCAGAATAATACATATGATATGTTTTATAATGATTGATCATTAAAGTGTTATTACAGCTGGTAGAGGTGCAGCTAGTTGTAATGACTTTGTATACTGCAGGGTAGCTTGTGAATTTACTCCAGGTGGAACTAAAGTCTGATTCAACACTTGGTTATATTTCACATCATTAATCCAGATCTGTAAAGTAACTAAAGGTATTAAATACATGTAATGGATTAAAGTACACCATTTACCTCTGACCTGTAGTGGAGTAGAAGTACAAAGTAGCATCAAAGTCAAGTACAAATATCTCAAAATGTTACTTAAGTAGAGTACTTGAATAAGTGTACTTAGTAACTTCCCACATCTGAAATCAGATATGACTTCAAGTCATGTGATAATTTCTTAGTATTTGATCCTTCAACTTGGCCTCAGGAAATGCAAGGACTTCACAGTTTTGGCAACAAGTTTTGGAGAAAGCAAATCGGAGGCTTAAAAAGAGACAGGGAGGTGCATCTTCATCATCTTCATCATCTAGCATGCAAGAAGTGTAAATAGAGGACACTGAGGAGGACCACGCTTCGTGTGGGGTGACGCTGTCTCCTGGTACTCATCTGAGTAACTCACAAAAAAAGTGATGTGCACCCCTGACTATAAACTTTATAATTAGGGTGATTACTTAGGCTTCATACTGAAACATATAAAGCAAATGTATACCTGTTTCGCAAGTGTTGAGTATCATACGATGGGTAACCCTTCTTATGTAAGTCACTCTTTTGGGCCACATTTAGATCAAACAAACACGACACCACCTGTTTAACTTTACATACAATTCAGGGCTAAGTGTGTACCTCGCTTTTGATGTTATGGATTGGTATGTTTTTAGTACAAAAGGGGAAACAGAAAGATGCTGAAAATAAAAAAAATGTCATCCTTTACCAAAAAGTTCCTTCCAAAACATAAGTGCCTTGACCCTTGTGCTTGGATGTTTCAAAGCCCTTGATTTGATAACAGTCGGATTATTTGTGCCGAACACATTCAGCATTACAGAAATGATCAGCCTTGAATGTTGTTGAGCCCTGTGATTGGTGAGGTAACAGAGACATTGATTTGCAGTTTTGATAGTTCCATTAACATTGTGAAAATGCCACTTTGGCGGATAAAGAAAAAGGCATGTCTTATCTTACGGGATGAAATTTAAACAACATCACAGTACATCAGTAATGTGCAGAAGGACCTGTCGAGATGCACAGATTCTCCATCCTGGAAGTGTTCGGGCTCCAGCAGCAGAAAACCGTGCATGTTTCCACGCCTGACAGCTACGAACAAGAAGAGGAAGCAACACTTGTTGATTTTTGACAGATTAAACAATGTTGCCTGTGTTTGGATGTATATAGCTTGACAAGGCGTAAAGCTATCATGCCCTTGTTTTATTGGGAAACATTACAACACCACAGCATATTTTGTTTTGTGTGCATTGTCAAAAAGTCATGAATAACAGATTAGCTGTTCTTGTTCTGTTAAAAGAACAAGTCAATTTCCATATTGCTATATTATAGCAACATGGAAAGCACTCTAGCTTTTGCCATCTTAACTTAAACAATTTCGTGCCATATTTCAGTTTGCAACGAGCACTGCTCTCCAGTACTACAAAAAAGAATTAAAATAATAGCCAAAATAAATAATGTATCCTCCTCAACTAAAATTACATAAGCTAAATTGGTATAAACCGCCCTTTCGGCATAGTATGTGATTAAACGCAATCCTTAATGAGTGAAAAATATTGAAAACAACAATGACTGCAAAGTTGTGAGGAAGGCAATAATTCGCCACTTCTAGACCCTGTCTTTATGTCCTGTGCATTACCACAGGGTGGCACTGTTTGCAAAACAATTGTATCGGACATGCAGAACGTGTCCTATTAATGTTTGAAAATTAATGTTAACACACGACATACATTATATGATATGTCTTTGCAAGGTTTAAAAACACTCATAACCTGTGATGGTTGATCCATAAATATATATTTTTTTTTATTGCCATGGCGCTACACACTGCTGTGTTTTATATTTATTTTATTATTGCCACGTTTTTTCATCATAGAGAATAAATATGATCTGGTACGTCAGCATAGGATGAACCTGGGAAGTTCACATCCTTCATCAGCATCCATCCAGCCCCCACCCTCACTACACTCCCCCTCCACCGTACCCCAAGGGTCTCACGAACGCGCACGCGTGTAAAACTGCGTGGGAATGGCTGTTTGCGTGATCGAGGGGGTTGGGCCGCTTGCAGCGAGCGGAGAGCTGCATGAGTTTGTAATGTCCGCCATGTTGGCCATGGCGTATTGAACCGGGGAGGATCAGCGGAGCCTGCGAGAAAAGAGACCGACAGAGAGCGACCGAGACCCGGGCCTTCCCGGCTCTGTTCGCGCAGCTACGGACCCTAACCACGCTCAATTGACTGGCTGACTCCCACAGATTCATCCATGAGAACTCGAGGCATACCTGCTGTTATTCCGAGCAGATCCAATAGATTTATGCTGCATCTTTTAATATAAAAATGAGTAAATTGTCGTTTCGGGCTCGGGCTCTGGATGCTAGTAAGCCTCTGCCCGTTTTCCGCTGCGAGGATTTGCCGGACCTGCATGAATATGCCTCCATCAACCGGGCAGTGCCGCAGATGCCGACAGGGATGGAGAAAGAGGAGGAATCGGTATGTTTTTCTATTACTGCCCGACTGGCGGTGGATCGGTTTGGCGGTATTTTCACATCGAGAGGCGCCACTATGCTGCCTGCGCAAGGCTGTGCAAAATGGCCGCCATGTCTGCTCTTTCGTGCACACGACGGATCTCGATGAATCTTCAATATTATCCGCCCGTTCCACCACATGTGTTATTATAATGCTGCATGGATTTGGTTTTGTATTCGTGAGTCGTGTTGTGTGCGGTTGTTTCACTTGAAATTGCACCCGAAAGCACAAAGAAGTCACGTGATTTGTCTCTGCTCCACCATTTTGTTGACTTTCTCCTCCGTAAAGGCAGGCGGGGATAGGCCTTGGTTATGGAGTGATTTCCGTGCACCAATGCCAGGGGGAGACACTGAGCCCGGGCCCGGTTTGACAGCTAAGTGTTGCGTGTTGACAGCTCCTGCTCCGCCATGTGTGCTGCACACCGCGCATGCAGTCGCCAGTTTGGCGGAGACATTTTGCAGATCCTGCCCTCTATTTAATCATAACACACACCTGCAGGATTGCACAGTGTCTTGGGAGCATAATGTGTTAAGACATGCATGGTATGGCTATGATAGTGTTAGACTACAGGCGAATTTATGTTCTCGTTGCACACAATGACAGCAGTCTGAGTGCTTCAGTTATATTTCAAGTCTCATGATGCAGTGTAGGAATGAGAGAAGAGAAACTAACAAAGTGTCTCTTACATTAGCGTGTTGTTTCAGTAATAGTTGCTGATTATGAAATTTAGAAAAGGATGCCTTTTTTTAAACTCGGATGTAAAAGAAATAATTTTGCAATGAGTGTACAAATATTTGTGGCTTAAATTATAAAAATTGCTCACGTAGTTAAAATATAAACTTGATATGGGCTTTTTTTTAAGGAAGAAACCCTCATTGCAGTTGCTTAGCTTCTGTGCACCAAGAACATTGTGTTGCATGGGTTGCATGTTTTTCTACTTTGATAATGTGTTTTTTTTAATTAGTGGGAAGTGAGAATGGCCACCAAATTGGCCAAAACCAGGCTGGTTTCCTTCAGTTTGTTCGAAGACTGTTTTGAGTATAGGGGATTAATTCGTGACATATTTCTGTAAAAAGTTTAAGAGTTTCATGCAGAATATTCTATATAACTCGGACTTTTAAGTAACAACTCTGGAAATCTTGATAAGCCCTGTAGTTGTATAGTATTTCTTTTTTTAGGTTGTGTTTGTTTTACCTTGTGTACTATATCATCCTAGATAGTTCAGGTAATTCTCAGGCTGTATGTAACGTTCTGGATCCTTTATTTAAACTCAGGTCTTTTTATGATCATATATATAGCGCTCGTCTTACATATTTTTCTTAGTTTGTGGAGTCTGGTGTGTACTACCTAACCCTACATTTGGTCCCTCTTTTGTGTAATAGGTTGGTAGTACATATTATTCACATTCAACTCGCGTTTAAATATAGAAATGATTTACATTGTGGCTATAGACAGATTATGCAAAGCCATAAAGATATGACCCATTGAAGCACAGCTTGTCAGATTGGAGTATAGCCCAGATTTAGCAATTCAAAATGCATTGAAAGTCAAATGGGGTCACTCCATTCAATTCACCTACTGCAGAAATGCTAGCCCTCCACGTCTACATGTTTCACTTCAACTGCTTCAATTTGTTAAATTATTGATGAGTGTATGTTGTCAGTTAATAGGTAGTTAATATTGCTGGTGCTGGAGAAAGTATAAATTGGCAGTGTAATAGCAGGTGTTTATTACTACTCTTGGTGCCGATATGCCAGATTTTTCTGTCACCTTATAATCAAGAGAGCCGCTGAGACAAACACTAGGAAAGCACATACAGGGGCTTGCAAAGTCAGCAGAAATCCTCCTCCCCCCCCACTACTGTACACATACACACAGTGGCATTACATAACAGTGTGACGGCAGAGATAAAGAGGACAGTTTTACTACAAGGCACCGCATGGCTCAGCTCCCTGACCCACATCCTGTCCAGCAACAATGTCTCGCTCTGCTGAGTGACCACACGCTAACCTCAGCTTTATGTCTATTTAAGAAGCATGCAGAGGGAATTTTCAAGTACATGCATTGACAAGTACATGGAAGAAATATATTTTTGGAATCTACTAGTTCTATTTGGGGAATATACAGTTTGTTCATGGACATTAGAGCTGCAAAAAAATCACATTGTGATCATTTTTAACTGATATTATAATTATTACAGATTCACGATACTAAAAATGCATATGATGTGACTTTTTAAGAGAATTTGTACCAAAGAAGTTTTTTTTTTTAAAGCCAATAGTAAACGTAGGCTTGATTATCTCTGCATCTTTACAATACTAAATCCCAAATTATATTTGAACACATATTTTGACATGAACAAATATTGTGCTTCCTGTCATTTGAATATTGCACAAGTCCATATTTATTTTTTTGATTACATTACGAATCATTGTGCAGCCTCAATATAAATAATAGATCGGAAGCCAGTGTATCTTTTCTTTTCTGATTGAGTTCTTTTTTGTATGCCTGCCTCATCAGCATTCATGATGGCAAACCTGACAGAAATAATTAACCTCTAAAGAACAATTTGTCTGCCATCAGTGGTTTCAAATGAATTAGAAATATGGCACTTCATTCACTGTTAATCTGTGCATGCACAATGTCCTGCACAGCATACAATAATTCACCTGCTGTGCTCCACTGTGGCTTTCAACATGCATCAGAGTATATGTAAGGCTTTGTATGTCAGTGCTAGTTTGCTGTTTGTAGAAGCACAGTTAGTACATTTATTCACCAAGACTGTGGCAAACGGGAACATTGTGTGCCAATGCCTAATCAGGGAGTCTGTGATTGTTACATTTGCACTGTTGGTTGGATAATATGTAGTGATTCGTTGAGTGCTGATCAGAGGAGGAGATGTATCTCGTCAGGAATCACAAGGGTCAGTAGGACAATGGCTGTCACAGTAAAGTCTGATGTTGAAGAAGCAAGCAGAAAAAGATTAACTCTACTTCAGATATGCACAGGCCATCTTTAGCGATGAGGTATAAGTTTCATTATATGTGTGGCTTAATCTATACATTCATTCTATAGCAGTGTTGTAGTCAAGTCACCAATTCACGAGTCCAAGTCACTCTCGAGTCCCCACTCTTCGAGTCCGAGTCCAAGTCCGAGTCACCTAGGGAGAGTCGTAGTCGAGTCCGAGTCCAAGTCCGAGTCACCCAAGGAGTGTCCGAGTCGAGTCCGAGTCCGAGTCATCATTACCTTTGTTCGAGTCCGAGTCCAAGTCCGAGTCACCCAAGAAGAGTCCAAGTCAAGTCCGAGTCACAAGTCTTCATGTATTAATCTTAGTGTCATCGTTATCGGCTGAATCTTTACTTATTGATTTGATCACATTACTCTGATGATAGTGTTTAATACAGCCTACCTATATATATATATATATATATATTAGGGCTGTCAGTCGATTAAAATATTTAATCGCGATTAATCGCATGATTGTCCATAGTTAATCGCAAATTAATCGCACATTTTTTATCTGTTCTAAATGTACCTTAGAGGAATATTTTTCAAGTTTTTAATACGCTTATCAACATATGAGTGGACAAATATGCTTTATGCTAATGTTTATTATCATTTGATGATAACACAATGACAAATATTCTCATGAATATTAAACACAACAACCTCTGAACATTACAAATATTCGCCTCAATTCAACCTGGAACCTCTCTCATTCAATAATACAATGTGTGTGTGTGTGATGGATCGTTGGAGCTATGTGCAACTCTGCTCGAACGGGAGCTGCCTGGACGCTGCAATCATGTTGCGCGCACTATCCGTGCGGAGTGTGCTGACTTTTCGTACAATGTCCCACTGTCTGGCTTCCTGCATAAAGTCAAGTGCTCGGCGCAGTTGTCGGCGAAATGTCGCTCCTCTGTTTTCATTTAAACAGCTCCTTATATCCGTTAGCGCAGCTAGCTAGCACCAGATGCTAACAACAACAACAATACACGTAAGGTCTCTCGCTCGGGCCACATATACATACACCCTCCCGGTCCTCCCGATGGCCAGTCGGTGCCTGCCGGTGAGCGTGGAAGTGTGGTCTGCCACAAGCGGACGGCAGGAGCGGGGCTGTCAGCATCAGCTTGTAGATGGTATTTTAAACTCGATGCGCTCTGAAACTACGGGGCGGCCGAGGACAAAAAATACACATGCGTTAATCGCGTTAAAATAATTAGTGGCGTTAATTTTTGTTTGCGTTAACGCGTTAACTTGACAGCCCTAATATATATATATATGAACTCCATCCTTAGAGTAATGTGTTATGGAGCCTCCGTGACAGAGATCATTTTCAGTCTCTAATTTTCACGTTCATTGTAGGCTAGGGCTAGGCTACTCATCATCTGCAGTATCACCAAGGACATTTATAGCTTTTTAACAGTATCTATCTAGACAATAAAACTGCACTTGGTCCCTAAGATGTGATATCAACCCCTACCTCCATCTAACCTGACATCTTAAAACCTTTGTGGAGTCAATTTAGTGGCTAACGTTAACGTGGGTTAGCAAGCTAACAATAGCATTTCTACTTACTTTTCTGGGTGCCGCCGTGAAAGGTGTCGATTGAAATTCGACGTTGTCCCAGTCTTCTCTTCTATCTTCTGTCCACATAATGTGCATTTTGCGCTGCTCTTTCCCAATATGGAAACGAAATCTTTAAAAGCATACAGCACGATGCGGGGTGTGTCTCTGGACATCTTTAGACTGGTATAGCAGCGGGGGCGCGCCCAGTACGTGAACTCGCCTCGCAGGTGCACACGCCAGGACACAGAGGACATCAGACTCCAGAGAAAACTTGCTCGAGTCCGAGTCCAAGTCCGAGTCACCTAGGGAGAGTCGTAGTCGAGTCCGAGTCCAAGTCCGAGTCATCGTGCGTGAGAATTCACGAGTCCGAGTCCGAGTCGCGTCAATCAGTGCGCGAGTCCGAGTCAAGTCACGAGTCCCGAAAATCGGCACTCGAGTCCGACTCGAGTCCGAGTCCAGGACTCGAGTACTCCATCTCTGTTCTATAGTAGTTCAATTAAGAAGTTGCGATGAATTGTAGTTTATTAAGTCAAACGCTGATTCTACTTTGAGCTTCAGAAGTCAATAATATCTTTTTAATTTGTCTCAATGTTTAGGATTGTTGTGATAGTCTGGTTTTCTCGCTTCCCGCTTGTCTCATTGCATGCATCGCTCTGCTCGGTGGATTTTAGATATGCCTTGACTGACTGAGCAAATTGCCTTCCTCAAGACTTCCTCTGGTCGGCGTGAGCTGAAAACACCTGCTGGAGGCCACACTTTTGTTTCCATGGCAACTTTTGTTGGAGTCCTCTATTTTTCTTGAAAACATTTAATGGAAGTAGCGTGTGGTATTGTGAAAAATAGATTTTCATTTGTGTTTCTCGGCTATCTGCATCTGTGGCCCTGACAGAAAGCATCACCGCCGCTGTGAAGGCTCCACAGTGCGAGCTCATTTTGTGAGGAAAGAACAAGACAATCAGAGGTTTGATATTAGGTTATTTTCTGGAGTAAAAGGCAGAGCGGTTTGCGACTTTCCTATATGGGGTTTTAGCATTTGTGCACAATGCGTCCGTTGGCAGCCAGCATTATCATTCTGTTGTGTTTTTTTCTTTAGGTGTTCTTGTACGCTTGTAGGGTTCCAGTGGCTCTTTGAACGCATTGAATTAATTCAAAATATAGCCTCAATTTGCAATAAAATGTCTCTCAAATGTTAAGTAGGATTCTATGACTGGTTGTTTTCCCCAGAGATATCATCTTTTAAAATAATTATCCAAATTACCCTCTCATTAATGTTACTCAGTTAAGGATAGAAAACCCATCAACTGTCTG
Source organism: Harpagifer antarcticus (assembly GCA_902827135.1). NCBI lineage: Eukaryota > Metazoa > Chordata > Actinopteri > Perciformes > Harpagiferidae > Harpagifer > Harpagifer antarcticus. The sequence goes on along the minus strand of CADEHL010001090.1, from coordinate 6,084,248 downwards.
CTCGCTAACAACGTTATGGCGAAAAGACTGATCATCAAACAATTTAGTGAAATGGTTCTAAACTCTAGGTAACTGGGGTCATTTTTCTTTTTTATATTCATTGAGTGGCATTAATTCTTTAAAAAGTCTTAAATGTATCTTGCCTTAAACTGTAGGAACCCTTTCTTACCTATTCTTTTTTATTTGTGTGAATAATGAACATAATTGTTTCAGTGTGAACATACTTCTAGAAATTGGTTCAGAAACAAGCATTCAGGAGTGACATGTTCACTATAAATGGATTGAAACAGACAGTTGCACAAGGTCTTAGGATATCGTAGTATACTCGTCCCCATGTGCCATTCTCCAAAGCCCTTTATCCTTTCTCACACAATTCCTCAAGAGGAAATCCCAGGCTGTGAACCGCGGTCGCGAGGATCACAGCTGCCAAAGATCAGGATATCTTTATATCTGATGCAGCTCTGTGTAGCTTGCTGAAATGTGCCGAGTATATATCCTCTGCAGACGCTTGCAAAGGCCAGTCTGGGCCAGGCTCAGGTTTAATTGGTTCCTTGCGCTCACTCTTTTATGCATGTTCCTTAACCTCGCCATGCTCAGAGTTCATCGTCGTGTCAGACGGTGGGATGCACAGAGGGCGACTTTTAGAGGATGTCTTTGACAAGCAACAAGAGAGCAAACCCTGCGCCGTGTTGGTTAAGCATCAGTTCAAAAAAAGTTTACATAAGGTCATATCTGCCAACAACTCTTTGATTCACCTGTAGTCTGTCCTTGTGTGTGCCAGATGGTGCATACAATATTTATGGGTGTTTAGAAGCAACATATTTCACATTTAGACTTTAAAAATATGGTGAGTTCCCGCTGGATATTCTGGTTTCCTCTGTAGTCTTGAGTAAGTGTGAATTGAAGTGTGAATGGTTCTTTCTCTACATGTATTCCACCCTTACCCTATTACACAATGTGATTAAGCTTAACCAGAGTTAATATTATGCTTTCCATCTTTTCTTAAATAATCAGTGTTTCCATGTCAACACATACATGTCATTAAAAAGTGTAATTTTTAAGTGTGTGTTCAAAACCCTTTCACCGTATATTTTACTATGGCTTTAGCTTTGTAATAATAGGTTAGGGCTTGCAGTATTCTCCAAATGAAATTGATTTTCCTGAGTCCACAGCTTTCAAACTGATATTGAAGAAAGAGCTGAGGGAATTGTGTGAATGCTGTAACATTCCAACCTTTTGTTAAGAGATTTTTCCAATTAAATGTGTTTATTTTATTGTTAAACCTTGCCGAGATCTGAAGATGAAGAAGCCCAGCATTTGTAGGCTAAGAGTTTTTAAATGTAGGATCACATAACACTGTTGACTACTTTCATGTTTTTGTGTGCAGTGAACAGGAATGTGCAAAAGTTCCAACAAGCTTGGCTGGACTCTCTGCGCACACTGCAACAAAGCCAAACACAGCGTTTCTTTTGATCCGAAACCTGTGATTTGGGTGTGTAAACATGCCAAATTCAGTTGTAGCATGCCAGCTAACCATTGTGACAGAAATACCCAATGATTTGTGAATAGATTGTAATTTGTGGGTTGTATCCTAAACTAATTTAGAGCCACTTAGAAGAAGACAGTGGGTGATGGTTTACTTGGTGCCATACCCTTTAGTCCCGAGGTTACGCTAACAATAGTGTGGCTAACGCAATAAGCTGTTTTCTTTGTATTGGTTGTAGAGAAAGTGTTGTTAATCTTACCAGGGGCAGATGGTTGAGTTTGGACGCATGCTGTGTCCTTTCATGGCAGCTCTCGGCTCTGATATGGTTCTCCTGTTACTCCACGCAGAGCTCCTCATGGCTTCGGATTACACTTAAGGCCTGGAACACTCAAAACTCCCACGCAAGTGTCTAAAATTCAATGGCTAATGGAAATTAGCCATGCACAGACGTGGCTTCGTTGATGGTAGTATTTGCCAGCCGCACTTGGTATGTCATTGACCCATATCTCCAACCAAGAAATTCTGGCTGTGAAAGTAAATTGGTAATGTGTAAAATGAGTAGGAGCCCTGTTAAAATACTTGTTAGAGCAAGAAACATTGGTTTGTTTGACTGGATCTGCCATCTGTTGCATTAGCTGATAAGAGAAGGCCTGTAAAGACAGTAAGAATAAAAGCTGAAATGTATTGGACGCAGATGTTATAAATAAAGTAGTTCTCCACTTATATTCTAGTCATTCAATGTTCTAAAGAATGCCTTGATTTCTCCAAAAGCAAACAATATGATGTTTTTAAACTAATGCTGTCAAAATTGTCACGTTAACGGCGGAAATTAATTTTTTTAATTAATTGCGTTAAAATATTTAACTCATTGAACGCATGTGCAGAATGGCCCGCCCCATACATCCCACCAGTGGCAGCGCCAGGGTATGGCTGGGGTAGGCTACAGCCATACTATGAAATGGCTTAGCCCCAACATGAAAAATGATGTTAAAGTAAGCAAAAGAAAGTCCGCCAACTCGCACCGAGTAAATTGCACAGACAGATTGATTTCAGTAGCCACTTGTCTGGAAATACCGAAGACTAGAAACGGTTTTGAAAACTTTTGTCAAGTAGTGATCGTCTTCTCAATAGAACATGGAGGCAAATCCTCCTCTGACTGAGCTAATTACCGCTGGTGTTTTCTTTTCTTTTCTTTAGTTTTCTAGCCCCTCATGCTATAATCACTTCTTGGAGGAATTAGATAATCTCCTCTCACACATCCCTGAAACTGGCCCTCCCGCTGTACTTCTCGGAGACTTCAACCTCCAGTTAGGGAAGATAGACAAACTAACATCTCTGTTAACCGCCTTTGCTTTCTCACTGTCTCCATCCCCACCAACTCATAAAGCTGGCAATGTCCTTGATCTCATATTCTCAAGGAACTGCACTACTTCTAACCTCTCTGTAAACCCGCTCCACACATCCGATCACTTCTTCATTTCATTCTCTCTACCCCTTTCCAAACATAACAAACTAATCGCTTCTCATCCTGCACCTGTCCGCCGTAATCTTCGTTCCCTCTCCCCCTCTACCTTTGCGTCATGGGTTCTCTCAGCCCTTCCTTCCTCTGACTCGTTCCAACTCCTGCCTCCAAACTCTGCTGCAGAAACTCTCCTCTGTACTCTCTCATCCTCTCACATCTCGGCAGGCTCGTCAGTCCCCTCCTGCTCCCTGGCTAAATGACGCACTGCGTGCTAATAGAACCGTTCTTAGGGCAGCAGAGCGGAAACGGTGGAAATCCAAACACCGTGACGACCTCCTAACCTATCAGGCTCTCCTCTTTCTCTGCTTCGATCTCTCAGGCAAAAAGCACTTTCTTTCAAGATAAGATCCAATCTTCCTATTCCAATCCCAAAAAACTATTTTCCATCTTCTCCACCCTCTTGGACCCCCCCAAAGCCCCTCCCCCCTCCTCACTTCTGTCAAGCGACTTTGTTAACCACTTTGAAAAAAAGGTTGATGATATTCGCTCTTCTTTTTCTGACTCACCTTTACTCATCGCTGGGTCACCAGACCCTCCTTCCACCCACACACTAACCTCCTTTTCCCCTCTCTCTCCAAGTGAGGTTCTTACCCTCATTACCTCTGCCCGCCCTACCACCTGTCCTCTGGACCCTATCCCTTCAACCCTCCTTCAGACTATCGCTCCTGATATTCTACCGTTTCTCACCCATTTCATCAACACTTCTCTAACTTCTGGTCACTTTCCAAATAGTCTTAAGGAGGCAAGAGTAAACCCTCTCCTAAAGAAACCCACTCTCAACCCGTCTGATGTTATAAACTACAGGCTTGTCTCTCTCCTCCCGTTCCTGCCTAAAACACCTGGATGCGCGGTCTTTAAACAACTCTCCTGTTATCTCCATCAGAACAACCTTCTGGATCCACACCAGTCTGGTTTCAAGGCAGGTCACTCCACAGAAACTGCTCTCATTGCTGTCACTGAGGAACTGCACACTGCCAAAGCAGCATCCCTCTCCACTGTCATCATCCTGTTGGACCTGTCTGCTGCATTCGACACGGTGAACCATCAGATCCTCCTTCGCACTCTCCAAGAACTTGGAGTTTCAGGCTCTGCACTTTCCCTCCTCACCTCATACCTCAAAGACCGTACCTACAGGGTAACTTGGAGAGGGTCCGAGTCCGACCCTTGTCAATTAACTACAGGGGTCCCTCAGGGCTCTGTTCTTGGTCCCCTCCTCTTCTCCCTGTACACAAACTCGCTCGGATCAGTCATTAGTCCGCATGGTTTTTCATACCACTGCTACGCTGACGACACCCAATTAATTCTGTCCTTTCCCCGCTCAGAGACCCAGGTCATCGCACGCATCTCTGCTTGTCTAGCTGACATCTCTCAGTGGATGTCTGCTCATCACCTCAAGCTCAATCTTGACAAGACTGAACTGCTTTTCCTTCCGGGAAAAGATTGTCCCACTCTTGACCTGACGATCAACATCGGCACCTCTGTTGTTTCCCCGACTCAGACTGCAAGGAATCTGGGTGTGACCCTAGATAACAACCTGTCCTTCACTGCAAACATCGCTGCTACAACCCGTTGCTGCAGATACACACTTTACAACATCAGGAAGATACGTCCCCAGCTGACCCAGAAAGCCACGCAGGTTCTGGTCCAGGCTCTCGTCACCTCACGTCTAGACTACTGCAACTCCCTCCTGGCTGGTCTACCCGCATGTGCCATCCGACCTCTGCAGCTCATCCAGAATGCAGCGGCTCGTCTGGTCTTCAACCTTCCTAAATTCTCCCGCTCCTCCGCTCCCTTCACTGGCTTCCGGTAACTGCTAGAATCCACTTCAAGACAATGGTACTTGCGTACCATGCTGCGAATGGATCTGGCCCTTCCTACATCCAGGACATGGTTAAACTGTACACCCCAGCGCGTGCACTACGCTCTGCATCAGCCAAACGACTCGCTGCACCCTCGCTGCGAGGGGGACCCAAGTTCCCATCAGCAAAAACACGTGGGTTTGCTATCCTGGCTCCAAAATGGTGGAATGAGCTCCCCATTGACATCAGGACGGCAGATAGCTTACACACCTTCCGGCGCAGACTGAAAACTCATCTCTTTCGACTCCACTTCGAGCGATAGAATTACTAACAATGAACTGCTAACAGAGCACTTATACTAATAAAGGACTGGCTTATCTATAGCCAGTTGAGTAGCACTTGAAATGTTTGGCTCTATGAAACCTGATGTACTTATATGATTCTGTTTTCTTCAAGGTTGTGTCTTCCTGGTCGATTGTACTTATTGTAAGTCGCTTTGGATAAAAGCGTCAGCCAAATGTAATGTAATGTAACCTCTTTGATAATGTCTTCTGGCCAATCAGAATCAAGATAATGGTGTGGTGTTGTTGCAGGAAGTCCCGACGGAGAATACTTTTGCTGTAGTACATCTCTATATACATCGATACAACAGTACGTGTTGATAGAAATCAACACGTAATGAAATAAGACCCCACGGTTTGATGATTGATAGGTGTGTGGGCTGTCTTTCATTTTGACACACAGAACAATGTTATAATAAACATACATACTTAAATGGATATATCCGCCTTCTTTCCATTCCCACAACAATATACATAAAGAAATGGCATATTTAATTAATTTTTAAGCTGTGATTAATCTGATTACAATTTTTAATCGTTTGACAGCCCTAGTTTAAACTCTACACGGTAAAAACAAGAATTAGAGAAGTTCAATAATGTAGTCTCGTGAAATGTTGTATTTGGCAAGAATTTTAAATAGTAATTGATGTTTCAAAAGCAATATTAAATGGATATAAGAGAGGAAACTAAGACCTGTTTAACTTCCTAACTCTAGCTCTAAACACCCTTTGTAATGCATTATATCATCTACTAATGTACATATTTATTTAATCAGGGCCCGTATTAAAATCATATTAAAAGGTATGAAGCTGGAGACTTGTAATATATGGCTCATTTGCTAGGGATGCTCCGATCGCCAATTTTGGGGCCGATGGAGTGGGCGGGGCCTATGGGGATCTTCCATTTAAAGTGACGTTTAAAACTCAGTTACTGGGGCTCATTCACTGGCGCTTCCACAAACAACAACCAACATAATTATTACATTCAAATGAAGTACATTATTCAAGTTTACATTAACTTTGGATAATAACACGGGAGAAATTAGCGGAAGCGCTCTCTTTTCCTCTCTCCCCCCCCCCTCGCTCTCTCTCTCTCTCTCCTGACAGCCTGTCAGTATCCGTCTCATGCAGCTCACTGATTCAGTAATGAGTGACCTGACAGTGAAGAATAAATATATGTATAACTAGTTTAGCTAGTTCTACAAGTTAGATAAAAATAACTAAGTGTGTTAGGTCTAACTCAGAGAAAAGTGTCATGTATTTTACGTCATGTGATCGGCTCTCCTAATTGGCCTTTATAGAAAGCACCGACCGATCAGCAGAGAGTGAATATCAGCCGATCGATCGGAGCATCCCTTTCATTTGCAATCTGTATCAGCAGCAAAAAAGGTGTGGGAATCTTTAAATGATGCCTATAAGTTATTCTGGCATATTTTCAACAGTATGTGATTTAAAGTTGTTCCTGGATTCTTCTTAGCAGCACATTTTAATTCAGTGACTCAGTTTATATAATGTAAAACATTCTGCGCAGTTCAAGAGTCAAACTGTGACTCATGGTTGTGCTGCAGAGTTAGTTAAAGCAACAGATTGTTTGCTGGAGAAACTTGCACATATTTAATCTATGATCCCATGTGCAACAGTATCGGTGTAAACTTTGGGACAGGTTCCTTTTTAAGACTAACTTTGTGACTTCTGCGAGTTGCAGTAAATAATAACAATGAGTCACTGGTGTAAAATGAGGGTTACCTGTGCAGGTCTCAAGATGCCAGAGAGCGCATACTTTGAAGTACAAATACACACACTGAATCTGTGTACTCGCAGTGTATTGACACAGTAATGCTCTTGCTGATACTCTACAAATCCTACCAGTGACTCATTTGACTTGAGGTGTGTGTGTGTGTGTATAAATAGATGTCTAAGCATAACGTACTATGACAAATAATATGCTCTGCCTGGTTAGACGTGCCTTGACAAATAAGAGATACGGTTGTAAAATAGGAGCTAAGAAATACTAGGGAAATAAATTGGAAGGTATTCAGTGAAAGGATTTGGGGAGATATGTGACACTGGCAGCCTGTTTTAAAATGCTTTGTTATTGGATAATTGCCAGAACATTTTGCACTCTTTATATGTGCAGGCCTTAATTCCCATGACATGCCTCAGGACTAATACATAGATGTAGAACAAATTCGTAAGGGTGCACCAATTTATATATTCTGCAATGTAAAAGAACTGATTCTGAGAGAGTTAATTGGCAGTGATTATTTACAGTGATCTTTTGGTTTTTATCTGCATCAGGTAGTGCATTGGTACTTTAGTAGGCTGTGAATACTTTTCCAATTGCTGTGTATTAATGAAATACAGTTTCTGTCTACTTGTTGATAAATATATTTTTCACTTTGCGCTGCCAGTGTGAGTATGTAAAGGGACGGGATGTCATCTTCAATATCTGATAGTTTTATGGTTTAGTCCTCTCTGAAATATACTCGTGTTCCTCATCTGGAAATTAATAGTTTCAGATAATTTGTATTCCAATTACACGACAGTATTCTTATTTATAGATGCAGTTCCATCCAAAGAAGTGATTATTATGAAACATAGTTATTGTCTACTAGTTGACACATCAGATGTTCAAGTTGCCGTGCTTGTGTGAACATGTCTCTGCAGGAAAAACGAAATCAAGAAAACTATTTGGGAGAAGAAGTGTGCAGACAGTGTCAGTAACACCTGTTTCCTCCCCCTCCTCCAGGAGCACCATCTCCAGCGGGCCATCTCGGCGCAGCAGGTATACGGCGAGAAGCGGGACAACATGGTTATCCCCGTCCCCGAGGCGGAGCGCAACATCACGCACTACGATTCCCTTTACCCCGGGGAGTTCAAGATGCCAAAGCAGCTTATTCACATACAGCGTGAGTAGAGGAGGATTATCCTTTCAACTGTGTTTGTGGCCTGTGAGCACGTAGTGGTGTAGTCGCTGGATATGTCTGATGTCACAGGCTATAAGCTGCTGATTGAGAGATTTGTGTATTTAAGGCGAGACACCCCAGGTGAATAGGGTAATTTTTGTTAACTTAAAGGTATCAGCTAGAAATTTCTCCAGTTAATTACTTACAATAAGGCAATTGTCTTTTGTATTACAAGTTTTCTGAAATAGCATGTTTAAATATGCAAATGATCCATTATCTCATTAAATATGCACATATTTTAACACATTTCAGGAATCGAAATCTGAACTTTGGATAAAGCCAGGTTCAAAATTCTTGTTTCATTTTGTAGTCATATTAGTATCTAAGGCTTTTACAGAAGGGATTTTGGATATCTCTTTTTATCACTCCATAAATCAGAAAATACTGTCAACAGCCCTAAAATATCCATTTTCGCCATGTTTTTAGGTATACAATGTTGTATAATTCAGGCTATGAATGATATATGAACAAACCCTTCTGTAAAAGCCTTCATAATATTGATAGGAATATAACTGGAAGGTTTCGTGTATGTACGTGCTACTGAAGTTGAAATTTCGAACTCAGAGTAGGAGAAAAAACTCATTTTGAGAAAACGACCTTTAAAGATTGCAGTGAGGCGCTAGCTAAACCCTCCTGTTCTTTGAATGACAGCTTGCGCATCGACGCACTCCGTGAAGGTATTTCATGTTCGGGGTCATTTGTTTTTTGTATATCTTGCTTCGTGCAAGTGACAATTGTTGTCGTCTTCTCTGTGAACGTTTTTTTTCGGCATTCTTTTGCCATTTTGAGATTTCAATTTCTAGCAGAAAGCTAACCAGGAAGTGTTTTAGCACACCACGTGACGCTTCTGAACGAATCACGTTGTCAGAAATTGACACCAGCCAATGAGATTTCGTTTATTGGTTTAAGACCCCTTTGTGCTTTCACGATTGGTTGCTGATACAAAGGAAATGACCATATTTGGATCCGATGAGATTGTGCAGGAGAGACGGAGCTTTCCAACGATATCTCTGTTGACATGGTGCACACAGCGGTCGCGGTACTTTATGTTACGTTAGAAAGCTAACTTTTGGTGAATTTAGGAGAAATCTACTGACGCAAATAGACAAACTATAGTAAAATAAACACTTAAATGTGTATTTTGTACGTTTTCCTTACAAAAGCCTGAAAGAAAACATGTTATAGAATCAAAATAGCACAACATCTCAAAATTGACCAGGACTTGAAAAACTATGTTTTTGCCTGCCGTGTCTCGCCTTAACTTCAGCCCCAGTTGTGTAAGATCGCATGCTAAAAGACTAATAGAGTTGTCATGTATAGGGATGCATCGATTTCTTAGTCCATACTGACACTATATACTATATAACTATTTGGCTGATGCTGCTAATTCTTCAAAATGTTCATTTGGCAAAATTATACATTTTCATAATAACTTGAATTAAGAGCTTTTCAGCCCTTTTTTAAAAACGTTTTTCCCATCATCACACCCGCAAATTGGGTGAAAATTATTTTCAAGAAATGGGCAAAAATCTGCCAATTCATTGGTGCATCACTCGTCATATAGACTAGATACAACAATTCCCCACCATATGGGGATAATCAAACTCAGCAGTGTTGCAGATTTCATATGGCATGTAAATATGGGGACAGGACATCTTATATCTGCAGTGTTTCCCCTACCATTGTCTTGGCGGGGCGCTGCGCCCTGCCAACGGAGCCCCGCGCCCCGCTTGAAATTCAAGGTGTTTTTATATATATATATTTTTTTAATTTAAAATATATATATATATAGCACCAAATTGCAACTGAAGTAATCTATCAATGGTCACTTTTCACATTGAACATGTGCTCTTTTATTAAATAAACTAAAAGCCTGTGTTATTTATCCAATGTATGTGCATGTTTCAGTGTCCACTGCTTTGCGTATTCACATTCTCCTTCCGCTCTGTTTCTGAAGGGGCGGGGCTCCGCTCCACTCCCCCCACACACACACACACACACACACATGCACACACACACGAATGCACACACTCACAATCAGAGACAAGAGCAGAGGAAAGGAGGAGAACAACAAAGTGTAAAAAAGTCAAACAAATCTGCATTATTGCTCCGAGCTCCGCTGTCTGCCCGTTTGTGTCGTGTGTGTGTGTCCCCCCCAGTTTCAAATTAGTTTATTATTTTTTAACTGCAAGCCGTTATCGTCACGGGAGAAGGACACACACAGCCTGCCCAGGTGGACGCGCGAACGCGACAATGAACGTAGCGTGCGCATTCTAAAAATAGCTCACAGATGGTGAGCAGGTAGCGCGGTTTTCAACTGCAGTATTGAATTTGACAGAAAACAACAATGAAACGCCAAGAATAGTCTAATGAGTTGGGTGGAAAAAAAGACCGGAGATGTGAGTTTGTTTATTCAGTAAATTAGCTCAGGATAATTGGATGTTCTGTCTACACCTGTTGATGTGAGGCTAATGCAGGATTTGCTAGCTTGATGCTACCGGCATTTAGCAGCAGTGACTCAACAAATTGCCTCTTAAAATGTATCATCAGCAATGTATGAAAAGCAGATGCTTGTTTAATGTTAGACTCACACCAATAGCTCAATATGATCATAACACCATTGCTTTCATATCAGAGATCAGATGAGGTGGAGCTGCCTCCAGCAATAGAGGATGAGGCAGAGAGAAGCAGCAGCAGCAGCAGCAGCACAGGGTTGCAGCCATGGGCGGCGCCAGAGATGTTCTGTTGGGGGTGCTATGGGGTAGCTTGCCGCTTCATAGAGGTTGCTCAAACATGTAGGCTTTCCCATTAAGGCTATATGGGCTACAGTGAAATGTTCAACTGCAACACTCCCCACACGCACATACAGTAGGCTACACCCGCGACTGATACAATGAAGGCTCGATAATCAGCTCACAGCATATATAGGAAGGATAAAGTGCTATTTTTTTATAAGTGGGGGGCGGACCAGCCTCCTGGGGCTGAAGTTAAAGTTAAATTATTGAAGTTAAAAGCATCAATCTGGTGCACTTTGAGAGCAAAATTAAGAGATCTATGGATACATCTCTCAATACCCATATAAAACAGAACTGTAAACAGATTAGTGTTTCCCACAGATCTGAAATATACTTGGGGGTGGTGGTAGCGGGCGGGGGTTGAGGTGACGTGCAACAATATTAACATTAACCTTTCTGTTGGTCGCTTGCTAGCAGACCCTTCAGGGCCCATAGTGATAGCCCTATAGTTTAAATCTACTACCCACAAATAAACATATGGACATGGGTTACTATTTAAAAAAAAAATGGTAAATGTATTTAGGAACCTATCCATGTGATTTTAAGTGGGGGTGGACCTCAAATACTCTAGGGGGGTCCGGGGGCATGCTATCCCGGTAAGATTTGTTTTTAAATGTTGTAGTTAAATGCATCAATCTGGTGCATTTTGAGGGGAAAATAAAGAGACTAGATCTATGGAAACACCTATATGAAACAGAACTGTATACATTTCAATAATCATAAAATCATGGCCATAACCAAAAACATACCATTTCCAATATTATTTATTTATTTTTGGTTAATTTATAGTTGTGAGTGTGTCTGTGCTCCTGAATCAGCCTCTCCTGTCTCCCTCCTCTCCCCCCTGCTCCTCTTTGAGGCAGCAGCAAAAAATAGTTTTAGCTCTCAGCAAGTTTTAAAAGTGTATCTTGCCTTTTTTCCCCTAGTTAACTTTTTATTTATTTATTCATCCATATTTTACTAATCACTACCCTCTCAAATGGAAATATGTGTTTACATAAATGGTGACCAAACCGTTTGAGACCCACTGAGAACATAGACTAAGTTAACTATCTAAACACTTTACCTTTACCTCACCTGAGATGAGGTTATCCCGAGCTTGAATGACACACAGAGACCAATCAAGGGCTTTGATTTATGATCTGTGTGACAGTGGCCATGTCAGCAGGCCACATCATAGACATATCACAGCCAGTCACCCTGTGTGAGGCAGGCCACTTAACAGGCCAGGCCATTGGGAAATGCCCCCGGTCCTCCTGATGGCCAGTCCGGGACTGGGTACAGGAAGCGTAGAGCGAGGGATCATTGTCCACAAGTTAATCGATCGCAGATGGTGTCGTGGACACACAAACAAAAACAAAAAAACCTAAATGGGTTGCGAAATATACTTGGGCGGCCGTTAATACACCTGGGCGGCCCGCCCAAGTATAGTCTGTGTGGGAAACCCTGGATTACGTTATGGATATTTTACTAATCACTCCCCTTTTTAAAATGTATTCTTATTTTACTATCCTATAGTATTTCATACCTTTTTTTAAATTTATGCTCTTATTGTGTTATAGCCTAACTATAATGATCATATGAAGGTGTGCCTCGGAAATAGGCTTCTTGTTTACATAAATGGTGATCAAACTGTTTTGAGACCCACTGAGATAACTTAGACTAAAGTTAATATATCTAAACACTGAGAGAGTCCTTTACCGCACTGAGCTGACGTTATCTGACAGGAGAGGACTTTCCATTCACTTAGTTGTAGAAACAGTTTCTAATATTATCCGTTAGCGCAGCAACAACAATCTCTCTCGCTCGCTCACTCGTGCGCTCTTGCCACACACACGAAGCCGGGCTTGAATGAAAACACCCAGAAGTTGTACTGTACTGTAGCATATCATTTTCGAATCAATCATTTTTCAAATTCTACATTTCACATATATAAAAAAATGTTTTTCTTGGGGTTGCTTAGCAGTTGCTAGGCCAATTGTTGGTGTTGCTGTAGCAACTGCAAGCTACCGCCTGGCTCCGCCCCTGGTTGCAGCAGGTATGTTATATGCTGTAGTCAGGTGATTTAAATGTATCAATGAAAGGAAGAAGTGTAGGCTACTTGATAAGAAGGGAATACAGTTTGAATAAAAAGTAATACAGTACAGTGTAACACTGTACTGTATTACTTTTTAATGTACAAATACTTGTTACTGTACAATATCAATAACAATAAACCACAGCTCCTCTCTCTGCTCCAGAGGATAACAATGTTTGGGGGTACCCGAGCAGCACCCTGCCAAGTCAGTAAACCTAGGGGAAACACTGATCTGTCTTGTGTGTTTTGTAGTTATCCCTAGAGGTTCAGAGAGCAGATGTGATTTCAGAAAATGTTCTGAAGTGTTGGAGCGGTTGGAAGAGGGAAGAGTTGCACCCACAGCACGCTCTATTCTAAATTTGGATTTGGCATGTTTGCAGAAGGTGAAATGATACCTCTGCAACCAAAAGGAAGTGCAGCCTGTATCAGCCGTCTATCATTTGTGAAACCGCCTTGGATTCCAAACTTCCCTCTGTGCTGTAATATATTGTGCGAGCATGGTTTGTTTTTCTGGTTGCAACAGTGATTTGTTGAAGTTCCCTCTTCTGGAAAGAATGGAATCACAACAGACTGGAAGTCACATGAAGAAGTATATCTCAACATACAATTACAACACATTTCTTGTTTGCTATCGACGCCAGCCATGACAGGTGTTTGAACAGCAACATGTAGACCTGAGGAGTTATCTAACAGTTGAAATACAGGGTGGTGAAGAGGATCACTGCATACCTTTTACAAAGCCTCACGTTTTGGCAAGTTAATGCCACGATCAGAGCAGAGTGACAGTGATGTTTCTTTTGCTGTTCACAGTATTTCAGGGATAATAACAGACACTGTTCATATTCGACCAGACTTCCTTGTTATTGTCTGGAGGATCTCCAGGCCATGGCTGCAGATTCTGGCCAGACGAACTGTAGCCACGGGCAATATTTATGAGCAAATATCTGGTAAAGTTCCCAGCCTGGATTCTGGGGTTCGCCCTGCAGCTTCATTGAGTTGGGGAAGGCACATAAACAAACACAAGCTCAGTGCTTTGCCATAAAAAAGTGTTTGTTTATTTAACAAACACAGTGACTTGTGTTTATTGCCTGAAATGCACTGCTGCCTAATTGTATGACTATGCATAATAACCATGACGTGGAAATATATCACTAATACCTTTTGAAAGGGCTGCACAACGTGGGAAAATAACTTAATTGCAATTATCATAATGACTTGATTACTGGGTAATAAAGTCAGTTTTAACGGAAGCAATGCTGTGTCTACTTGAGGTTGCTGTGTTCCTGGTGATGCCTTTTTAAACGAGTGTCTGTCTCTTCAGTAACCAGCCCTTCTCCGTCCCACAGCTTTCAGTTTGGATGCGGAGCAGCCAGACTACGACCTGGATTCAGAGGACGAGACGTTTGTGAATAAGCTGAAGAAGAAAATGGAAATCACAGCCCTACAGTTTGAGGAAATGATAGACCGCCTGGAGAAAGGCAGCGGACAGCAGGTATTTATCAGTCTGTGTGGGAAGAAAACACTTGTTTGCATGTTGTTTGCATCTCTGGCTTTACTTACACAGACTGAAATACTGGTTCTCACCCTGTCATTTAGTAAATCCAAAGGTGGGTCGTAGCCTTGATCTTTGGTTTCATAAATAGTTTCTAATACTTTTTACACAACAAGGTATTGCATTCTCTGAATACTCAAAATCATACATCTGTCAAACTTAGAAGTATAAGTTTACAAGACTTGCTAAAAATCTGTGTTTTCTCATGTTCATTGCTGTTAAATGGACTTAAACTTGCTTAAAACACCTGGTTTCTCTCTGGTTGGTTTGGTCTCACTGTATTCTTCTCCATGCATCCCAAGAGGACGTGTTACATTTGAATCGCACTTACTCTGTCTCTCTTCTGTTGCCCCGCAGCTCGTCAGTCTCCAGGAGGCCAAGCTGCTGCTTAAGGAGGACGATGAACTGATCAAGGAGGTGTTCGACTACTGGAGCCGCAAGAGGAAAACCTGCACGGGGGGGTCCCTCATCCCCACCTGCAAGGGGGAGAAGAGGGACGGCTCTAGCACCAGCGACCCCTACGTGGCCTTCCGCCGACGGACGGAGAAGATGCAGACCAGGAAGGTAGGAATCCCTACATTTGAGCTTGTATGGGTTCTCGCACCACTACATTGGATAGTCATTATTACAGTGAAATCACAGTTCTAAGAAGCAATCTATAACTTCCTTTCTGTTTCCAGAATCGAAAGAACGACGAGGCATCGTATGAGAAGATGCTGAAACTGCGCAGGGACCTGAGCCGAGCGGTCACCATCCTGGAGATGATCAAGAGGAGGGAGAAGAGCAAGAGGGAACTGCTGCACCTCACACTGGAGATCGTGGAGAAGAGGTAAGAAAGACCAGCAACAGTTGTTTTTTGGAGTTGTCTGCGAGAAGCTGATATTTGGGAGTCTTTTCTCTTGGATTTATGATGCAAGAGTATGATAAAGGCATGCTTCACTTACTTGATGAGACAGAGGCTTCATATAAGATACATTATTATATCATATCCTGTCATTCTTTGGCAATGTTTTCTGGTGAGGTTTAAAGTGAATTGTGTATCTCCTGATGAGTGTCAGCCCTGTGGTGATTTGACTCGTGTGGTTAACTTTCATGTTTGATCAAGGTTTTGTTTAATCGTTAATAAGTTGGATTCCCAAGTAGAGGTCATTAGGAAACGTGTCTGCCAAGATTGATGCTGTAAAGAAGTCAACAGCCCTTTTTCTGTATCGTCAGGCTTCGCTGCATGTGTTAATTGGGGGCGCAGTTATGTACAACGCCTTATCAATTTAAAGCTCACGTTATTTATTCAGCAGTGTCAGGAGCAAATTAGCTTATTGACTTCTCTGTGTGGATCTTTTCACGAAGTACACTAGACTGTATGTTAGTATTATTTTGTGTTTCCATTCATTCTTTTCTTACCCAAGCTCCGCTTTGAGTTGTTCTTTGTTTCCCCTGTGGAGCCTTTGTGATCCATCTTAACATGACATGCGAATGGAATGAATTTGCTCTGAAAGTAGCTGTCACTGTGAGCTTAAATTGGACCCTTCTCCTTGAAGTGCTTTTGATTTGTAGTGACATTTCAATCTCCTCTTGTTATCCCGGCCTGGTTTCTGCCCGTGCATCACTGCCAGCGTTCACTCCCAGATTGGACCTCTCCACTCTCAATAGATCGCTTCCCCGGCCCACTTCATGCTATTATGCCGGCATAGAGAATGTGTAGTCTGACAGGAAGTAGTGGTTTTAGGCTGCTCCTGTGTACTGATGTTAAGGCTGTTTTTTGTGCTGGTCATGGCTGTATGCAGTGGAAAGTTATGCTTAAACCTACAATCATGTTGCTAAGTCCTGCAGTTGATTTGTAAACATCAGCTACCAACGCCTCTACCTTTTCTTTCTGTCTTCAGGAATGTAATGCCAGACTATGGCAGTGAGGTGATGGCGGAGGCTCTTGCACAGCGAGCTCTGGTGAAGCCCGTCTACACCATCCCCATCATTCCCCCGTCCAACAGCAACCAGTACAGACACCAGGACCACTTGGACATGAAGGACTACAAGAAGGTAAAACAATCCACATGTGCTTCCTCCTAATAATGTCCAAAATCTATCCTTTCCTCCTCGATTAGCGAGAAAATGTTAACTAATTAAAGTGGCAACTAGGTATGAATTATTTAAAAAGATAACCATGAATGTGTATTTTTCTCTGAAAAAAATGATGCACATTTACGTTATAGTGTCAAATGAAAGGCTCTTGAGGGTAGCTAAAAAGACTCGCACTATCACACTTCGCCCTCTTTCACACATGCAGTGCAACAGTGCAACACATCATTCGAAGAGCTTTACGTGTGAATGCAAATGTCCGACATTAAACAGACTTTAGCTTCCAGCTAACTACCGTAATTTTCGGACTATAAGCCGCGCCTTTTTCCCCATTTTTCGACCCTGCGGCTTATATAACGGTGCGGCTAATCTATGGATTTTACAGGTTACAGTCCACCACCTTTAACTCTATGGGCTCTATGACCTGTCCGCGCCCCCCACCTTTAGGCGGCGGGCTCCAGCGGGAAAAGCTGGAGGCGGGAAAAGAGTGAGACCGGTAGCGCGCAAAAGTAAAAGTGGAACCGAGAGTGGTACGAGAGACAGAACGAGAGCAAGACAGACAGACAGACATTACGAGAGCGAGACAGTTTGTGCAAAGGAAGTTTTCATTATGGAAAACAAACGTAGAAATGCATATGATGCAGCTTTTAAGTTAAAGGCCGTCAATCTGGCAGTAAAAGAAGGAAATAGAGCTGCTGCAAGAAAGGGAGGATGATGGAAAGCATAATGAAGGAGTGGCTGAATGAGTGCTACGTCAAGCGCCCTGGAGGATTCTTTCGCCAAAAAAAAGCTTTGCTCGTTTTGGACAGCATGAGGGCCCATATAACAGATTCTGTGAAAGCAGCCATCAAGAGCACAAACTCAATTCCAGCTGTGATTCCTGGGGGCACAACGAGGCATCTGCAGCCACTTGACATCAGTGTCAATCGTGCGTTCAAAGTGGCACTACGCGTACAGTGGGAGGCGTGGATGACTAGCGGTGATAAATCATTCACCAAAACTGGTCGCATGCGAAAAGCAACTTTCGCTCAAGTTTGCGAGTGGATCCTGACAGCGTGGAGGAGTGTCAAAACCTCCACGATCACCAACGGTTCCGAAAGGCTGGACTGCTGCGTGATGAAGAGGAGGACGCCGCCACAGCTGAGGCCCTTCAGAGGCTGTTCGATTCCGACAGTGACGAAGAGGAGTTCGTTGGTTTTGAGAGCGACAACGAAGGAGAGAGGAGAGTGGCTGACGAAGCCACCCTGAGCCTGTTCTTTCCGACACTGAAGATGAGGACTTTGGTGGTTTTAGTACGCAGGAAGAAGACGAGGATTAATGACTTTTCTGGTAGGCTGATTACCGTATATTTTAAGCAGCCGTGTTACTGCAATTTACGCGCTTACTGTCGTGTTACAGGCACTTTATTTTGCACTTTTAAAAAAACACATTTAATTTAGCCATTGATATTGCCTCGTCAAGCGCTGTAAGCTTTGTTTTTTGTTATGGTACTACTGTAGGCTATAATGTAGATCAGCGGTTTTCAACCTTTTTCATGCCAAGGACCCCTACATTGATACACATTTGGCCGCGGACCCCCAATTAAAAATATTTTGTGAATATGTTATGCAAATATGTAACTTGTTTGTTGAAATGTTAATAAATGGGAGCTTCCTCAAACAGCCATCTCTTTCCCGACAATCCCCTCTGTGCACGAAGCCTTACATATGGTAATTAAACATTAAAACACCTCCGGCTTATAGTCCAGTGCGGCTTATATATGTACACATCATTCAATTTAGCTGCTGCGGCTTATATTCAGGTGCGCCTTATAGTCCGAAAATTACGGTAGTTCAAAGTCAGCATAATGTCAGATTTTTGCTCCCAGGGGAAAATAGTGAATTTCTGTTCCATGAATTAGTCCATGATGTTTCTATCATGCAGCTTGAGAAACCTTAAGAAAACAAACAGGGTGGAGAAGAAGGGTCATTTTACACCAATAATTGTTTATTATTGTCAAACAAATGACCCTCTCCTCTGGACATTGTTCAGAGGTCATGCCAAGCCAAGCTGCCATATGTTTCTGCAGTGTAGGACTTCATTACACAGCAGTATGGTGAACTCTGAGACACCTCTTGTCATTAAGACTTCATTAGCTCCAGTGTCCAACAACCCCCTCCTCTCCTCACATTTCCCCTTCTTTTCTGCCGTTTCCTCTACCAGCTGGTTTTCTCCCTATTGTTTACCGATGCTTATTTAGCTATACCCCCCCCCCTCTCCCTTCCTTGTGTTGATTTGATGCAGCAGTCCTCCACTGTAGAGTCCCTGCCTCTCTGTTTGCTTTGTCTAAGGCCTGAATGGGATCTGACTAATCCTAGTAGAGTTGGAGTCTGTTCAGTCAGGGAGGGGTCGTCCCGATGGGGAAGTTGGGGTGAACGGTGGCACGGGTGGCTTGAGAAGGGGGGGGTCAGCCATCTGGCTAGGCAGCAGCATCTGGCACATGCTGCCATCTGCATGTCAATGCCTCTTTTACTCGTGGTTGTTTCTACACACACTAGACGGCCACCAACAGTATTGCATTGCATCTTTAAATGCCTTTCTGATTACGCACACTGCCGTTATAACATTATCACGGTCCCCCCCCCCCCTTCTCCTTCTCACAGCCGGAGAAGACGGAGGCAATAAGAACCAAGAGGAAATACGAAAAGAAACCCAAGATCCCGCCTCTGTCAGCGCCTCAACATTCAGGACCCTCCGTGTTCAATCCCAAGGACCTCAACCAGTACGATTTCCCCAGCTCAGACGAAGAACCCTTCTCACAGGTAAATTCCTTTCAAGCGCGAGTGTTGTGATGTCATGTTGTTTCAGTTCAGTAATATGAATATGTATATTAAAAAACAGAGGGGTAGGGCTGTAATGCCCCTATGGCTGGCCGATATATCGATATGATATCCTTAGCGTAATATGAGACTAGATATCGTCTTAGATTTCACAATGAGAATACCTCATGGGGACATTGGGTTTCATGAACATTTTAGAATAAAATAAAAATATTTGAGAAGAAGAGGTTATAGGAAAACTGTGCAATAAAAGACTTAATAAATAAAATATGATAAAAGTATTCCTAAAACATAAGTTAAATTTAAGAATGTGCAGTAAATAAGTAATGCCATTTCCCTGGATTTCTGATGATTTCTCAACATCTCCAATCCCTAAATCACCCAGGATTTTATTTATTTCATTTTCAAGCAACATTATTTGCATCAATAATATGATTTTTTTTTTTTTTTTTTTTTCTTCCAGCAAATCTTAAAATACAGCTTTGCCAGTGATATGCTCACCTGTGTATACAGATGTGTGGTTTCAAGTCCTTTAATCTTTTTATTTGTTTTCATTGTGTAGATCCATTCAGGTTCTTCGGAGGCAGAGGAGGAGAATGACCCAGATGGCTGCTATGCGTTCAGGAGGAAGGCCGGCTGTCAGTACTACGCTGTGAGTGCCCTCCTGTGACTCCTGGTTCTATTTTTTAGTGCCAACAACAGCAGCAGCAGGCTGGCCAGACTGGCTGTTAGTCTTCCACTCTGCTGGACCAAACAATGCAATACAAACACGCTCCGTTTGCCAGGGTCTTATTTGTTGCCCTATATTTTAATATGTGACGTCTCGCTGTGTTTTCATATATAACATAACATTTAGCTGGCAATTTTATACATAGTGACTTACAAAAAGTGCAGTGCTTGCATTATATTACATTTTTTGAAAGCCTATTGTTTGGACTTGTTTTATTATAGTTTTCAATCAAACATTTTTCTCGTTTTGCTCTCCTCCTCCCTCCAGTCTCGTCCGGAGCAGAGTGGCAGCTGGCCCTGGGTCAGCCCGTCTGACGGGGGTCTCGGAGACTCTCGCTTCCGTTACTGTCTGACTTCGCTGAACATGCCGCGGCGATGCATCGGTTTGGCCCGGCGCCGGATGGGCAGAGGAGGAAGGTGAGTTCAGTCCCACTGAGTGCTCCACATAATGCAGAGGTTTCATCAGGGAGGCTTGGATTGTTCCAAAGGTACACAAGCTAAATGGAAGTGGATCGCTTCCAATACATTTAAATAAATCAGAGAAATATGCATAACCTCATATTTTGAGAAAATTGTAATCCTGCTGCCTAGGGCTGCACGATTAATTGGAATTTTAGCAAATGTCCATTATTGAATAGTGCAATATTCAAATTAAAGTAGGGTTAGGGTTATATACCCTTGATGGTAACTGGGAAATTCTGGTATAAAACGAAGTCTGATAAAATGTTGAAAATTGTAATTGAAGAGTGCAGGAATGCTGCCAGTGCCAATATTGAGCGGGGGGGAAATGGAGCCAAGTGTTGGCAGTAGCTGCTGGGGCTGTTTACCATACCGGCTCTTTGGCAGGTGACCAGCGTTCATTCGGCGGGCTCATTTTATTATGAATATCGAGCTGGCTGCTAAAACGATAAACATGAGAGTCCCTTTTGGGGGATTCGCCCGCCACTATGGCCTGTCGACGAATCAGGAAACTAAGAGACAGGTTCAAACAGCAGCATGCCCTTCAGCTCTATCTCCTATCTCCTGAGTAATTACACACACGAGTGAATTAAACACTGACTGGAGGAGTGGTCCATGTGATGTTAGGGGGGGATCTGTTTCACTGACTCTCATGAGATTAGCAATAGCATGTTGTGCGTGTGGAAAATATGTGATTTTGTATCTTTGTTTATGCACAAAAGCAGTGTAACCTGTTGGCATGAAATCCAAAATTGTCACTATTACAATTTCTTCAACAATATGACTTTTGCACTCATAACAACCCGCAAGCGGAATTTCTGGAGTTTAATTATGATATCCGCGTGTCTGTAAACCTTCCGTTTTTATGCAATACCCAGCTGTATTCAGTACTAGCCAAAGGCACATTGTAATTACATGAATGGGTTTGCAAGGAATATCCACTCTTTGTGCAATCCCTCAAAATAAGTAAAGGATGTTGCAGGATGTTTCCCCTTCCATCTGACCTCAGATCCCTGTTGAACAGCTCTCTGATGTGCACGTTTGTTTCTGTTTCAGGGTCTTATTGGACCGAGCGCACACAGAACTAGACGCCGTCTGTCAGAGTTTGGACTCCGACCCGGAGCCCGAGCCGCTCTCCTCTCCACTTCCACGCTCTCCACTCCGCAACTCCAACGGCAGTACCTCAGAAACCAATACCTCGCACCCCACCAGCTCCTCCCACCCCCCCGCCTCTTCATCGCCAGCCCCTATGGACCTCAGCCAGATTATTTTGAACATTAAATCCAGCCGCTGGAGGCACTTCAGACCACGGACGCTATCCCATCACCCCTCGGGTGGAGGAGACTTGTCTCGCAGAGGATTTAGGGATTTTAGCCGCACGGTGTCAGCACTAACCCGGACTCTGTCGGGAGGAACCAACTCCCGGACCCGCCCCCGGCCCCCACCCCCCCCCATCAACGGTGAGTCACATGTTTTCTCTGCCATGCTGTGCGCTGTTCTGGCATTTTACATCTTAAAAGTTGTTTAACATTTAATTTGCTAGTAGTAGTTCCATTTTAGAACATATAATTATCAGGGTTCGTACGGGTGCTTGAAATCCTTGAAAATGCTTCAAATTTGACGTGGTGTTTTCAAGGTTGGGAAAGTGCTTGAATTTTGGGAATGGTGCTTGAAATTGAGATAAAGTGCTTGTAAATGCTTTACTTTTACAATAAATTGCTGTCTGACTGAATAGTTCGCTTTTTAGATTAAAAGAAAAGAATTGCTTCGCTTAGATAAAACAGCTCCGCTGCGGCCTTCCCGCGCTATGCGCGCGACCTGCAAGTGTTTGTGTTATGTGTGACCTGGGCATTCTGATGAGAGTGATAGATGACTGTGTGCCAGTATGGGGGTTATTCCCTATCTTTATTCAAGAGCGTGGTATTTAAATTTGAGAGCATACTTTATTGATTTATTTCCCTCAAACCCTGTCCTCGCACTCAAATAGTGCCTGCTTGCACTTAGATTTGCTCTGCTTCTGCTCAAACTGTACGCTTGCACTCAGATATATTGCTGCTTACAGATTTCCTGTGTCCCAGTTTAAAACCTTCTCCTTGTACTCAGGCTGTTTCCGTGCGCTCGTGACATTTCTGCTCTCAGATTTATTCTGTGCGCGCTCGAAACTTTTGTGCAACAATCCTGTCAAAATCCCTCAACCAATAGGAGGCCAGGTGTCCTTGCGGGTGCGTTCGCTTTACTTATTACAGCGTCCTGTAAGGGCAGCAGGGTTCGTACGGGTGCTTAAAATCCTTGAAAATGCTTGAAATTTGATGTGGTGTTTCCAAGATTGGGAAAGTGCTTGAATTTTGGTAATGGTGCTTGAAATTGAGATGAAGTGCTTGAAAATGTAATGCTTTACTTTTACAATAAATTGCTGTCTGACTGAATAGTTCGCTTTTTAGATTAAAAGAAAAGAATTGCTTCGCTTCTACATAAAACAGCTCCGCTGCGGCCTTCCCGCGCTATGCGCGCGACCTGCAAGTGTTTGTGTTACGTGTGACCTGGGCATTCTGATGAGAGTGATAGATGACAGTGTGCCAGGAGGTTGCTGTTTTAACGAGCGTTGACTATCCGAAGAAAAATACAAGCCATGGCTAAAACCATGCAAAGGTTGCCAAAAAGAAATTCAGTTGTTCTCGATGGGAGAGTTTGCGCTGACGAGCCACATGAAAGGTAAGCCGTAGTAGAGCATTTTGGCTTACGTTTTTTTAAGCTAGTAATGTTAGCGAACTCAATGTGGGATAATTGCTTATGCAGGTGACAATAATTTCAGATGAGCGTACCTATGTCAGTATGTGCAACAGTCGCCATCCTGTGGTGTTTCATGTCACACAGAATGATTTTAAAAGCAATGTATTTCTACTGGTAGTTCGTGCCTAAACTTGCTCTATCGAAATCAGTTGCATTGACCCGAAGACACATTTTGAGTTATATACACTGTTGGAAAGAGGATATTCCTAGCTTTCTAACGGAGGAAACATATTTTGTGTGTTTGTGTATTTTTGCGTTTGTGTGTATTGTGTTTATTTCCCGGGGAAAACACTCACGAGAAACACCGGCTGTTGTTATGCCTGCTGTGACGTGTGTGTGCTGTTACTCCGTTCTCCGCTTGTAATTATTCCGTCACAAGCTTCAAAGCTGTATTTATCATCTGAATTTGCCGAAACAAGTTTAATATTCTGAAAGCTAGACTTTGTTTATTTGAAAACAGATGAAAACAAACTGTCTTTTATATAAAATTGAAGTATTATACAAGTAAAATTAAATTTTGCTTACGTCTTCCTTTGAAGATGTATAAGTCAGGTGTCTTGAGTAGTCAAAATTACCTACAAATCATTGTACACATTTGTAAATATTATTTTCCACTTGTTACCATTGTGAGTCTATTTTTATGCAGCTCTGCGTGATTTTGTGGCTACAATTCAGACTAATACGCTACCAGAGGTGGAATAAGTACTCCGATATTGTACTTGAGTAAAAGTACAAGTACTCAGATCTTGTAGTGAAATTACAAGTACCGGTAGTCAGATCGTGTACTTAGTAAAAGTAGAAGTACCAGAGTGTAGGAATACTCTGTTACAGTAAAAGTCCTGCATTCAAAATGTTCCTCAAGTGAAAGTACAAAAGTATTATCATCAAAATATAGTTAAAGTAGCGACAGTAAAAGTAGTCGTTGTGCAGATTGGTCCATTTCAGAATAATATATATGATATGTTTTATAATGATCATTAAAGTGTTCTCAAAGCTGGTGAAGGTGCAGCTAGTTTGAATGACTTTGTATACTGCAGGGTAGCTGGTGGATTTACTCCAGGTGAAACTAAAGTCTGATTTAACACTTGATTATATTTCACATCATTCATCCACATCTGTGAAGTAACTGAAGGTATTCAGGGCTCGACATTATAATTGGCCCGCTGGCCCGGAAGCACTATTTATACACCCCGGGCCAGCATAACGTACTTTCCTCTTGCCCGCTCGGGCCACTACAAATATTGTTTAAAAAAAAATGTTTCCTGTGGTATTGGTATTTTGACAAGCAATTTTGTTAAATTGTTTCGTTTATTAACGCTACAACATAGCGTTTCGTGAGTCGCTTGTCGTTGTTGGGTGAAAAGCAAACAGCTGTTTGCTGCGGAGCGCAGCGCGAGCAGGCTCCCGTGAGCGCGCTCCTTCACGACAGACTATCGCGCCACCTAACCATTCGCCAAAATGTTTTTAATACCAGCGGTAGCCGGCCAAGCGCCGAGTAAAAAACAATTTTCAAGTAAAAGAAAGTCACCGGAGGAGTTAAAGGAGAGTGACAGGGAGCATGAGAAGAAGAGGGAGAGAAAGTTTCAACTTGATCGATGGAGTTGGCTTCTAGTGGTGCAGTGACGCGTCCTAAAACCCTTTTATAATCTATCGATTAGATTTATGATTCGAAAATTATAAAAGTAGGGTAGACATGTGGAGATTATCCGGCAGAACAAAACGTGCATTTATCAAACAGGTTTGTTTTTCACAGACCTTATTTCCAGCTATTTTCCAAAACCCTGTGGAGAAATCCCGTTGCTTTTTGTCGAGGGAACCAGCAGCTTACTTCCTGGTTTTAGGACGCGTCACTGGCTGCACCTCTCAATATGATGCCAATATAAACAAGGTCTTCTGTCGGCTCTGTACATCAATGCCGACCTATGCTGAGTAGACAATATAAAGGTATTGGCTATAGGGAAATGTCCCAGCAGTTTAGGATAATGAAGGATCTAATCTATAGCCATTACATTTCTAACTCCTAATGACAGGAAGGCAGAAAGCGCATTATACAAATAATAATACTCATAATAGCAGACATTTTTTAACAATGACCACAATATCATTATTTTAATAAACCAAATATGAACAATTGAGGAAAATGAGGAAGAACTGATTGTTCAAATGTTGTAGTACAGGTAGTAATGTAGTTAGTGCATAAATTACTATTGCAACAAATGTGTTAATTTTCTTCATTATTAGTCGATTTATTTTTTTGGACGAATGCTCCGGGCCAGTGGTTACAATGGTGGGGCCAGTGATAATACAATTCCACCGGCCCGGCGGGCCATTGGCTTTTTACCCTTAATGTCTACCCCTGGTATTAAATACATGTAGTGGAGCAAAAGTACACCATTTACCTCTGACTTGTGTTCACTGCCAACCTAAAAGTACCTCAAAAATAGTAATCAATAATGTATTGAAAAGTTATTTGGCTGATTGTTTTATATTGGCTCAGCCAGGTTATATGGGATGCCCAGTCTACGTACAGATCACTCATTTTGAAATATTAAACTTAGTTTTCTTTTCTTTAATTTTTCATCCTCATGTAGAAGGCTATCACGAAACACACATTTGGTTGTTTATAGCATAAAGAACATCTGATTTAATGTGAGGTAGGGAAATAATCATTTGAGTATGTGTATATAAATATGTAATTTACAACAGCTGTAAGATGCTTGAAAAGCTGGAAAATGCACCTTAAAAATGCTTGAAAAGTGCTTGAATTTGACTTTGGAAAAGATGTAAGAACCCGGAATTATTCATTTTAACATAAGAAACTAAAGTCAAATACAGCCTTAGTATTGTAAGTATTTGGTTGTTTCATAACGTTGAAAGTAAAGGTGTCTTGGCATCACAATGAGCCCATTTAATGTTGTTTTGATAAGCTTACATTTTACAAATTCTTTGTGCGCTGTTATTAAAGTTGTTGGTATTCAGCCTGAGCATCTTTCAGTGTGTCTACTCTCTAGTTATTTTAGCAACTGCTGTTATCAAAGGTCATCCATCTGTTTGAACCTCTTTCTTCTAGTGTGTGTGGTCCGACACACTTAAGGCAATTTAGTAGGGGTGTATTTTCGGTACCCGTACCGAAATTATTCGGTACGGGCCCTTTGGTTCGGTACCAAAGTGTACTGAATGAATATAACGTTAAATGTAAAAAATTGAGAACGTGAACAACTTTTTGGAAGTAATCTCAGGTGCTGCGGCGCAGCATTCAGAGTAATTTGCTCACATTGTGTTCAACGCGTCATAGAGCGAGCAAGTCATTTCATTGGACGAGAGGTATACTATGAGAGCTGGTCACAGGGATGCGTTCAAATTTAGTCAGTAATTTGAGGAACTGTCGAAATGGCGATCGCAGATCAAGTTGAGCTCGAAAATCCTCCAGCATCATTGACGTCTCCGGTTTGGGAACATTTTGGTTTCGCAGTTACGTACAAGGATGACGGACTAAGAGAGGTGGACCAAACGAAAGCTGTTTATCAACATTGTTCAACTAAAATTGGTTACGCGGCTGGAAATACATCAAACTTGCACACTCATTTGAAAAGGCATCACCCGAACGCGAATATCACCGGTACCAAAAGACTGAAGTGCAAATCCAACTCCCACTAGCATTTAAGCCCCCACCGCTCGCAAAAAATTCAGACCGAGCCAAAGCTATTACAAACACCAAATATCCTTATGTTGCCATGTTAGCAAAGCGCGACCTGGCTGTATCTGCTACCTCTGTCCCTAGCGAGAGGGTGTTCCCCACAGCAGGAGACATTGTTAGTGCCAGCAGATCTGCTTTTTCGGCAAGCAATGTGGACAAGTGAATTTTTCTTTAAAAAAAACATGAAAATACAACGACAAGCAAGTCCTAATGTCAAACTGGCTGCTTAGGTGCTAGTACAGTACAGTTCAAATATAGATTATTTCAGTTCATCGAAATGCTGCACCTTAATGTTTATTTTATTATATTTTGTATTTATTTGAGTGAATATTCATAGTTTAATAATAATTAAAAACCCAAAACTAATAGTTTATGTTTTGTGAGTACTAGTACAGTAAAGTTCAAATACAGATTATTTCAGTTCATCGAAATGTTGCACCTTAATGTTTATTTTATTATATTTTGTATTTATTTGAGTGAATACATTATTCACAGTTTAATAATAATTAAAAATATATATATTATGTTTTGTGATAATTTTTTCTGTACCGAACCGAACCGTGACCTAAAAACCGAGGTACGTACCGTTATGCTGCTTTTCACTTTGTCTAAGGTAGATTGCTCTGCTGGTGAATCACACAAGGTTTCTCTTTCACCCCCTGCTCCATATCACAATACATTAGTTCCTGCTCCCATGTCATGGTGGAGTCGATTAGAAAAGTTATTTAATGTATAGATTCATGAGATGTTGGCCTGAGTCTGGGCTAGTATCTGCAGAACGGGGCACTGGGTGAATATGTGAAACACCATCTATAAGCCTGGATTTCAGCGTAGTTGGTAAAGTTCAATCGATCCAGATTTGCCAGTCTTAAACCGGTTAAACCGGTTTAACCATAAGACACAGTGAGTAAAAATGAACAGTGTCATGGCACTCAAGCCAACTTTAATCGCAATTGTGTCTTTAAATATTCCATTTTGATGAAGTGGTCACTGCTTGATGAGTATTGTGTATCTGATACATGTTTGTATTTATTGACAAAACTTCTTCAAACTAGTTATACGTGGCGGTCTGCAAAAGGTCTCCAGGGAAAAGAGGAGACCTTATTTGAGTTTTTCATGTTAGTGATCGATGCCTGTATTTGGAGAATAAATACATATTGCTGCATGGAGGGCTATTCCAGTCATTAAAGTGGAATGAGGTTGAAGACATTGATTATTTGTTGAGGATTAAGCCCACAGCATGGAGGTATGAGTGGGTGTTGCTTTCTTTTTCATTCATCTCTGGATTAAACTCACTGATTTGAGAATGTATCCTTCCTTTCCCCCCTCAGTTGGAGTAGGTGTTATTCTCTGTGAAGGCCTCTCTGATGCATTGTCAGGGTGTCCGCGGGGTCTATTAAAAGTTGATAAATCAATTTAGCGAAAATTAAGGCTATTAAAAAGTATTAAAGGGCATTTTCCAAGGTATTACATTTTGTAGCTTGTTTTCAATAAGTATATAAATTGTCCTAAGAGGTTTTATTCTACAGTGTGCCTGAATGTAATCATTGCGTAGGTGTGTAGTGTGATTCTGTGTAGTTTATTTATGGCATCCCGTTGGATTGGACGTAGGGCTGGGCGATATGGCCAAAAAAAGAAATCCCCGATTTTTTCACAAAAAATCCGATTTACGATTTAAATCGATTTTCTCCCCACCCCAATTAATATGCAGATGACAAAGTAATTCTACCAAAAACATTTTTTTATTTTGATTTTCCCCCTTGGGGTTAAAGTGCAATCAAGAACAACTAGCCAAAAAGACAATATGGCAGGCCCTGCCATTGTAAACAGTGAAAATGTAACATAACGTAAAATGTAACATACAATATTTCTTTAAACACAAGTTGAACATCTTGCTATTAGTAGATTGTAAGTAGTTCTGATAAAGTGCCAACAAAACATTCACAGCATTAATTATCAGTGCATGAGAGCATAAGGTGTTTCTTTGTTGTGCTGTTTTAGTTTGAATATCCTCTTTTCTAAACATTCTTAGCCAGGAAGACAAGCCTGTCTACCACCTCTGGCTTTAGACATGCCCGGTGGCATGTAACAATGCCCCCCCCCACACTGAAAACCCTCTCTGAGGGTGCACTTGTTGCTGGGATTGAGAGGTATTTTTTTGCCAGGACACTTAGTCTAGGAAAATTCGGTTGGTGGCGCTTCCACCACTCAAGAGGATTGGTGTCTGGGTCTACCTCAGGGGTCAATAAGAAAGATTTCAGCTCAGTCTCTATCTGTTCTGCCTCTGACTGGTTGGGAGATGACACTGGATTCTTTTTGAAGAAGGCCGCTAAAGTCATCTTTTTCCTGGGTGGAGGCTGTGCATCTTCTTGGCGCACCTGCACAGCCGTGCCAGGCTGCTGTGGTGTACTGTTGTTGGCAGGAGCAGGTAGAGACATCATCTCAGCAACAGCTCTTTTTTTGACTGGTTCCACCTTGTCTGGGTCAATGTAGGTTGTGCGGAACCTTGGGTCAACCAGTGAGGACATGTCCAAGAGTTCATCTTTTACAGGATCGCTGTATTTGTCGTCAAGGTACCGCATTACTTTTCCTTTTATTGTTTTCGTGAGCTCTGCGTCTTCCTCCTCTGGCTGTAGGAGACTGGTTTTGAACAAATGGAGCACTGGTTTGATGTATGAAACACTAACATAAGACTCCCCGGAGAGTGCATCAGTGAATTCTTGGAGTGGTTTTACAGCTTTATTTATCGACTCCAACACATCCAGATCTTGCCAAATGGGCACAAGATGGCGACTTTTCTTGTCCGAACCCAGGACACGGACTACAGCCTTCTCCTGTTCGAGAAATCTCTCAATCATTTTTTGGCGTGAACCCCATCTGGTCGGGGACTCTGTTATCAGCTGATGAGTGGGTAGACCAAGCTCTGCCTGTACTTCACTCATGTCTCTTCTTTTTTTCCAGCTGTAAGAAAAGGCAGACACAGCCTTTTACATACCCCAATAGCACGATCGATCCGTGGGTCCTTCACACCATTCTCTGTAGTAAATGAAGAATACATAATCAAAACACATTTTAGTGGAACATACCACTACATTCACAACTTGTCTTGCTTCAATTTCTGCAAAATATTAATGCACAAAGGACAAACACACACACACACACACACACACACACGGCATGTCAATTATGATTAGATATTTATTTATTCATACACATTTTGTCAAAATATTGGCTTGATATAATGCATTCATTACATGATGCATTAATTAGACTGTCTTGCGAATGGGGAAAATGTCACTTTGTAGTGAATGTGAGATTCATAATTCACCATCATCTTTCAGTGTGCTGTGTTTCATGTTTTACATGCACAGTCGTGATGTTGTACGTTTAGCTGTTAAGTGACCACGGCCCCTTTAAGACGAGCGGTATGTCTTTCATGTCATTCACAGAAATAAACAACTCACGCACTTGCGTGGTCAACGTGAGAAATAGTTTTGCCTCATTCTTCACGCAATTTCCACAACTTGATACCTAGCCATTATACTTACTTACCGATAGCATTGTGCAATCTGTGTCCAAAGCACTGGAGGTTGGGCCACGCATTTTCCTTCAGAGCTTTAATCATGTTGCTGCCGCTGTCAGTAGTCATGCAAATGAGTCGGTCTTCGGCAAGGTTCCATGAGTTTAGGGCATCTTTTAGCCCCTGGGCTATAATTTCACCTGTGTGGTCCTCTGGAAAGTATGCCGTTTGGAGGCAGACGCTTCGCAGAGTCCAGTCGTTGTTAATAAAGTGCACAGTAAGACTCATATACGGCTGCATCGTCCGACTCGACCATAAATCTGTGGTGGCAGAATAAAAGGACATATCTTCCAACTCCTTTGCGACCCGTTGTCTTGTGCTATTGTATAGCTGAGGCAAGGCAACTTCGGAGAAGAACTTTCGGCTTGGTAACACATACCTGGGGTCCAACATTTAATCATGTTAATAAACCCGGCTTTTTCCACCGTATATATTGGCACCATATCCTTTGCTATATACATACCGACCGCATCTGTAATGGCTTTCCAGCGGGCCGAATTCTTGTCATATGGGATGCAGTTTGAAAATGTCTGTGTTACGGTGGACTGTATTTTGGCGGGTGTGCGTGAGGTGCTTGTAGTGCCGCGGTCTTTTTCATTCCGCTGCGCGCAACATTTCTCCCATTCAGCAGGATGCTTTTGTTTGAGGTGCTGCAGTAAATTTGTCGTACTGCTGCCTTTGCTAGCAACAGACTTCAAACATACTTTGCAGCGGGGTGTTGTCTGGTCTAAATCTGACCTCGCGAACGCAAACCAATTCCAAATAACGGATGACACCGTGCCTTTCTTTGGAACAAGTTCTTCCCTGCTCGTTGTCATGTTGTTTGTGTATCACTCTATTTGGTAAATGCGCGCACTGTGCGGGGGAGGGCTGAGCCTATTCCGAACTACGGGAGCCCAGAGGGAAGCGTTGGCGGATGTTGAAGAGAAAACCGATTTTCATTTAAACAAGTCGACATGAACTACACACTCGAGTTAATCGATAAAATCGATTTATCGCCCAGCCCTAATTGGACGTCATCTGAACAGGACATCGCACGCTCACTGCTTGATAGCGCAAAGGTCCCTTTTATGCCGGTTGTTAAACAACATCGTTATGGGGAAATGCAAGCTTCCAAATGGTTGGAAGATAAGGAGGAAGGACAATCAATACTGTATATAGTCAATGTGAGGTAAAGTGTGTCGCCAATAGGGATGGGTATCGTTTGAAATTTATCGATTCCGGTTCTTATCGATTCCCCGTTTCGATTCCAAAATGGTAAAAGAAAGAGGTCAAACGTTTAGATAACAAAAATATCTTTATTCTTTTAAGCTTTAACTTTTAGCCTCACTTTAGAGCGTTTACCATGATCCATCTTTGGTGTTATGAAGTGACTGAGCTCGTGAACTGTCTACGGGAGGGCGGGGGGAGCCTCGCTGCGGGGCAACTGTGGACCTCTGTCGCCTGTCAGTGCAACTTACATCATGCCGTTTAAAAAAATGAAGGGCTGTGCCGGCCGTCAACGGCCCGCTGACGGCCTGCCGTTCTGTGATTCTCCAGAACACACAGATGGCCAGTCCGCCCTTACCTTGTCTTCCACCAGGTCACCGCGGCGCAGACGGACCCGGTCGAATACAGGGTCTACCGCGTTTAGGAACCGTTAAGCAGAACCGAAATGGTGTATTTTGTATGGGTACCCGGCATTTTCTTTTCGGTTCCCAACCCTAGTAATGTATGATCCTGCCATAGTAGGAACATTGCTGTAAATTATAAGATGAATGCTATGCTACTTTAGTACCAAACCAACACTTTTTACAAGATACGTTTTTTTATCAATAAGACCGGTGACCGTTGTTTTAAGTTAAAATATTTGCACAATGTCTGTACAGTAGGGGTGAGGAAAATAATCGTTTCTGCGATGCGGACGTGGACGATTCGGTATCGATGCAGTAACGGAAGATAATCGGTTATAGCGTAGTAACGTTGCTTCCTGATTTTCGGGGCTCGGCTTTACTATAACGTTTTTCTTTCTGTCACTTTAATATCAAATCGGTCAGTGACGCAGAGATCAGGGAACAGACGTGACAGCGGCACAGCAACACCAAACACGAAGCAGTCTGCTTTATCCACCAACACAACACCACCAGTCCAGAACCAACAGCAGAAGGACCCGCTCTGAATCACTCCGTGTCGCTGTAGCACAGGGATTTATGTTTTTCAAAAATAATCGCGTTACAATCATGTCAGGTTTTTGGTGGATTTAATTAAGTCTTGGATTGCAAAGTATGAATGTGCTCTAGCAATTTTCAGACGATATATACGTGTGTAAAGTTTGTGAAGGCAGGAGGAAAAAAGCTCCCACGATCACCGTCTTCTCTCCGTTCCTCCAAACCCCGCGCCCTCCCTGAAAATAATGAGTTACAGGCTGATAGTGACCCGATAGAAACTTTATTATTCACTTAATCACTGAGATATAATGAAGCTAACTTAATCTCATACATTCATGGGATTTATGTAACAGTAAGACAGAGAATGTAAGTGTGCACCCACATGCAGTATTTTTGTTTGTATATGCTATTGTAAATACTCCTGTTGTCTGCTGTGTTCAGATTCAAGTCCTGTGTGTGATGCCACATTCAGGACATTCAGTGTCCTTTCTTTAACAGAAGACCGTTGCTAGAAGCTGCAGCTAGACTGCAGAAGAATTATTTTTTTGTTTTTGAGGATGGAACAATTTCACACACAGATATAGGGAGGCTAGACCTATACAATTCATTTCTTTTGGTTTATAAATTAATGTTATTGATTTCTGAAGCACTTTCTAAATAATAAAAAGAGAGTTCATATGTATTTACTGCATGTATGCATTGATGAAAAATAAGCCATGTGCAGTAATATAGAAAATTGAGGATGCAACGCATTGGTATGAATCGTGATGCATCGGGATATTGAATCGAATCGTTGACAGGATCATCGTAATCGAATCGTGAGACCAGTGAAGATGCACAGCCCTACTGTACAGATGTGCACTTTTAGCTTTATTTGAAGTGTTTTGTCTTTACAGATTTATGATAAAGTAAGATACTCTCTTTGTCAAAAGATGGTTTTACTTCATTGGTTATGTTTTTTGAGACGCAACCAGTTTTTTAATGCAACACACGGTTTAAACCCACAGGCAGAAGAACCTGTAACTTGAACCACTATGCAAATTCAGAAAAAAGCGTTACAATGTGGCCTCAGGAGGATAAGCTATGTGTTTGATAAGCCTCAAACTGGACTTTCAAGCTTGTGATCATTTAGTTTACCTTGAACCCTGGAGCATCACGCCCACATCTCCAGACACTTGTGTGGTTGTGTTCTCTCTGTGAAAGCATTCCTTCACATACATTCATTTCTGTCAGTTTCTCAGAACATTGAGGCATACATATTGCATGCATACAAATCTTTGTTTGCCGTTCACAATTCATACAAATCCAAACCCTTTCTGTTATATCTGCTCTCTGTGCACACTGCTCTGGATGAATCTCTGCTAAATGCAAAGTAAACTGAATGAACCCCTCGGTAAGAGATGTCAGAGTTGTGGTTGTGACCGGTGTGTTTGTCTCTCCTGTGCTCAGTGTTCACAGCGGAGCAGTACCAGCAGCACCAGGAGCAGCTGGCCCTCATGCAGAAACAGCAGCTGGAGCAAAGCCAACAGCAGCAAGCCAACAACCCTGCAGTCCCAACACACAACACACAGGTCAGTGAGGACACACACACACACACACACACCTGGGAGCACCAGAACACACCTCTGCATCCCCTGAGTTGAACTTTTAAACGGATCAATATCAAATGTTATGGATGTAAAACTACTGAGAGGAAGAAGGTGTTATTTTAGTCAGCTGTTTGTCATTTTGTGCACTTCTTACATGCTTTTATTGCCAAAAATAAGGTAATAGGAGCTTGCATAGATTTCTCCACAGAGTGGTGCAGGAATGAGTCCTAAAACCAGGAAATGAGTCGGCATATTGGCACTGCCATGGTGCTTTATGGGCTTTTTGATTTAATCTTTCTCCAGAAAAAAAAGGTCTGCTGTTAACTCAAGCTGAAGAAATGTTGTTTTACAACATAAAATATGTCAGTTAACACCTCACTGGTGCATTTAACATTTGTTATCAAGTGACTCAATAGCCGCGTTCACACCGGAGTACTTTTCCCACAATAGTTCACCAGAACTACGATATATTTGCGTTCACACCAAAAAGCCCCAGGAACTAAATTAATTCATGAGAACCTTTTTACCCCCTTTTCCGTCCCTGCTAGAGAGCAGGGACTTTCGCGGGAGAAAAAGGTTCCTGTGTCTGATTGGCTGGGCGGATTGCAAACCACACCCCATAAAACTCCCAAAAAGTTTTGTGAAGCCGCCATTTTATTATCCTTGCATTAGCATTATTAGCATTAGCCCAACGCAGAGAGACTAACTTATGGCAACACATAATAAAACATAGGAGCAGTGGAGATGAGGAGGTGTCTGTGTTCTGGCGATTTACTTGGAAGGCTTAGTCCCAGCAGCTTCTACTGAAGCCAGTCCCCAACTCCGGGGACTTCCGGCCGGAGATTTTGATTATTAACCACCTTTAGCTTAGCTGTGGTGACATCAAGTAAGGAGACTGATGTAGTTATAGCCAAATATTAGCTGGTTCCTTCTGGTGATTTCATTTAAGATTCAAATATCATTAAAGTATTCTTAATTTGTTGCGATTATCCTGATATACAGAGGTTAATTTCTGCGATATTCCAAAATCCAATCAAAAAATCAAATCCCACTGCTTTGGCATCCGAGAAACATACGTCATCACTGCAGCACTCTATATGGAAATATTTCCCAGGTGAAGGTCAGTTCAGCCTTCCTAAGGAAAAGGGACACATCCTCATTCCCACGAGCATTGTTAATACCATTGGCTTACTTCCTGTCTGGCAGCAGAGGTGCTGACTATGCAGTTTTTATACATTGTAACAGAGCGTTAAACGTTGGCCCACTCTCACATGTTGTCTCTCCGGTCTCCAGGCTCTCGTGTCCAAGACGTTGGACCAGGCCAGCGCTCAGTTTGCTGCGTCGGCGCTCATCACCACCAACCAGCTGCTCACCTTCAAGTCCAAAGAGGAGCTGGTTCTGGGGGGCGGGGTCAACGGGGTCATGGCGGGGGCAGGTAGGAGACCCTAAATGTTACCTGGTCTATGTCCCGCAGGACAAAGATGTGATAGAAGCATGCTCTGTGGATTCATCTTGAATTTTTGTATTTACATTTCCATAATTTTCTCTCTCTGCAGGTGTTTTCAAGGGCTTGCATCTCTCCGGCCCCCCTCCCGCCCTCCACCAGACCACCCAGTCTCCCCGCACCCCCCCCTCCATGGCCCCCGCCTTCCTGCAGCCCTCCTCCAACTCGGCGTCCCCGGCCGCCCCCACCTCCCTCACCTCCACCCCCGGCGCCCACGCAGCAGCCGCGCTGGGGATTCTGGGATGCAGCGCCGCCAACGCCACCCCCGCCACCACTCAGGTCCTCATCGGGAACAACATCTGTCTGAGCGGGCGCCACATCCCC
Source organism: Harpagifer antarcticus (assembly GCA_902827135.1). Classification (NCBI taxonomy): domain Eukaryota; kingdom Metazoa; phylum Chordata; class Actinopteri; order Perciformes; family Harpagiferidae; genus Harpagifer; species Harpagifer antarcticus. Next base: position 6,047,997 of record CADEHL010001090.1, on the reverse strand, counting down.
CGGACCCTCGGCCCCGTGCCATCCTCTGCCTTAAAGCTGTCGGCCTCCACCAACCTGACCATGCCCAAAGTCTCCGGGGGGGCGGCGGCCATGGAGCTGGGCTCGAGGTGAGGGGAACACAGGTAGCATTTTCTCACAATCATTGGTATAAAATATCATTCATAGCCTTTCAAATACTTGGGAGACTACGGGAAAATATATGAATTTGTTGAACTGCATTTTTTTAATTATTTGACAAACCCTTTACGCATTACCACCATGCAGATCCGGATAGCTCAGACATTTAGAAAAAGTCTTGAATCTATGAACAAACACCAGTGTGACATTACTCCCATTAATATATAAATACATAAAAAGCAGGAATATGTTTAAATATGCAACAGAAGATAAGTGTGTCCCTCTTGTTGTGGCAGTGTTGGATTACTTATTGTTTGTTTGTGGATAAGTGAGTTAAGCCTCTGCATCAGCAGGCGACCCCTGGCTTCAGTCTAAATAAGCCGACGCAGAGTCTGCCAAAGAGAAATGTGGATCCACATAAAGCCGTCTGAAAGAAGAAATGAATGTTCCTTTAGAGATCACTGACTGATATCCAGGACAGTTACAGATACCTCGTTAGTAAAGTGACAACAGAAGGACATCAGCGTTAAACTCTGCCTACCTTCTCCTAATATCTTATTAATACTATTTTACCGTTGTTTATACTGTAATGTACATATTAATTATTGCAGTACAATACATATATATAATTGTTTTACATAATTATTTTCATCTTTTATTGGACAACTGACTTTGACTTGTGTTAATGTACATATCTTCATTTTATTTTAACTTTATGAACTTTTATACTTTAACTTATATTTCAATAAATATATATTTTTGAAATATATTTATATTTTATATTTTTAATGCACATTGTATACTATTTTTAAAATATATATTTATTGGGCATTTTACTCTATTAACTTTTATTTCTATAAACTATATAATGACTAAATAAATATATTATGTTTTCTTATTTTGCACATCCTGGCTCCCACTTATGTTTCTATGAATATATTATTATTATATGAACACATTTATGTTGGTATTGTGAATGAGCCCTGACTGAGACGCCCCTCTTCCTCTTCCTCTTCCTCAGGGAGAACCACGACGAGGAGAAGCCAGCACTGAACAGTATAGCAGACAACACAGTGGCCATGGAGGTGACGTAGTAGCGGGGGGGGGTCCCCTCTTTAGGTGCTGTGCATCGTAGCATCGGGAATGCAAAGGGAAGCAGGACTCTGGTGCAGACTGACAGAATGATCCTCATCTCGCATACTTTTTTAACCTTTTTTTTTTTTTTGTTAAAAGTAAAAAGATCAACTTGTAAATTATGAATATGGCAAAATTAGTATCTGTACAGTAACTACATATTTGTAATATCCCCCTTGTATATATTACTTGAATACAGAACTGTCCATTTGTGATGTTTTGCACTTGGGAAAAAAAAGAAAGCCAAGTAACCTGTGGCAGCGAGAGGCGTGTATAGACGAGAGTTTTATCATCATGTGCATGGTGCGGCGGAGCCTGCTGTTTTATCTATTTATTGTGCTGTGTTTACAGTTTCTTTATTTTGCTTTGTTCTGTTTTTTATTTGTACACTGTACCTTTGTTGGTTCCTGTGCTGTAGTAAATGTTAGGTAGCTACAGACTCCTGGGTATTTTTGTATATTGTGAACACAAAGCAGGTTCCCCCCCCTCCCCCCCCCCCCCCCACACGTTTGTTTCGGGTCCCTGTGCTTCTCTGTGGATCATGTGAAAATAAATGGTGACATACATACGGACCGGAGTCCAGGAGAAGGAGGAAGAGGAGGAGGAGGAAGATGAGGCGCCCCTCTTCCTGGAGCTTCCATTAACATCGTCCCAAACACAAGTAACAAAACAGGGATGAAGTCTCTTCCCAGAAGCCTTTGCTGCTTCTGATTAAAGCACTATTTTTTGTGATGTTTTCGTTCATGGTTTTGATAAATATTAATGCTGCTTTTGTATTTTTGTTTTTTTAAAAGGGGTTGTTCTTCATTTTCATGCAACCTTTTATATTTGTTTTATCACAGACATTTTTTTTGTAAAACAAAAATTCAGTTATTTTTGTATTTTTATTTTGTTCTTGTGGTAAACTTGATTGTAAGCTTTCCGTTAATTGAAAGACTTCATTCTTTTGTTAATTTGTTACTTGTTCATGCATAGGTGATAAGGGAGGTGAATGGGCAGTTATTGCTGTACGTGTTTCATCATTCCATTTTTTAATAACAAAAAATGCTAATGAGGGGCAGGGGGTGGGAGAACGGCAGTTTTCTCCACTCTCTCTTCCCCTTTTTCTTTATTTTCTTTGAAAAAATAATCTCCAGACGGCTGCAAGGCCAAAAACCACAAGTATTGGGTGCCTTCCTTTGGGGAATTTAATGTACTCTCTTCTGTGAAGAGTTAGGCACAAAGGCAGCATTACTTAGTAGTGCTTCTCGTCTTTGTCACAATCTGAATGCCCAGTCCAATGGCAGGATTTATCCTTGAGGTTTACTTGTCCCACCTGGAGGCTGAAAAAAAAAAAAAAAATGTGACAGAACTCTCACTAAAATAAGACAATAAAGCCCAGGGCATTAAATGTGAACTGTTTGGACTCTGTGTCATTTATGTACGTTTCAGTGTGTATATGTTTGTTTGTCTGAAAGGATCTGAAAATATAGGTACAAAGCTACCATTCCTGAGATTTCTCCTATTACCCCAATGCAATTGGTTTATAGAGCTCACAGCATTTGAGAAAATATGATAAGAATAGTCTGACGTTTTTATGAAATACTGTATACTGAATTATATATTATTTCTGTGATTTTGATGAGAAAACACTCTTGCGTCCTTCCTACAAATATTAAGCTATTGCTTAGCTTAGCATAAAGACTAAGTAGGGAGAAATTGCTAGCTGGTTAGGCTAGCTAGCCCAACTTGCAATGTGTTAATGATACACTTTACAAAATAAGCTCATATATGCAGAAAAAATAAATCCAGAAAATCACTGTCTGATTTTTAATGAATTTATTTGCACATTATGGTGGAAAATAAGTATTTGGTCAATAACAAAACTTCATCTCAATACTTTGTTATATACCCTTTGTTGGCAATGACAGAGGTCAAAGGTTTTCTGTAAGTCTTCACAAGGTTTTCACACACTGTTGCTGGTATTTTGGCCCATTCCTCCATGCAGATCTCCTCTAGAGCAGTGATGTTTTGGGGCTGTCGCTGGGCAACACGGACTTTCAACTCCCTCCAAAGATTTTCTATGGGGTTGAGATCTGGAGACTAGGCCACTCCAGGACCTTGAAATGCTTCTTACGAAACCACTCCTTCGTTGCCCGGGCGGTGTGTTTGGGATCATTGTCATGCTGAAAGACCCAGCCACGTTTCATCTTCAATGCCCTTGCTGATGGAAGGAGGTTGTCACTCAAAATCTCACGATACATGGCTCCATTCATTCTTTCCTTTACACGGATCAGTCGTCCTGGTCCCTTTGCAGAAAAACAGCCCCAAAGCATGATGTTTCCACCCCCATGTTTCACAGTAGGTATGGTGTTCTTTGGATGCAACTCAGCATTCTTTCTCCTCCAAACACGTCTAGTTGAGTTTTTACCAAAAAGTTCTATTTTGGTTTCATCTGACCATATGTTATTCTCCCAATCCTCTTCTGGATCATCTAAATGCTCTCTAGCAAACTTCAGACGGGCCTGGACATGTACTGGCTTAAGCAGGGGGACACGTCTGGCACTGCAGGATTTGAGTCCCTGGCGGCGTTGTGTGTTACTGATGGTATCCTTTGTTACTTTGGTCCCAGCACTCTGCAGGTCATTGACTAGGTCCCCCCGTGTGGTTCTGGGATTTTTGCTCACCGTTCTTGTGATCATTTTGACCCCACGGGGTGAGATCTTGCGTGGAGCCCCAGATCGAGGGAGATTATCAGTGGTCTTGTATGTCTTCCATTTTCTAATAATTGCTCCCACAGTTGATTTCTTCACACCAAGCTGCTTACCTATTGCAGATTCAGTCTTCCCAGCCTGGTGCAGGTCTACAATTTTGTTTCTGGTGTCCTTTGACAGCTCTTTGGTCTTGGCCATAGTGGAGTTTGGAGTGTGACTGTTTGAGGTTGTGGACAGGTGTCTTTTATACTGATAACAAGTTCAAACAGGTGCCATTAATAAAGTTAACAAATGGAGGACAGAGGAGGCTCTTAAAGAAGAAGTTACAGGTCTGTGAGAGCCAGAAATCTTGTTTGTTTGTAGGTGACCAAATACTTATTTTACCGAGGAATTTACCAATTAATTCATTAAAAATCCTACAATGTGATTTCCTGGATTCTTTCCCCCCATTATGTCTCAAAGTTGAAGTGTACCTAGGATGAAAATTACAGGCCTCTCTCATCTTTTTAAGTGGGAGAACTTGCACAATTGGTGGCTGACTAAATACTTTTTCGCCCCACTGTATGTTTTCAGTGGGGCTTTTCTGGGGTACCTCAAAAAAAGTTATTGTAACGTCACCCATTAAAGACAAGAAGGGGGGGCTTCACTGACCTTTTGTGACTGTACTGGTCCTGCTGTACATCTCCCTCCTTTTACACTTTTTTTGGCATCAGTTTCTCAGGGAAAAATTAAAACAGTCACTAATTCCCTGCAGCAGATATCACTTTCCCATCCGGAGCCAAATTACTCCAAAGGTTTCCAATATATCCGAGCTGGAGCGCTGCCAGCTGCAGATCATTTATGTGAGAGAGGAGAAATCAGTCAGCAGTCAGACAACTGGCCCTTCAAACTATCTGGGGGGGTGGGGGGTAACTCTCTGCCTTCTCTACAGAGAGAGGTTTTGGTGTGGAAAAAATAGTTTTTCTCATCAGCTTTTCTGGGTGTTAACAGAAGCTTTGTGGAGGAAATAAATCACTGATATCCTCAAGGGAAGATAGCTGCAGCTATAACTTATATCTCGGTGTTTTTCCATTAAATTCACTGCACATTTTTATCCTGGAATGACTGTCTGAAATGGTCTCAACTTATTTTTGTTTCTCTTAGCTGTTATTTAGTCTGTAAAGGAAACTTAAGCAAGTGTGTACGGCTCCAGGAATAAAACTTAAGTTGCACAAAACACAATATGTCTCTTTAGGGATAACACATATTTCTTAATGTTTTAATACCAGAATTCCTATTGCAAGTTTTTTCACTGGGGACTGACTCTTGTCAATTCCTTATTTGGAGTCACATAGTATTTGTATATCTGCTTGTACAATCCAAAAATGTCTTCTATTTTGAGACGGACAGTTTACAAAAGCATATTCCATCAAAAGAAGGGTCTTCGGTGAAATATAGCTCTCACTTTTCCATGCTTCCTCAAATTCATTCTCCTGAAGCCTCACTGAGAAAGAAAAATGTGTCTTATTAAAACTTCCATGTTTACTTTTGGCTTTTACAAACAGTTTCCTCTGCATCCATGACGCATTTCAGGACAAATGCAGACATCTGAAGGAGCTGCAGTGCCAGAAACACGCTGCAGCTGTTGGGCCACCTCTGGATCAGATGTCCAGATCAGGGCTGTGATTGGTCGAGCTCTGTGTCTCGTGCGGTGTCAGACAGCAGGTGTGAGGCCGGAGGCGTTGGTGGTGACAAACCCCACGATTCTGTGAAAGAGGAATCCACTTTCCAAGTAATCACAAAATGACGTGCACTGAATAAAGTTAGATCAGGGGTTGGATTGCATGTTGAATTAGATTTCCGAGGCCATGGAAACACTGGAGTCAGTTGGTCGTGGCCATGCTTCTCTCTGCAGAGGAAATGACTCAGACTGTGGACAGTGAGGTGAAGCAGCAAAGTATATGTAAAGTCTCTGAAAGCAGTTCTGAGAAACTCAAAGGTGTAGAGGTGCTGCTGGTGCACTAACCACAGTGAGGGGGGGTATGCATCTCCTCCTTCAGCCTTAGTAATAATTATAAAATGTATTTGTATGGCATTCATAGTGTTTTCAGTTCATGAAAGTTCATTTGAACATTTTCGGTTGCCTCAACATTTTCAGTTCTTAGCTCCACCCTCTAGTGTCACTTCTTGTTCCAAAAAATGCAAGATGGCGACTGTCAAAAACCAAGATGGCCTCAGCAGAAAGCCTTTGTGTACCAAACTTTTCTCTCTCACTGTTTTACAGTTATTATTTAATATCACACGGCTAGAAAAACTGTTATCATTGGTCTCTACTTTATTGCCCTATTGTGACAACTTCCTTATCACATTGACACTGAATGTACTCAGCAATCACAGCCTATAGGCACTTCACAAAGACCAACATGAAACGCTTGATTGGACTACAGAGGCAAATAATGGAAGAAAAGTACATGGGGTGAGAACTAGAGGTAAAGGTACGACTTTTCAGTTTTTTACTTTAATCAGTGATTCTGTGGGTCGTGCTGCACTGCTGTGAAACATCTAATGATAATATTGGTTGGCTAACCTCTGGCACACTCTTCTAAAGCAAGCATGCTCAGGCTCGCTTATAGTATCTCCTCTTCTGAAGTGTGTATAGCAGCTGCTTGCTTCAGTGTCTGGTGCATGCAGAGGCTTTGTCTGAGCATTTTTTACTACAATCAGCTGCAGTGTCAGATGATGGTTTTATCTCCATGTTGTCGCCCTCTGGCTCTCTAACAGGTATGGCTGCGTTTGTCTCTGCACCTCCTGCAGGCAAACATACCTCATTTTAGAAATAGTGAACATTTTTTAATGCCTGTACATTTTCTCTTTACTTATGTAAAGGATGTGCAGCCTACAGCACAGGCCAATATGTTGAGACTTTGTGTTCCTTATTTATCTGGATTTGACTCAAAGAAATAATTCCATATTAAGGGAAATAAGCTTGTTCTTCTTCCACTAATATTTGCAATGGATGTGTTTTGAAAAAACTTGGTTCCTCAGGGTGCCACTGTGCCATCTCAGATGAACACAGTGCCTTGTTTAAATTGGCCCTAGTGTGTTTTGGGGGTTTGTTTATTTCCTTTAGTGTGTGATATAGGTTTGTGTGCATGTAAATAGTCTGCAAAGGCTAAAATCCCAAAGTTCCCTCCCACAGACTCAAGTGACGTCGCTATGTAACACTCTCCCTTCTATTGGCTAGTGTTCTACCACATTGTACATGATAGGCTAAACATCTCTAAGCGGTTGACCAATCAGAGCAGACTGGGCTCTGGTTTCAGACAGAGGGTGAAAGGAGGTGCTGCAGTATGAGAACAATAAAGAGCTTTTTGAACATTAAAGCATGGAGACATGTCACAGTAGAGACAATTGTAAAACCTTGACATGAGAATAAAAGAGCCCTTTAAAAGTGTTCTATTCATTTGTTATGGAATTGATAAGATTTGAATGATTGTTACAACCCGGCTCCTGGGCTGCAACCAAAAGCAGAGAGGCGAGACGAAGGGTAAGAAAATAACTGTTTATTGTGTGGAGGGTCGTCACAATGATACCAATGCTACGAGAATGTGAAGAATGTTGTTTAATAGGTTTATTTTAAAAACACTCCCAGTACTGTTGCCATCTTTCTTTGTGATATGAATGCATGCTTTGGACCAATTCTACATCTCTGCCATGACCTCCTTCTTTTTGAAAGTGTTCCATCTCCAGCAGTCACTCTTTGTTTCCTCTCTATCCTATTTATTGATATACCTGTGCTATATATTTTTAGTCTTGATTTGATTTGATATATACTTTTTTTTTAGTCAATTTATTGAACATGTCAGAAACAAAAACATACAACAATAATATATTTGATTTTTTTTCCTTTTTTTTCCTCACTCAAATTAATAATTATAACAAAGTACAACAAAAACAAAAAAACAACAATAATTCTCAAAATAGTCTGTCATATATCTTCTTTATTTCTGTCATTCAATTCCTTTGTTAATACTGCAGTGTCTGTAGGTTTTGGGCTTCTGTTTCTGTTCCTGATTTTCAAGTGCATTTGTTAAATTTAAAAATCAATCTTTCCTAAAAGAATATTGATCTCCTCACCTCTCTCTGACATGTTTTCCAAAATGTCGAGTTTGCTGCTTCTAAACGACTTTCCCATCACTGTGCTGGCTGCAGAAAAAGTGTTTCTCGGTTGCTCTGAGGAACACATGCTTGATTAACTGGGGTGTGTTCAAACAGAGCGAGGATTTAGGAGACTTGGATTCAATCAGAGAGAGAAACGAAGGTCCACAATGCCTTCACGATACAATCCGGTGTTATCAGGATTGTATCTGGTATCAAACTTGGAGGCAGAATGTAAATATTACCTCTCAGACTCGGGCTTCATTTTTCTCTGTGCCAGGAACGAGCAGTCACTTTGATGACTCATTTAATATTCTGACATGGTAACGGAGACACTTGGTGAAAGCAGATGTTTTGTTGAAAGTGACTGTGGGGAATGTTAATGAGACACGGCCTCTTATGTCGTCGTCGTCCCCCCCCCCCCCCCATTGTACAACCAGTACTCTGCTGACTGTAGCTGTGTGTGTTCTTCCTTTTGATTATGATGTGGAACTTTATTGATCTGGTCAGAGATCTATAGATGAAATGCAGATCTTTCAACCTCCTTTATACTAAAGCATTTTGAATGGCAATTCAGTGCAAAACTTGAGTCCAAAGTTTTGATGTTATACATTTCCTTTAAGTGACATATTTTACTGGTGCAATGGAATCCTGTGTGTGATGAAATAATAATGCAATTAAAGTACAATATGCATTTCTGCATCAAAAGGACCAAAAGGACAATTGGGCATGGGCTATATGTGGTATATCAAATATTACAATATTTTTGACCAAATAGCTCAATATGGATTTTACAATGGTGTTGTCTGGTTGATTATTTGTGCTCTAAAAATATTTTCAAGGTGAGAATGTTGATGAATTATTATAAGTTATGTTGATTCAATGAGTAATAGGGTAAAGACAAATAATAACATTTTGAAAATGATGTCACTTTGCTGGAACGCAAAGTTTAAAACCAGTAAAAGACAACACTTTTGACATATTGAGATATCCAAAATCAAAGACAATATCTACTCTATCACAATATAATGATATTATATTGGTATATGTCCTTGCCCTAGGCTCCACTGTTAAGCTGTTTTAATAGTAGTCCGTATTCAGTGTCCTTAAATACCACTCTACAGGGCCTCTGCCCTCTGAAGAGAACAAAAACAGAGGAAATGAGTCCTAAAACAACGAAATGAGTTAGCATTTTGCCAATTCCGAACCCCTCGTCTGTAAAAGAAATCTTTTTTTAATTGGTTTGGATGCCTGAAATACGGTCTGTTGTTAACACAAGCTAATATTGTAACATTGTCATCCCTGCACCACTGTATGGACTCGGAGGCATCAGTGTGTGATGAGGATAGCGTGGCATTATCGATCCCCTAGCAGACCCCTCCTCTCTGCCTCCACCCATCCCTCACTGAGAGTTTTCTACCCACTGTGAACCCCCCCTCCTCAATACAATCTCAGTGTTTTCAGAAAAGATAATGTGTGTGCTGTCAGACAGGAAGTGAGGTGACCTTTCAGTCATTCCTCGGGGACGGAGAGGGCGGAGCGTCACTCTGACAGGAGATTGGAAAAACGTCTGCATGGATTTTGTTGCTAGGCAGCGAGGCTTTGCAATGACAGCGTGTCAACAATGGGACGAGAATGAGGAATAGATTGCAGCTGGAGAGAGGGCGAGGGATTCAAGGCCGGATTCAGGTCTGATGAGAGGCGTTCAGGCACTCTGTATTTCATGCCTTTAGTTATTGCCTCAATGGCACAAAAGCTTGAAATGACTGTAGTGTGAGTCATGTGGAATACAATCCGGACAACTGGATGTTGGCTGCAGAGTGGGAGCTAATGAAACATTAATACAGAGGCGTGGATTACATTTAAAAGTTTGGACTTTAATGATTCTGTCTAGTCATAGATGATAAAATTATTTCCCAATTTCGGATCGATTAAGTAGACCTATCGTTCTATCAATGCAGATCTTTCCCTTTTTTGCGAAAAACTGCCAAAATTCAATAGTCTTAAATAGACCTTAAAACCTACTTTCTCATTCATCATCTTAAGAGTGATGGGGCTTACATGAACATACATTATCTTACGAAGCTAGAACAGTTTGTTCTGTATTTCTGTTAAATAATATCTTCTTGTTAACATTGACTCCTCTGTTTTAGCAACGCATTAAGTTCCATTTAATGGGTAATTTTTAACATTAAAACAAAATAAAATAAGAACCCATACACTGCTACTTTGTTCCCAGTTCTTCTTTGAATTGGCGTGGATCTAGTGACGATTTCACCAGCATTTGTCCTCTGTATAATATGCAAGTATTATGTATTTCCATGTTAGCAACTTTTCAATTGCTAGCAGTCTTTCAATATACTGGTAGCAACTTGTATTCCCAACTGTGGATGCTTAAAGCTAATAAAGCTTATATTAATGCAAATTATTCAGTGACATTCAGTTGTTTTCATAATTGAACAGGTAGATGATATTTAGCAGTACCACAACAAACTGCTAGCATCTTTCCAAACACTGTGCAGTTCAGTAGAAGAGGCTACATATGCAACATAATGTATTATATTGTTTGACATTTGGAGAAAATGCCAAATAACTCCTTTAACATTGCATTATTTATGCATAAGCAATTATGTTCTAGGATAGGTCATTGTTACTGGGCCTTTTGTGTTTACAGCGACTGCATGAAGGTCAGCAATTCAATCTAAATGATATTCACGGACCTGCTACACGTACTGGATATTGATTTGACGTTAAAATGTCAAACAGCAGCTTTGAGGGTAAAGTAAGAGTGTAAAATGTGAGGTTTCCATGTTTTGTCAGAGCCATCAGTCTGTGGAGAGATAGAGGTGAGCTGTAAATGAGAGTTTGATCACTTCTTGATAGTTCATCGCCTCTCAGAGAACATTACCCTTGATAGAAAAGTCACGCTGCTGAGAGAAACGTCTGTTGAGCAGGTGTTGTTCACGGTGATGGGGAGAGAACACAATGCAACAACACAGCTAAAATACAAGTTGAAAGACTGTAGTTCGGGGTCTGTGTAATGATTTCTTGTCCAATTAATCACTGTGTTCTGACTTTGACTTTCAGCCATTTCATAAATAAATGTTTGCTTTATTTTATTCACCTACCACGCTGCAGCAGGCATGGAAATATGGCGTAAATATAATCTGTGCACAGGTTGAATCAGATTCCGGAAATTGTACCAACGGGTGAATAAGGTTTGGTAAATAAAAAAAAAAGCTAAAGGAAAATAAATATTTTAATTATTTGATTTAGTTTGAAAGTTAATTAAATGCCATCACAATAAGTGTCAAATATTGCTTAAAAAAAAAAAAATATATATATATATATATATATATATATTATATCCATTGGAACATATTTACATTAAACATTACATAAAAAGTTAAATGAAACATTTGCAATTAGAAAGTATAAAATAGAATACTGATATTACTTTAAAAAATATATTTAAATACAAAGATGTGCAAAAAAAATATTTTAAAAAATATTATTTAAAATGTTATATCACCATAAAAGGTCAAGTAAATATGTATGCATTGTACTACAATACACCTGTACAAATATGTATATTACAACATGTACAGTATATTCCCTTTCTGTGACTTTGATATGTACATATGTAGACGAACCAATCAGAATGCAGTTAACCCATAAATAGACTGTGTAGGTAGAGGTTAAAAGAAGAAGAAAATGATGAGGATGGGGGAGGGGAGGCCTCACACCTGTTTGTGATGATGGTGGGGGTGAACAGTGTGAGGTGATGTGAATATAGAGGGTGGGGGGGGGGGGGGAGATGCTGAGAGATGGACTGGTGTGGAGAGACACTCAAAAGAGCCACAAGTGGGCCACTGTTCCCCTGCAGCAGCACCTGCCTCCCCCCCCCCCTCACCCCGGCCTCCTCACCCCCGGTGCATTTAAAGGGGGTGTTGGGGGGGTGATACATGCATACAACAGAGTGCGTGTGTTACATCACAAAGAAGGTCTCTTTCCAGGTACTTCCTGCCCCCCCCCCCCCTTCATCCTTTAGGAGGAGAGGAACGATCTCTTTCACAAAATATCAGATTTAATGTTCTGACGTATGTTCACTGAGGCAGTGTGAACAGAGGACGTGTTTGGGAGATATACAGGTCACAATAGGAAAGTGGAAGATGTACTACATATCCTAAGTGGTGTTACCTGTGAAACTATGAATTAAGAATGCTGGTGTATACAAGTCTGGCCTAAATCTTCTGTCGGAAAGATTGCAGCAAGCCAGGGGGGTGTAGTTATCCAAACTGTAATTGTTCCACATGAGTTATGGTAGTACAGTATGTTGTTGTGTTGTGGTTATCACACCCTTTATTTCAAACTGAAAAATACCAAAGATAATACTCAAAATGGAAATAGTTTTAACCACATTGCTTTACAGCAACATGATATACCTCACTACACCTAGCAAAGTAAATAATGTCAGATAACGTTTTTTTGTTTGTTTTGCTTCCACTTTTTATTTCAGTTATAGCATGATACATGTTTACTAGAATCATTTTTTTGTGTTTTTTACAAAAGGTCCTTCAAGTCCGTAATATCAGAAACAAGTGTACCAGAAAATGTGGGTAATATTCTGCGAAAAAATGCAGGACTTTAACATTTTAAGATACATTTATGGACAAAATCTGTAAGTAGTCTGAGGTTAGCGTCACGAATTTAACAAAGAAACCACATTTCTGAATGTACAATCGTGAGGTTGATCTAACAAGGGTTGTATTCACATAAACGCATGCACTTTTTAAATCATTTGTCTGAACAGTCTCCTGTTGTCACTCCATCATGTAACACTCCTTTTTCACTGCACGCAATTTGACATGTCACAACTTCAAACAACACCGGTGTATTATTAATAAATGCTGCTTCCTGTTCATTTTCTCTCTTCCAATTCTGCAGGCTCCTCTGTATGACACTTGAACACATAGAGGTTATTAATGTTATTCCACCTGAGCTTTTCCTGCTCCGACAAGTCAAGAAGTGTGAACGAGATATGCACGCCTCCTCATTATTCAGAATTCACAAGTTATGGATCTGTGCAGTGTGTGTGGCTGCTAAAGCTACATTTCCATCACAAATGAATGGTCCAGGAATTAAGAAATAAGACTGTTTTGCAGATATATTCCACTTTATATATATGTAATGGTTCAATCTAAGAGCTGTTTCTGCAAAGTGGATGAGGTGAAACGTTTGAAATCACAGGTGTCTTGTATTGTCTCAGGCTTTTCCATTTCAACGTTTGACTCATTCAACCAAAACTGAGAAAATGTGTTGTTTCTGATGTGTGTCGTACAGCAGTGAATGCATGTGTCTACGTTTTCCCCCTGTTGCACTTAAATGCACCTCTGTTCATCATGTTGAGATACTGTACTGCCAATGTAGTCAGGCAGCTCATTCACACATTTGAACATTAAAATCTGCAGAGAAAATCTTACTAGTGTGTATTATGTTGCAGCAGTTGCTTTCACTGGAGCATCTGAATCAACAAGCCAATTATCTGCGCTGTAATTATCTTCACAGGCCGCACGCAGACACTCGGCTCGGCATTGATTGACCATTGACATGCAGGATTCGCCCTTGTGGCAAATTGCTTTTCAAAAATCCGTCTCCTGGCTCCTTACCTTTATTTTCCAGCGTACAATGGGGAAGTAAATAACAGATCCAAGGTTTTGCTACAGCTGATTTAAAGTGAGGCACATAAAGAAGTGCCGTGCTGAAGGTCAGTCTTTGGATGGATTTGACTCGCGAGAACATTTCTAAAGGAGTTAGGCAGGTCAGAGATGTTTTTGTCAATTCAGTGCATGCCAATTATTACAAACGTGTACAGACATAATACTGAAAGCCCCTGATTGACCAATAGCAGCCCTAGCAACAGTCACCAGGCACAGCAGGCCTGTCAATTTGTAAAAGAGCATGGGGCTGAATGAGAGACATACTCTGCAGCATCTAAATCACTTGGAAAGATATTTCCTATCCTTTCCAAAACCAAAAACATGTAACATATTTTGTTTATTTGCTTTAATGTAAGCTGCCATTGTTAGCGTGTCCAGCTAACTAGCTTACTGCCTTCAGTAGTAACTGTGTATTGATACCAAAACCAAGCTGCACACATTACCTTACCTTAAAATGTTAACAAAATCATTACGTTAAGAAAAAGCAGCTCTGTCCTGCCTTTTTAATATTTGAGGAAGTTATATTTAGTCCTCCTTTTTAAAAAGGGAAAACAAATGAAAAAGACTTCCATCATTTCTTCATGTAGCCTATTGGCATTAGACTATATTGCATTTGTATATTTAAACATAACATTTCAGAAAACTTGTAATACAAAAAATGGCTTTATGTCTGTTATGAACTGGGGAAGTTTTTGTTTAATTATTCACCTTCAGTGTCGATGCTTAAGCAATTCTAAACATAAAATCATATAAGCTATTAAAGTAAAGAAAATGTGTACTTTGAAAAACTACACTTTTTTAAATATGCATGATGTGGCTCATATTTCATTAACTATGGATTAAGTGCTGAAACATTTGAAGGGATTATCACAAGGGGAATTATGCGTGGTTACGACCTCACACACTCCTCAGTTAATGGGAAGTAGGACTCAGCCAGCTGGTGTAGCACACACACCAACACACACACACACCTAATCCCCCTTCAATTTGTCACCCCCCCCCCCCCAATCCTATTCACCAACTTCCTCTTCAGAGTGTGGAGCTCCAGAGGAGGCTCATCAGCCTCGGCTCTGTTCTGCGTCTCCACACTCTGAGCCACACACTCAGAGACATCAATACATCTCAATGCATTGCATCCGGTCTGTGACAAATGTTACTTCACTTCATCTGGTGTTTGACAGATATTTTTTCCCTTACATTTTATTAATTATTGTTATCCTTTAAGTTCCTCATTCTGTTACTGTTAAAATATATTAAAAACGAATTATAATTGCACGCCTGACACCCTTATTTGCTCTTGTCAAAATTAGTAGAGCCAATAGAAGTCGCCATCTACTTCCAAACGTAGGCTACATTGAATAACCTTTGTGATATTCTTTTGTTCAGCACATCTTTTTTGTATCCAGCTGTAAAGTCTTCTTAGTGGAAAAGTTTGAGCTATGGACAAAATACAAACATAATAGACATCTTTTACTCTAGTTTTGTAAGATAAAAGATAAGGCTAACTAACACGCTAACTGCTACATGCTAGGTAGCTTCCCATAGCACGGCCTTTCTTTAGGGTACCTTGTCCTTGAGGGCTTTTTATCAGAGTAACTTCTTTATTTATTTTAATTTTTTGTGCAGACACATAGGGATGTGAGTGACAGGCTTCCCCATTGTTCTTTTTATTTGTTCTGAAACCTCAGTCAAGAAAGATGAAGGCTGCATGAATGTGAACAACGCATACTTTGAAATATTCAAGAAATTCCTTCTAGCGGAGGGACAGAACAGATAAAATTACACATAAGGGTACACACTTTATTTTGGTGACAGAATGTTAACATAACTTTTATTTTAAAGAATACCCTTATCTGTTTAACTAGGCCTCGCCTCATTAAGCTCCACCTCCAGAAGTTTAAATCAGCCAATGGGATTCATTTTGCAGAAACAAAAGCTTTGCTTCTTAGAAAACGTAAACTCCAATATGTTCTCATCTGAAGACCGTCTCCACAAACTACTTAACACTAATCTCTGGCCACCTTATGCCCGCTGCCACTAAAACAAATCACACGCTGGCACTCTGACCAATGAGTGCGCTGCAAACACATTTAATACCATGGTGATCTGTTAATATCACACCAGGTAACCCCATTCATTCCGTATTACTATTATTATTACAGGCCAGGGCTTAACACAATATGATGACATGTCTTCGTGAGGTATTAACAAGCAGTTACACTTCAATTAAGCAATTTAAAAATGATATAATTGCCTTTAAAAAAACATTTAAGGGTAGACCAAGTTGATTTTAATCCGTAAAAACACGTATTCCAGTTTAAGAGACAAATATAAACCAAGACAACAATGATTTAGATATCTTTGATAAAATCCCATCCCTTGGTGTTCATTTCCGTTCGCCTGTGATATCACAGATTGTTAACTCCATCCTGTGGTAAAAAGTGGCATTACACCCTTAATGTGAAAAGGCAGAATAAGTTCCAAATTCATATTACACATTGTACTTTTCAAAACTGTTTGGTAACAAGGAGCTCTTCTAAACACCTTAAAGTTAGCTGCAGCTCCAAAAACCCCATCATTAATTTCACTGAGCTATGGTGGACTTTATTCAGATTTTGTAATTTCTTTGCAATATTTAATACAGTTCTCTCTTTTTTGTTGTTGCATTTGACTATTTCTACTTTTGTGAAGTTTGAGTGTCTTGCTAGAGTTGATAATATGCTTGTATTTTATTGTTTAGAGAAAGTGTGTTTGCAGCCAGTAGAGGAACGTGACGTTTCACTTATTATAAATCTGAACAGCACGTTTAATTTAATTATTTCTATTTCCCATCACTGTTCTTTAAGTGATCCAGACATTAACATGACAAAGTCTGTATTTGAAGTTGTATTAAAGTTGAGTATAAGTTCCTTCTTGGCAAAGTCATCTTCTCTCAAGCTGAACATCTGCAGCGGGACAGATGTTCCTCTTCATCGTCTCTCACTCATAATCCAACTCAACTCCATATAAAGCTCCCAGATGCTCGATTGTCTTCTAAACTACTTTTTAATCATGCCATAACAAAACACATTTAAATAGCCTATTCACTTTGATGTTTTACTCAAACCCTTAGGATTGGGTGTATATTTCTGGCACCATTTCTCCACTTTTCCCTATTTTTCTCCTTTTCTTCCTCTTTTCTGCATTATTTCTTTTTAAAGATCCACCTTTGACCTCTTGCTCCCTTCCTCCAGTTCTCTGACTCATCGCCCTAATTTCTCATTTCCTCTCCTCAGTCCCTCTCCTCCTTCCTTTTCCATCAGATAATGAATCTGACTCATCGGCACAAGTGCTCTCCATCAAGCGTCCTCCCTTTATCTCTGTGTGTGTATGCTTCTTCCAAATGCTACTGAAGCTCTTCCTCTCTCCTCTTTCAGCCTCTGACTCAACCTCTTGTTGTTTTCCCGGGAAATGTATTAGCACTTCTGCAGGAATGTGTGGGAATCAATTATTTATTTGCCATGTGAACAGAAGTGACCAGAATATCACAACATGTACAGATGGGTGAGAATGAATGTCAGAGCGGAGCCAGGACGCTGTCAAATGGTTAATGCATTACTCGTGGCAATGTTTGAAACAGAGCCTTTGCAGATTGTATGAAGCTACAGTAAATATTAAGGAAAAACTGAACCCAACCTTTAATAATTAAAGAAATGTTTTCAATCCCTTTTGGTTATTGTACAGTTGTTGTACTTCTTTTTTTTTTTTAAGTCTATCAAAGCTGTTTAAAGAGCAGATCCCCACCTACAATTAAATTAGATTTAACCAAATATATATTAATGAATATACATATTGGCCTGCAAAACGAAATAAACATGCTTAGTCTGGAATTAAATAAGGAAAGTACATTTAAAACGTTTTCATTAAATGAAGGTAAGACATTTTAGGAAATACATACATAAGAAAACACATTTTTGGGGGCAAATGATCTATAATGAAGGAACATTTATCCTTGAATATGGCTCCCTCTAGTGGTAAAACGTAGTACTACCACACCTGAGTTGCAGTATTTTAAACATGCAAAGATAATGCTAGCATCAATTAATATATAGCATATAAAGGAGGGTAATGTGTAGCCCTGAGTTGAGCCTCTCAGGCAGCACTGCACTTTCAAGCTCCGAGAAGAAATTGTAAAAATCGCTGTAAAAATGTCCCAATGTGGAAGTTATATTAGATTTTTGGATAATTTCTTTTGGACTAGCATCAAAGGATTATGAGGTTTATTTTTAAATTGCCCCTCATCATTTGTTGTTATATTTGGGCTTTCTGTTAACAGTGTTCCGACCTGCTCCCTTTGGAAGACTTTAACATCCTGCAGACAGTGTAACTCAAAGTGTTCACAGAGCATTAAATCCCACCCGAGAACACAGTCTGGTTTCATTCAAATTGCCAGCATCAATTGTTTTCTAGCTATTCTCTAAAATGTGACTTTGTATGCACTAATCCACCTTATGTTAATATGAACTAGAGTATGATTTGCATCTCTGACCAGAGGTGTAATAGAATAAAGATGCAGCCCAACCAATTAATCCCAGTTCCTGAAAGCTCTTGATGTTGTAACATGTTAAATATGATTGCAGGGAAATATTGTGTTGCATGAACATAGACCAGGCAAAGAAAAGAACAGCTGCTCTCCCACAGAGAAATCACCTTTGTTTTAAAGTTTATAAGGAAGAAATGTAATAATCTATGACAGGATAGAGTCACCGACCTGAGAAAAACCCAGATTTAAATAATAAATGCAGGACGAACCCAAGTAGCCTTCCAGCCTATTACAGTCTAAGTCTAAACCTATTCCAACACAGACTGAAACCCACCTGATTAAAATGCACCATGCACATTAAGATTAAAACCTGTGGTAGGCTCTACTTTATGTGGTTGGCTATGTAAAGCTAATGCAGGTCTCTTGCTGTTCTGTATCTCCATGTGTTTGTTCATTTGGATAAAATAATTAGCTTGATGTAATGATAGATGATAACAATGTGTCTGCTCTGCACCACACATCGTGGCCAGCTGTGACTCCAAACATGAGCTCCCCCCCCCGCTCGCTCGTTCCCCTGCAGGAGGCTCATGTGGTTTGGAGAGTGTTATACGCCTCACAGTTTCCATGAAGGCATGATCCAGGCGAGGCACAGAGAGTGGTGACAGTATGGTTTTAGCATGTTGAGAGGTCCTCAGTGTGGCAGTCTTACAAATGGATTTTGTAATTGCATCACACATTTGCATCATGCATTTCTCACCCAACATATGCTCAGCATGCTTCAGCTGGAAGTGTTGTTCCCTTGCGTGGCTCCTAAAATATGTGCAACTCTCCATCTAACCACGACAGGACCTAGATTTTAAAGTTCAATAAAAGCTTTAGCAGCAGATAGAAATGACAATAAACAAGCAGTTGTAAAGACGAATAGAAGTCTTATATTTCACCAAATTGTTTTTGTGACCTGGTGGCTCCAGTTGGCTCCATACTCAAAACCACTCATGGTTCGGTTGCCTGTAAATTCAGTAAATAGATTCATGGTCTTCAGAGGATTCATTCTTATGATTTTGGAGATTCCTTGACCTTACATTTTTCACTCAAATGTCTGAGCAATTATTGAATGAATTCTCTTTCCAGTATATCCACTAGCAAGCGAAAATGTTCCCTTTTCCTATGAAATATCATGACATACTGGATGGATAGAAGATATTCATGCTCCTGAGAGCATGCATCCTTATGGCTTTGGTGATACTGTTAGATATTAAAATCAATATTTAATGATATAAGATAGATTAAACATACTGTAATTTTATAACTGTTTTAATGTGAAAATACTTCCGGTTAGAATTCGCCTGTAGTTAAAGTTTATTTTGAAAAGCTATTCCGGAAAGGATCTCCGAAATACCAACAGTAAGCTTGACTTCAGGTTTTACGGAAAACACGATTACAGCCGTTACAATGTATTAAATAAAAAATGATGAAAGAGAGTATGAGGAGAGAAGGCGTGTTTAGTTATGTATTGAATGAACAACGTCTGAATCCTCAGAAAAGTCCGCAATAACGGACTTTGGAGAAAGAGGTGGTGGGAGAACGAGTCTGATTCATTACCGCGCCATTTAATTAAAGTACCCATTTGAACCTTCTCAGAGACTCCATTGGTCTCCTTATTTAAAGTTTCTCTCCTGGACGCGAGGACAAGGAATATCCTAATAATACCCAGCCAGCGCCATCATGAGATTAGCATTTGAGTTACAAGTTACAGAATGTCCTGCATGTTTGAGTCATTGCACATTTGATATCCTGTGTTGACTTTGGCTTTGGGCTCTGTGACTTTGATGCGATCAAAGGCATTAACACGAATGCAGATGTAGCTGGATTTCTAACAAACAATAACACATTGATCACAGAGCCATGCTTTGCCTATTTCCTCTCTAATGATCAAAGTAGACACTTGAAGCCGGATATCTGGGTCTGGACTCCGATCCACAAGATCATAGGTGCTCTCAGAGATACTTGGCTTTGGCTTGGACAGAAACTTGGGTCCAGTCAGCCAGATAGTGTCTTTTAAATGACCTGGAGCCACCAAACGTGTTGCATGATCTGTCTGCACAAATGGTCCAGATTGGGCGCAGGACTTCCAAGGTGGTCAGCATCACAGGAGGTTTTCCCATCTGAATCCTGAGTGACTTGGAGAATAGGATTCTCTAGTTCTGTGGTTTTCGTGTAGAAGCTGTTGATCGTCAATGGTTTGTTGACGCTTTCTAGACAAACATTGCCTACAATGACCCACCCCAGATCTAACTTTTGAGCATAAGGCTGGTTGTGTGAGCCATTCATCAGTTTGCGAACCTTATGCACTCTGATAACGTCCCGACCCAGGAGAAGCATGATAGGGGCTTGTGGCTCAATGTCTGGCATGAGGTGCGCCACTGACTTGAGGTGTGCATGATTGAGAGCCACATCAGGGGTTGGGATCTCATTTCTGTTGTTAGGAATGTCATTGCATTCTATGAGGCTGGGTAATGGGATGTAGACAGTTCCATCCAGAGACTCAACTTCATAGCCACTGGCTCTTCTTCCTGCTGATTCCTTCACTCCAGCACATGTTCTCAATGTGTAAGGAGCACTCAGACTTTGGTCACTGAACATTTCAAAGAACTGTGAACGAACTAATGATCTGTTGCTCTGTTCGTTAGTGTGAAGTGCTGTATGGTGTCTTTCACTTTTGCATTCAAAACATTGAATTTTCATTTTACAGTTCTTCGCAGAAAGTGATGACGAAGAACAGCATCTGAAGCACACATTATTCTATTTTAGGAATGCCTTACGCTCATCAATGGGCTTTGCTCGAAATGTACGACATTTGCGGAGTGGATGTGGCTTTGCATGTATCGGATACATTTTATCAAAGTCCTCAGATCTTGTTGGGGGCTCACCGGTTTCAGTAACGACTCCGGGGAAGATCTCTGTTTTGTGGACAGAGACCTCCCGATATTTGTTTGGTTTCCAACCTGTCTTATCATTCTGTTTAGCTGTGTCTGTGTGGGAGGCGAAGTTGAAGCTTGGATCATTCCTCATGATAGCCTCCTGGCTGACAAAGTTCACGAAGAAGTCAAAGGGTGGATAGTGGACAAGATTTTGCCGCTTGTAGGATGCACCGACTGATGCCCTCTTTTCCTGCGGACCGAATGGAAGCTTCTGAACTATTGGGTTGACGCCTCTGGCTGTGTCGAGGAAGGAGAGACCAGGCAAGTCTCCTTCTGCTTTGGCAGATTGAAGTTCAATTAATAAACCACTTAACTTTGTCAGTTTGGAATAAAGATTTATTATTTTAGGAAAGGTGTCAATGCGTTTGAACAGAGCGTCTTCAATGACTTCTGGTGAGCCATATGTTCGCTCGAGTCTGTCCCATGTCATTGCTAATCCTGCTTCAGGGTGATTTATAGTGGGGCAAAAAAGTATTTAGTCAGCCACCAATTGTGCAAGTTCTCCCACTTAAAAAGATGAGAGAGGCCTGTAATTTTCATCCTAGGTACACTTCAACTATGAGAGACAGAATGGGGGGAATCCAGGAAATCACATTGTAGGATTTTTAATGAATTAATTGGTAAATTCCTCGGTAAAATAAGTATTTGGTCACCTACAAACAAACAAGATTTCTGGCTCTCACAGACCTGTAACTTCTTAAGAGACTCGTTAACTGTATTAATGGCACCTGTTTGAACTTGTTATCAGTATAAAAGACACCTGTCCACAACCTCAAACAGTCACACTCCAAACTCCTCTATGGCCAAGACCAAAGAGCTGTCAAAGGACACCAGAAACAAAATTGTAGACCTGCACCAGGCTGGGGAGACTGAATCTGCAATAGGTAAGCAGCTTGGTGTGAAGAAATCAACTGTGGGAGCAAGTATTAGAAAATGGAAGACATACAAGACCACTGATAATCTCCCTCGATCTGGGGCTCCACGCAAGATCTCACCCCGTGGGGTCAAAATGATCACAAGAACGGTGAGCAAAAATCCCAGAACCACACGGGGGGACCTAGTCAATGACCTGCAGAGTGCTGGGACCAAAGTAACAAAGGCTACCATCAGTAACACACTACGCTGCCAGGGACTCAAATCCTGCAGTGCCAGACGTGTCCCCCTGCTTAAGCCAGTACATGTCCAGGCCCGTCTGAAGTTTGCTAGAGAGCATTTAGATGATCCAGAAGAGGATTGGGAGAATAACATATGGTCAGATGAAACCAAAATAGAACTTTTTGGTAAAAACTCAACTAGACGTGTTTGGAGGAGAAAGAATGCTGAGTTGCATCCAAAGAACACCATACCTACTGTGAAACATGGGGGTGGAAACATCATGCTTTGGGGCTGTTTTTCTGCAAAGGGACCAGGACGACTGATCCGTGTACAGGAAAGAATGAATGGGGCCATGTATCGTGAGATTTTGAGTGACAACCTCCTACCATCAGCAAGGGCATTGAAGATGAAACGTGGCTGGGCCTTTCAGCATGACAATGATCCCAAACACACCGCCCGGGCAATGAAGGAGTGGCTTCGTAAGAAGCATTTCAAGGTCCTGGAGTGGCCTAGCCAGTCTCCAGATCTCAACCCCATAGAAAATCTTTGGAGGGAGTTGAAAGTCTGTGTTGCCCAGCAACAGCCCCAAAACATCCCTGCTCTAGAGGAGATCTGCATGGAGGAATGGGCCAAAAATACCAGCAACAGTGTGTGAAAACCTTGTGAAGACTTACAGAAAACGTTTGACCTCTGACATTGCCAACAAAGGGTATAAAATAAATATAAATTCTTTAAAAATCAGACAATGTGACAATTGGTGGCTGACTAAATACTTTTTTGCCCCACTGTATGTGTATTGCTCTTATCTGTTCGACATGTTGTCTTGCCTCGTTACCAAGCCACCTGTGCAGAAGATCCATCTCCTCACTTGGTGTCAGGTTTAAACCCTGGGTTGCGGTCTGGAAAGACCGTTTCTATACTCTGTAATTCTGAGGTTTTTCATTGAATTGAAGCAAACTTGTAGCAACAAGCTCGTGCCGTGCAAAATATCTCACAAAGTCATTCAGGTTTGAGTCGTCGTGATTGTAATTTGGAGACATGGGATGGGGCGATGAGGAAGGATTACCACTGTGGTTTTGAGGCCTGTAATACTGTCCAGGAGTACAACGGTTGTTTTCAAACTTTACATTGCGTGAACCACAAGCACACTCGTCTCCGTTGATGCCAGGCTGCTGTGAGGTAATATGAGGTGATTGGGATCCAGGATTGTTTTGATGGAGAATGAAAGGTTTGGCTTCTGGTTTGAGCTGTGAATATGAAATGCTGTCGCCAGGACTTGGCTATGTATTTGCTGGTACATAATGATCACTTAGTTGAGGTTTAGCCTCCGTTATTTTGGCTTGGTCAGCAACATATTGCTGTGTGCGTAATGCTGCTTCCAATGATACAGAGCTTAAACATTTTTGACTCCTTTCTTTCTCAATGTCTAAATCCTCAGCAGCTTCAAATACTTCTGCTTCAGCTATAGCCGCAGCTGTCTCTTTCTGTATGTTGAGCATTTCCATAGATGCTTCCAACTTAGCTTTTCCCAGCCTTAGATTAATTTCCTCTTCGGCGTAGGAAAGACGTGCTTTAGCTGCTTCTGCTCTCGCTCGTGCCCTGACTGCAGCGGACCCAGTTGATGATGCTCTTGATCATAGTTGGGAGCCTGAAACACGGGAGCGCGTGTTTAGCGAAGAAACCTTTTCTGTCATGGCACCGTCTGATAGTGTACCTCTCTTTAGACACTGTTTTGACGGTCATCCAGTGGCTGTATGTGAAGATGCTGTCATTGCCTGCCAGCTTACACTGCCTTGTCCTGCCCGCTAGAATGCCGTATTTTCACTGTACTGTCCCCGGTATATGTAGTGTA
This sequence comes from Harpagifer antarcticus, assembly GCA_902827135.1. Classification (NCBI taxonomy): domain Eukaryota; kingdom Metazoa; phylum Chordata; class Actinopteri; order Perciformes; family Harpagiferidae; genus Harpagifer; species Harpagifer antarcticus. The sequence continues at coordinate 6,023,746 of CADEHL010001090.1, read as the reverse complement.
TATAGCTTAACAGCCAGATAAACTCCCTCCGTACACTAAGACTCTGTTAGCTGAGTTCATCAGATGTGTTTTGACATGGGTAGGTGAAAAGGTCAAGCCGTATAATAGATTTATAGCATTTTTTAACATTAAAAAAATAGTATAGGTGGGTTTTTTGACAAAATAAGCTTTGTTATATAGGCAGGCCTTGTATTAACACATTGAAGTTGGTTTGACAAAAATTCGTCCATCGAAGCCAGTGTTAAATAGATTTTTCAAATGTGTCGAATATCCAACGTCCAATATAATATAAAACCAAATTTACCACGGTCAGTTTGACTGACTAGACTAGAGTATGCATGAACTAGCCTAGCTAGCCGGTTGAATCCCTGCTAGCTAATTTCGGCAGCTATTCTGACGCGTTTTCTTCGGAATGTTGCGCCTACACTAACTTATTATAATGATTATTATTGTTATTTATTATTGTCATTGTTGTTATTGTTATTTTAGTAAGCACCAAGGCTATTTGCTCCCTTGTTGGACTGTCCCTGTGTCTCCTATTTTCCCGGTGTGTGTGTGCGCGCGCCAGGGCTGGAAATTAATTTTTCAAAACATTTGAATATTTACACAACACATGAACATTTACCAGCCACTGGGGAACATTTACCAGCCATTCAGTAGTAAACCAATGGTACATTTGTATTATGTATTTAAAATCTACCAGCCACTGTTATGTTTTACCAGCATTTAGCTGATGGTTGGTGTTCATTTCCATCCCTGGCGTGAGTGTGTGTATATTTTATCAGAAAACAAAGCATATTAATAATTCTTGCATTTGTCTTTCAAATATGTCAGGAAAGAGGCAACTAAGCATTCTTTCATGCTTTCAAAAACAATCAGCTCCCTAAAAAGGTGGCCAGGTCAGAGACACTGTAGAAGAGGCAGTAGAGGAGACTGTGGAGGAGGTAGAGGAGGCAGTAGAGGAGGCAGTAGAGGAGACTGTGGAGGAGGTAGAGGAGACTGTGGAGGAGGTAGAGGAGGCAGTGGAGGAGACTGGGGAGAACCCATTGGAAACAGAGAAAGGGAGAGGATTATGTGGAGCAGCCACATATAGGTGTTCCTTTAAGAAGGAGTGGTCAACTCGATGGCCATTCATCACAATGGGAACCACCAGCTCCTTCTACTAGTGCTCAGTGTGCAGACAAGAGAACTCCTGTGCTCATCAAGGCGTGAGGGACATAAGCAGGCATGTGGAAGGCAAGGGACATCGGGCCAAAGGTAAAATGGTATGCTTACATAGAGGAATACCTTCAACCACTTGCATTTATTGTGCACATAGTGCTCAACACTAGACAGACTGAATCTATACACTGACTGTTTGTCTAGTTTTGAGTTAAATTGCCAAGTGAAATCCCTGTCTCTACCTGATGCATATTGTTGAAACTACCTGGACTTAATTTGCTTCTCTATCTCTTTCTGTTCTCTGTCTGGTAGGAGAAAAACTAAATGTTGGCTTCACCACCAGAGCTACCCTCAATAGGCTCCTTGAGGCTGGAGACATCACACCTCAGGAGGTGCAGCTATTCCAACAGGCAGCACTGGCATTTCTGGTCAGGGCTGTGGAGTATGGCATCAATAAACTCCCTCTGAAGGAGGCTCTTCTGAGGCATACAAGATGTGTGGATGTGCAGCAGAGGACTGAGTGTGGGGTGGAAGATGCCCTATACCTTATAGACAGGTAAGGGTTTCCACATTTTCCAGGATTTCAATACTTTGATTGAATACATGAATCAGTTCTTTACACATGGTGCTCTTTTTAGATTTCAGGAACTACTACCTTTCCATGGGCCGGAGGAACAGGACGAGGTGTGTGAGGAGTTCCTGGAATATCAGCTGATGGATATCCCCATGCCCCAAGATCCCACCACCTTTAATGTTGAGGAGTTTTGGGGGAGTATGTCCTCAATCAAGTGCAAGGTAAGAAATATTTGGCACCACATGACATACACATAATCAATTGAAATCAAAAGCAAAGCATTTGAGTAATAGAGTCTCTTGGTTCCTTTTTTTTTTTAAAGGTGACCGGTTTGAGCCAGTTTGGGAGGCTCACTAAAATAGCTCAACTTGTTCTAGTGCTCCCTCACTCTAATGCCGACGCGGAGAGGGTTTTCTCGATGGTTGGACTGAACAAGACAAAAACTAGGAACAGCTTGGCCCTAGATGGAACACTGTCCTCCATCATGACAGTGAAGATGGCAGGCCTGGAACCAAACTGTTTCAGATGGGAGCCACCAACCCCAGTGCTGAAGGCCTCAAAAACTGCCACCAACACCTACAACAAAGGACACTGACACACACACACACACACACACACACACACACACACACACACACACACACACACACACACACACACACACACACACACACACACACACACACATCCCTTCACTAAGAATGAAATAAATATGTTTTTATTTATATGAATGTATGTGTCATTTATCAGATAAGACCACCGTCCCCACCCAAAGCCCCGCCGCTGCCAAAATCTCACTCTGAACTCTGTTCAAAACTTGAGAGCCCTGTTAACTGTTTCTCTGTGGAACAGGGTTTAGAAACAAACTCATTCACATGGGCAAACCCCAAACTGTCGCTTCACTCCCTCACAATCCGGGGATAAAACACTATCAACAGGGTGGGGAAGACAAAGCTAGACACGCAACACACACGCACACACATAGACAATAGAAGCTGAGGCCAAAATGTTGTATTGTAATCCCAAAGGTATTCTTCAGCATGTTGGACACCACTCATGTTTAATGAGTAATTTCCTCCGTCACACGCACGCATGCACGCACGCACACACACACACACACACACACACGCACACTACTCTGGGGTCAAAGTGTATTTGTGGTCATAGTGTCATGGCAACAGTGGAAAGCCCCTGTGCCACAAGTGTGTGTATTTCCTGCTCTGCTTCACTCCCCTCTGGCAAACTTTTCCCAACACCGTTATCTTCCGCTGACCTTATCTAACACATAATTAGCCGTAAGAGACGAGAGATCTGTTTTCATGCTCAGTGAATGCTTTAACACTCCACCCTGTGAGGAAAATTAACTGTTGGGCCAAAACATTGTAAAAAAGTGCTAAATGTCTCTGTTAGCAGCCCGATATATGGAGAAATGTGGGAATTGTAAGTGTTTTATTTTGTTCCTTTGAAGATATTAAATTATAATCCAAGCGTGGCATAAATGTATCAGTGTTAATACCTTTTTCTTGACTATTAAGAGATATTTTCAACTGCTTTTACACCGTGGTGATTGATGAAAGATGAAGGAACATTGCGCTCGTTCCACAATTTTTTACTTTAATTAATTTTGCTCATACAATGGAGCAGTGACGACTTTTTCTATCACTGTAATTTCTCCCAAAATTAAAAAAATAATAAGTTTGAACCGAAATAGTCCATAATATTATAAAATTGCAGGTTTAAAAAGGGTTATAAAGCTTCTCTCCCCATCTCCTGTGTCCTTGAATTTGTTTTTGACTAAGAAGATACACATGTGGATTTGGCTGCTAACCTTCTGTATATTACTGGGCCATTAAATGACTAATCCAATAAATGCTTCAAATAGTTCATTTGAAGTTTGCCATGTTCTCCTGCTGCATGCCGTTAAAGTTACGGAATAAAACCGCACTGATAAGAGCCTCCTGCCAGATATGAGCTAGTTTCTGAAAAATAACAGACTCTAACAATCACGTAAATAATCCCATTTATTTCATAGACGTATTTAACTGTATAGAAAACGTTTTTGTCATTGTTCAATTACATTTTGGGTCATAAGACACACATTTACATTGCTTGGATAAAGCAATGTTTCAAAATCTTGACATATTAGAGTCTACAGAAGGAGTTGTGAATGTCTCTTTTGAGAACGGATAAACAAACCAAACACCTCGGCTACTGCGAGTGAGTACATTAGGAGATAAGCACAAACAAATCAATATGCAATTTAAGCTCGTAATGGGTTTGGTTCCAAAGCAATTTTGAAGAAAATAGGTGATTATCACATTGTACAAGTTTCTCTAATGGCAACACATTATCAGATACTTCTAGTAATAAACTGTGTAAGGAAACTAGATGTCTTTTAAAGCAGAACACTTTGATCCTGATGGTGACTTCACAAAATACTTTTGCTGGAATCTAAAATATTTGAGGCTGGTGTTTTTGACTTTGAAACAGTTGAGCTTCAAGGCTGCAGGAAGGTCACTGCACTGTGGGGAGAATGTGGGGGAGACGGGGGAGGACCCTTACCCCAAATTCTTCAGCTAGCGTCTCTTGAAACTGTTTTATAGGAAGTGATGGATCACCTTTGGGAGTCATTGTTGAATTGTAGCACATTCTACCAAGGTGTTAAACGTGTGATACGTATTTCAACCAAAGTGAACACATGTATGTGGTCGAGTTTTTAAATGTAATTTAACCCTCCTAAACTAGACGACACACTCCTCTCACATTGCCTGTGAGAGCCTTCCTGTTTTTTTCCTGGTGTCATGTTTGAGAGCACAGCAGTGGTTTCTTCTTATTTAAATAAATGTGACTTATTCAGTGTATTTTTAAACTCTTGAAGCAGAGTAAATCTTTGGAATAGCCGAAGTGCTACATTTTGCACACGTCTTTTTTGTGGATATTTAAATTGTCCCATGGCTCCAGATGCTGTTACAGAGGCCTCCTGACTCCAGCCTGATCCAGAGGAAGCATCAGAGGATCAGGATCTATCCTGTGCCAGAGGGGACGTTCCTCAGCCGGCATTTTAAAGGAGGGGTTTGTCAGATCCTGTGTTTCTGCAGAGCCTCTGCACGGAAGCAGCTTTCACATTTCCACAGTGTCAGGCTGCTGCAACACAGTAAACATATATATATATATATATATATATATAGATAGATATACAGGTATCTCTGGTTCATGGTCTGCAAAGAAGATTAGTTTATAGATCGGTGCACAAATTCAGTTTGCAATGTTATAAGAAGCACAGAGGCTTTCTTTACAGATTTGTTAACAACATTTCTTTGCAGACTAGACAAAACTGAATGCTTTCATAAGCATCTTTTATTATTTCCACATGTTGGCATGTGTAAACATTCAAAGTTAGACCAATCATGGTTAGCATGGTCTTAAAAACCCAGATTTCGTCTGCAGATTTGACATTTGTAATACCCCACCTCAAAAATACCCTTTTCAATCAAACATTAAATCCCTGTGATGTAACAGGGGTTCAAAAGTATCAGTGGGCGACTCTAAAGGACGTCTGCTTACGTCTGATGGAGTGTGAGCGCCCACGCTCCTGTAACTGGAGAACATCCGAACCCGGAGAGAGCCCCCCCCGCCCCAGGCCAACTGACACATTTCATTTCAATTTAAAATGTGATGTGTGTGTGACAGTGTGTGTGTGTGACAGTGTGTGTGTTAAAGTTTCTTTAGTTTGTTGACGCTGTGCTCTCTTAGCGTGAGTGCTTTATGTCCTTCACAGAGTGATATTGTGTATGTGTGTGTATTGAATAGCCTACATGTTAATCTGAGTGAAAAACCATATGGGAGGAACAAAGAGACGCTGCGCACCTTCAGAAGATCTTTTATTACTGTATCTCAATACAGAGCAATAATTCCACCATGGTAAAGAAAACACCAATAGGCAAACACAAGAGAAATAGATACTTTTATTTGCGTTTTTGAGGAGAGTTGGCAACATTTTTTCTTTTTAAATGACACAAAGACTCACTATATCATGTTATAACTTTTGTTTTAACTGTAAAAAAAATATTTTTTGACCTTGTATGTATTTTTTTCAAACCACCATGGAAATCAAACATATTGCTAAACAGCACCACAGTCTAATCTGTTACATACCGGATTTGGAGTCCATTTTTCGGTATCACTCAGCCATCCTAAATGCAATTAGCATGTTATTATATTAAAAGCTCAAATACTTTATTTACAGATGTATTCCTAAATGTAGACAGAAAAAAAACAAGCTTTAGTTCAACATGGGCCGGATGTGTTTCCCTTTTCTCTCACCTGTAAGCAATTTTGTAGGAAATATTTGTTGTAGTGGTGACACACATTGACATAAGATCCCGGGCCAGACCTTAACTCTTTAAACAGATTTCTGTAAATTAATGTAAAATCTGAGAGCAGATTCCAGCATTGAAAGCCACATATGCACAGGCCAAAACACACACCAACACAGACACACTGACACAGTAATCCCTGTGGGAAAGAGGCAGCAGTTTATGTGGAGGTTACGGAAGATAGGGGGGGGCATTCATTACCTGTAAACGATACCCGGAGAACCTGAGCAGCAGAAACACTCGGGTCAAAGTGCTTCAAAAAGTCTGGAACCGAACATCCACTGAGTAAGATTACAGAGATTATCATGAGGTTACCCAAAGTCAGGTAGGATTTAAAACTAATTGTCTACTAAATATCGTATTTAAGTGAGCAGTGTTTCAGAAGATGCTGTTTTAACATTAAACGTGGTGATAAGAGAGAAGATGAAAAGTCACCATCACCTCCTCTTCTTTCCTAAAGTTTTAATGAGCATCTGGATCGCAGCCAGTTGTTTCATTAGACTCTCTGCCAACTCTGGAAAGGCCGGCGCTCTTTGCATGCTTTTAACTTTATTCATTTGAAGTGGTAGCTATGTGAGTAACAGGGCAACCCGTCCTGATGATTATAATATCAACAAAGGAAAAGGATGATGGAAATAAAGTGCACTGTACCACTGTTCAGACAATACCCTTTTTGAAAAATGGAGTGTTAGCAAGAAGAAGCAGGTCAACTGATATGGAGTCCATCAGGATGTAGATGGCTCCAAAACTCTTTAGAAACTTCTCAACATCTGTCATGTCTGCGTAAAACAACTGCAAATGGATTTCCTGAGTCCTTTCATTAGAGATCACAGTAGATTAAATTGTGATTGTTTTTATCCTCCCGATGCAACCTATGCTATTTTAATGGTTGAAGGAAGTTTAGCTTGCAGGCTTTTAGAAAACGGGAAGAGGAGCATTGCTAGTTTTGCATTTTTGGGGGGAAAAGTGTCACATTGCTCCAAATCTAGTGTGGTTTCATTGGTCCAGTTTGAAATCTCACTGCAGATAGAAATACAAATATTGTCAGTTAAAATAGTACTGGCAGAGCTACTTCCTTATATTGTATCGGAGCGTTACGATGCATATTAGAAACCAGATCTTTTGTAATGGGGAAAAAAGTATTCACATTGTGTCCAGGAAGAAGCGGGTTTTATCTGTTTTCCTGACTACTGTAATGGTATGAGTGAGTCCTTCCTGCCTTTGGCGCTGCAGAGAATAAACAGGAACAAACTAAAATGAATGGACGACAGCAACGGCTTCATACTCTTTAAAACAGACACACATATTTACTCCCACCCGATTCACACAAGTCCAGCATTTTTATATATAAAACTATTTTATTATTTTGCATATAAACATTTCTATCCTAATATTATATCTAATTATGTATTAATGTTTTGTTATTTTTATTTTCCTGTAATATTTGTTACGTATTTGGTTGTTAATTTTTTCTATGTATTGGTTGTTTTTATGCACATTCTGTGTGTTCCTTGTATGTATTTTTCTAAATTATATTGTTCGTGTTTTTTGATTGGAGTTCAGTCTAATAACCATTTTATTTCCAGGCCTTTCCTGACACAATGCTTATTTCTTTATGGGTTTTATGCAGTCTTGTGTGTGCAAATATCTTTAATATAAATATATTCGGCCACACCGTTTATTTAAACTAGTGAAACAGCGCCTCTCTGGTTAGCAATCGGTACTACATGTTAGCCGTGTTGGAGAAAAAGGGCCGTCTCATATGCTTGATTAGCAATATTAGTCAGTAACAGTCATGCAAAGCGAATTATTAACAGTTTGTAAATCCATTTATATTAAATACCTTTGGAGGGGTAACTAGTTTAGTAATGCTGCTAATGTTTTTAGCACCAAAACAACAAGCTAGCAGAAGCGAAGCGTCCTAATGACAAACTTTACAAAGAATCATAGGCCTACGACATAATGACGACATGATGGATGTTAACAACGAGCCGCCATGATGGACCGGGGGTCTTCATATAACGTGAGTCAACTACAGCTGCTAACATGCTTGTGTTTTTGTCTGAAAGCTATCAAAACTGCCCGGCTCCTTTTTCTTGCTGTCCAGATGTTATACTCATGGAGGTTTTAAAGCTAAACTTGTTTTGTTTGACTGGGCCAGATGTGTTATTGTTGGCTGTTGTGGTGACCACCTATTTATACACTGGGTACATAATTCATACATGGAACTACAGTTGGGGGTATTGTTCCCACACGGACATGTTATGTGTTTTGTGTGCCCTCCTGACTTCACTCTCTTTCTTCCCGGACTGCAACCGGACAACATGTAATAATAAAGTTGTACCTCCATTGCACCGCCTCTGACTCCCTATCTCTCGGCACTACACTGTCAACAAATCATTTGGATTTTCCCCTTTTCCTGTATTTGTTAGTTTCCACATTTATGTGCAGAATGTTTGCTACCATAGATTGCTCATGTGAAAAATGCAGTGTGTAAGTCATGTTTTGTATTCCACTGAGTATATTTGCAATACTGTGTTTATTCAGTATGTTGTACGTCATGAAGATAGATAAGTTGGGTGTAATAAGCTTTATTTGGAATTTGTCCTTAGGCGCTGCCAGTTTAAGAATCATTTTCTGGTTGTTGGTCATATAAAAGGAAGTTGAAGACAGGTTTCTTGTGTGTATGCTTAATTAATAAATAATGCACATATTCATTGATGATGTAGTTTATTCATAAAGTGTTGTTTAAATGTTTCTCTGAGGTTGACTATTTAAAGATTGTGGTTTGTTGTGAACTTTCTCCAATTAAACAAAGATAAAACTGAGGTAATGGTTTTTGGAGCCAAGGCAGAACGTATAAAAGTTAGCGCTGAGCTTCAGTCTGCAATGTTCAAAACAACAGATAAAGCCAGAAATCTAGGTGGACTCTGACCTGAGTTTCAACAGTCACATTAAAACAGTTACTAAATCAGCCTACTATCACCTAAAGAATATATCTAGGATTAAAAGACTAATGTCACAGCAGGATTTGGAAAAACTTGTCCATGCTTTTATCTTCAGTAGACTGGACTACTGCAATGGTGTCTTCACAGGTCTCACTAAAAAATCTATTCGGAAGCTGCAGCTGATTCAGAACGCTGCTGCTCGAGTCCTCACTAACACTAAGAAAGTGGATCACATCACTCCTGTTCTGAAGTCTTTACACTGTGTGTCAAAGAATAGATTTCTAAATACTGCTGCTGGTTTATAAAGCTTTGAATGGTTTAGGCCCAAAATACATTTCTGACCTCCTGCTAAATTATGAACCATCCAGATCTCTCAGGTCTTCAGGGACTGGTCAGCTTTCTGTCCCCAGAGTCAGAACTAAACATGGTAAAGCAGCGTTCAGTTATTATGCTCCAAATATCTGGAACAAACTCCCAGAAACCTGCAGGTCCGCTGCAAATCTGACTACTTTTAAATCCAGACTAAAGACTTTTCTTTTTGCCGCTGCTTTTAATTGAACTATTCACATCTTAAACTGCACTGTAACTTTTATCCATGTTTTTTTTTTTTCTTTTTTTTTCTTTTAATGTTTCTTTTATTATATTTTCTTTTTAATGACTGATTTTAAATGCCATTGTCTTAATGTCTTTCGTTTTTTGTAAAGCACTTTGAATTGCCTTGTGTTGAAAAGTGCTATATAAATAAACTTGCCTTGCCTTGCCTATTATGCGGTTTCAATGGGCTAGAACAGCCACTGCTACCCTCTGTTGTAGATAACAAGTTGTATTATTTTACTGTATTTGTGGCCAATTGTTTGTACAGCATGTGTGAAGTTGACAACAATTTCAAATTCCCTCAATAGTATTAAGATTTGCTGTAAGTGTCAAATAAAGATAGGGCTAGGTCAAAGGTTCAGAAGTTAGCCAATGCAGATTATTTTCTCAATATTTTCTATTATGTTGCAGCCCCAGTTAAGTCAACGATAATATACTCTGCGTGTGCATTGTGTTTCCACGTGGTCAAATGAAAAGACCACCTGTGGCGTCCCACTCGCCTCTATCAGCAGCAGCATCACTTTCCTGGTTTCCTGTCAGGGGTGGACTGGAAAAATCCTGCAGGAAAAACATAACAGATAACAGAACACTTTATAGCCAATAACTCTTCTGTTTTAATATAGCCTCCTATTCCAAAAGAAACCAGTAGCATTAGTTTAGATTTGTAAGTTAGCAGTAGAGTATGTTTTCATACTCTAGATGTGCTTGGCTTTAATGTAAAGTCATAGTTTAGAAATAGGACCCCAAAATGAGTTTCTGTGGTTCATGGTTTTCCCACACTCAAATATCTTTAACGAATCCTAATCCCAGAAACGTTGAGGTCATCGTGTGGCTTTCTATCATTGTTAGAAGATGACACATTCTGGCCAAATGGAATAAGTGACACTGTTTGACACGGTATTAATCATGTCTTTATCATTGCTGCCAACCAATTTATTTTCATCCTCTTCAAGTGAGACAAAGGGTCTTCTCCCAGACCTCGAGAATGTTTCTTTGTTTAACAATTTCCCTTCCGAATCATCAGCTGGCACTCAATACTTCCACATTATTTTTTTATTTTCAAGTCTTGGATGTGACAGCATTGTCAAGATATTCTGGTTCATTCTCAATGTCCTTCTTCTGAGACAGAAAAAGAAGAGGAAATGGTATCAATTATTATTATTATTATTATTATAACCATTTGATCAAGTCCAGATAGAATGTTTAGGTGTGTGAATGCATGGAAATAAATAAAGTGGGGAATTTCCTTTAACAAATCAAATCCACTAGCTTGTCATAGATTGTTATTGTTTGCAATGATTTCTTTGAGCTTTTGCTTTGTTAATTAGGTTTGGGCTTTGATACATTTTGACAGACACTTTATACTATTTTCTGACATTCAAATACCAAAACAATAACCTGATCAGTCAAAACAATTATAAACTAATAATGAATAGTTCACTACTGCAACCTCTGAGTGTCCTTCTTGTCTCCTCTTTTCCCTTCCTCATCAACATGCAACATCAAAGCAGGGTCACACACACACACACACACACACCACACACGTTTAGGGCTCCCCCTCCCCCTGTCACCCAGCTGAGGTCTGGTTTACATCTGTGTGCCACTGCCATTGCAGGCGTTACACAAAGGTGTGTGTGTGTGTGTGTGTGTGTGTGTGTGTGTGTGTGTGTGTGTGTGTGTGTGTGTGTGTGTGTGTGTGTGTGTGTGTGTGTGTGTGTGTGTGTGTGTGTGTGTGTGTGTGTGTGTGTGTGTGTGTGTGTGTGTGTGTGTGTGTGTGTGTGTGTGTGTGTGTGTGTGTGTGTGTGTGTGTGTGTGTGTAATCCCTGGTGTTCTCAGCCGTGGGGAGTGTGTTTGTTCATGGTACCAGCTTCCTAAAATCTTTAACACCCCCACTGAGGAGTCCCAGGCCACTCAGATCTACTGATAGTGGGGATTCTCACACACACACACACACACACACACACACACACACACACACACACACACTCTTTACAGTATAATAAATTATTGCTCGTGAAATCTTATGTAGGATGCATCTAAATCTTTCTCCATATTGGAAGCATTCCTCTGGACTAAAGACTATCGTGTGTGTGTGTGTGTGTGTGTGTGTGTGTGTGTGTGTGTGTGTGTGTGTGTGTGTGTGTGTGTGTGTGTGTGTGTGTGTGTGTGTGTGTGTGTGTGTGTGTGTGTGTGTGTGTGTGTGTGTGGATAGAGAGAGAGAGAGAGAGAGAGAGAGAGGTTACTAACAGCAAGTTCATCATCATGTGTTTACATCCAAGTGTGTGTGATGGTTAAAGTTGTAGATAGCTTTTGTTTTTGGTTTAAATTGTGTAAACTGTTTATGTTTGTACATTTGAACCCACATATTTTTACTTTACCTCTTTATTAATATTTGAAAGGATTGCAAGTCGGCATAGTTACTATTTCACTGTTTATTCCTGTATTGCTGGATAAGGCAGGAGCAAATAATATGAAAGTAATGAGGTGTCCTGCAGATGTGGAGAGGGAGTACATCCAAGATAAAGATCAAATATGCATTTTGAAGCACTTTATTAATCAACAGAGGGATTCTGTATGTTTTTAATTACATGTTGTCTTCACCTCAAGATGTGTTCACTATTCCTTAAGGTCTTGTGAAGTCTTTTACAATTCTCATCATGTTTTTGCTTCACTGTAACCTAAAAGCCACTGAAAATGCTTCTTCTTAAATGAGTTGATACAACTCTCAGTTCTTCTTCACTCTGTTGTTGGGTTACAAAGCTTAACTTGCATTGATGTTGCAGACATCTTTGCACTCAACTCTATAAAGCCAGAATGATCTGAGAAGGACTTTAATAAAAGCAAAGCTCCATGGGAATAGTGTATACTTAATTAAAAAACAATACAACTAATGAAAGTCTTCATGGAGTAGATGTTATGTTTTCTTCTTTAAACATCAGCCGTACAGATTTGCTTGCAGTAGGTAGGCTCATACACTTGGGAGGTAAAGCATTATGGGTAATCCTGCCTCCAAAGGAGCAAAGTAGCCCTCGGTGTGGGGTAAACTGAAAATGTCATCTCATATTTAATAATGTCCCTCTTTTACTTGCCGGACAATAGACATCAATTGGCACTTCAAAGGAACAGTTTAAGGTAGGAATGCAATTGAACTGGAAATACTCTGAGCCTGATTCATTTAGTTTTCTTTTATTCTATTGTAATAACATGGAATTTAAAGGAAGAGTACAAACATTTTGCAAGTCCTCAGAAGGTAGATCATAGATTTAAAAAGATTAGGTTCTAATGCCAACATCCATGCTTTCAGCAGCAGCAGTAGCTCGATTCGACTACTATTTCCTACACATCATTAACACATTTTAGAAGCACAATGATCAGCTGCAGCTGTTTATGGCCTAATACACACGCTAATGTGGACAGGACGCAGTAAACATCTGTCTCAATATGGAGATAACACTGACCGATGACATCATTCATGGCTAATGTAGAAAAATAGCCTGCGGTCACAATAGCAGAGACCCCCCTTACATCTTTCCCCTCACACACACCAGGATGTAGTCGGTGACACATCCAGTGAGGTATTAGCTGCTGCTCTCTGGCGCGGGAGATAAGATGGGATACAGGAGATTAACGACTGTTTTTGTTAAAGCGGTGGAAAGTCTGGGTCACAGTGGGAACAATTACTCTACTGTTCTGAATAATCATCCGATCCCTGACTCAGCTAATGCTCTCCTTTTTTAAATTGAATTCATTAAGGTTTAAATCTCATTCCACTTGGAGAGGATTATGTAATCAAAGTCACTTTTTATATAAAAAGCACACTGCTGTTTTGAAAGGTGAAACTCGAGGTTTACTCAATTTCACTTTGCGGTTAAATTGACCTAAACTGAGCGATTTAGCCACTTTAAAAGTATAGCTTCCGAGGTGGAAACAAGTCATTTAAATCAGATTAGCCTCCTTTGCACCAACGAACATCTGCTCCTGTGTTACTCTGGGCAGAAACAAGACAAAAATCATACCCAGAGTCATTGATGGTTCCTTTTTTTACGAGTCTGTGAATTTCTGTCTACTGACTTGGCCCATATGTGTTCAATGTCAAACAACCGCAGCGACGGGCATGTGGTTTGATCAGGAAAAAAGCATCAGAGGTTCACGTGGATAGACATGTGCTGTCAGATCTGGCAACCCGGGGTTCTGACAACTGATCCCCAACCCCGAAAACTAAAGTTTGGTTTAAATTTGCCAAAAACCGAAATGTCTGCCAGCACAGAGGCTACGTCCTCTCGGCTGAATCCAAATCATAGCAAACCAGAAGTCTAGGAAATTTAAATTCTTGGCAAAATCTTAATGTCTGGTAAAACAGCAGCTGATTGTGATTGTTAGGAAATATATGCCCAGTGCAATCCCAAACCTGGCAACGTGAGAGCCCAGTCTCAGATCCATCTCTTTTAGAAAATGGCTTAATCTGAAGCCAGAGAGGACATCTCCTGCTGATGATCTCTAGAGTAACTCTAGAAGTTTACAATGTGTGTTTGTTCTGAGTCCCCTGAGAGCAGACTTTTCTGATGCCTCCTTTAAGTAGGCATGCCACAGGGAGAAACATTTCTTGATGTTATAGCTGCCTTTCTATCTCGTGACTCCATGAATAATCAGTGCTGGGAACTCGATATCTGATTAATGCAAATAATGTGTTTTTAAGTAACTGCACCGATGGCTAAATATCACTTGGATCAGCTCTTGACAGTATTGCAATACAGTATTTCACCTCTTTTTTCAGTATATAATTAATGCTTTTCAACTGCTGATATTTCTGTCCATCCCTGCAGACCATTGAACTCTTAACACTTTATTGAAGATTGACATTAAAGTGATGGCACGTGTTGATGTTGCACTGTGTTAAAAAGCTTCTGCACTTTATTAGAGAAATCTTTGTTAAATCCACAGAACAAATCAAGTAGAAGATGGGTTTTTATTTGTGTTCCTCAGGTTCAGGTTTCCTTGCAATAGTGTATCACAGAATCTCCAGTTGCTAAAGAAAATCTTATTAAATAGCCACTTTGAATCCCAGCTCTAATGGGTCGAAAAAAGCTAATCTAATATAATTTGACTGAGCAAAACTGACATTTTTTCTTTGCTGATGAACAGTCAGCTGCACTGATGAAAACCTTGACCCAGTGGTGACCTCTCTTAAAAACGAAACCTTTGTCTAGTGTCCCTGCAATCAGCTTTTTATTGGCCACCAAAGTTTCAAACCGGACTCCTTCACCTGCTGATCCTCTGCAGAAAGAAGACATCAGGTTAGAGAGCCTCGCTGTTTCATCATGCTCTTACCTCACCTCTTTACAAAGACATACCACCATACGTATGTCCTTGAAGAGGGATGTACAGATAATGGCTGTAATAACGTGATGACAGTGAGCTGAATGGTGGTTAAGGATTCTGGACTTACTCTATACACAAAGAACAAAGCAGCCATCATTACGGAGGGGGGGGAGGGGTTAAGAGAAGAGGCCTCTTTGCTTTTCATTATTTCCCGTGTCATCATGAACAGGTGTGTGTGTGTGTGTGTATATGCGTGTATATGCTAGCTTTTGTAGAGCGATGCCTTCTACCTAACCTTGACATTTAACCTCTCTCCTGACGATTTGATGCATTTTTCATAATTTTCATAATAAAATAATAGTCAGTGAAGTCCCATTGGACCTGTTTGGAAAATCTGTCTAGGGTGGCAACTAACTACTCGAAGAATTTGATCAATGAAATATTGTTTGTATCCACCCGTGGTTAACATCATGCTTTTTGTTCTTGAAAAGCGTCTGCTTCTTTTTGCCAACTTTTAAAGTATCACTGAGAAACGCCTTTACAGTAATGAAAACCGACCACAGACGTAGATCTGGGGATGACTTCAGACTCAGACTTTGGGGATGACCTCAGCTGGAAGTGCTGTTGATCATCAGTCCTCTTGGGGAGGAAGGAAACTCTGATGTCTTAAAGCTTCAGTGTTTGACTAAGTTACCATAAATCAACAAAACTTGCAAAATTGCATAAGATGTTGCAGTCAGAAACAAGCATCAACATCAAGTTAATGTTCCATGAGGTAAAGGGTGTTGGTTGGTACTGCAGTGCACTAATTGTTGTCCAGCATTAAGTAGTTAGCTCATGCAGGATGCTTGACTTTTTCTTATTCCAAATCTTGTTTCGGTCTTTTAAAATGTTCCGTTCCTATCAACATTTTCTGATCTGATGGTCAATACAAAACACATGGTTGTTAAATATATTGTGTCTGATTTGGTGCCCCAATGGTTAGGGTTGGCCAAGTTTAAGCAACTACTTGGTTGTGGTAATTGGAAAATTGCCGTCATGGTTAAAAGACAAATTGACCGAGAGACTGTGAAAGTCTGTCACACCCTACTGTCCTTGTCCTTGCAGTCATATGTCATACTTCTTCTACCAGTGATTTTATCACTGAGCACAATCTTGATTTTATGTTTTTAACGGAAACTTGGATTGAACAAAATAACAGTGCAGCTGTTCTTATCGAATCAACCCCTCCCAACTTTAGTTTTATGAGTCAGGAAAGAATGCATAAGAAAGGGGGTGGAGTTGCTATTTTGTTCAATGATTCCATTCAATGCAGGAAGACATCTTATGGGAACTTTGCTTCTTTTGAATATGTGGCCCTTCAGCTGAAATGCTCCTCTCGAGCTCTGTTCCTAAATATCTATAGACCACCCAAATACTGTGCAAGCTTTTTTGATGACTTTACTGAACTGCTGTCTATAGTGTGTATTGACTTTGACGTCTAGTCATTGTTGGCAGGCCCGGACTGGCCATCGGGCAGGACCGGGAGGTTTCCCGATGGCCTGGCCTGTTAAGTGGCCTGCTGTATATTGTGAACGCAACGCTGCGCAAATGTGGGTCTGACTCTGCCTCACAGAGGGTGACTGGCTGTCTACATGATGTGGCCTGCCGACATAGCCACTTTCATACAGATCATACTAATGCCCTCGATTGGTCTCTGTGTGTCATTCAAGCTCGGGAGGGTGTGTGTTAGTGTATGTGTGGCGCGAGCGAGTGAGATAAAGGCGCGCATCGGTTACGTGTATTGTTGTTGTTAGCATCTGGTGCTAGCTAGCTGCGCTAACGGATATAAGGAGCTTTTTCAATAACAAGGTGGAGGGAGAGTCCTCTCCTGTCAGACTGAGAGACTGATAACTACAGCTCAGGTGAGGTAAAGGACTCTCTGAGTGTTTAGATAGTTAACTTAGTCTAAGTTATCCCAGTGGGTCTCAAACGGTTTGGTCACCATTTATGTAAACACATATTATTCCATTTGAGGGGGGAGTGATGAGTAAAATATGCATGAATAATAATTAAAAAAAACGTTAACTAGGTGAAAAAAGGTAAGATAAACTATTAAAACTTGTTGAGAGCTAAAACTAGTCTTTGCTGCTGCCTCATAGGAGCAGGGGGGAGAGGAGGGAGACAGGTGAGGCTTGTTCAGGGGCCCAGACACACTCACAACTATAAATGAACCAAAAATAAATAAATAAACAAGTTTCAATGTGTTTTCATATTGGATATGGTATGTTATTGGTTATGGCCATGTTTTTATGATTATTTAAATGTATACAGTTGTGTTTCATATGGGTGTAGTCTCTTTATTTCCCCCTCAAAATGCACCAGATTGATGCATTTAAGTCCAACATTTAAAAAAAAATCTGTTCACAAAGGTTCCTAAATAAATGTGCACATTTTTAAAAATAGTAACCCATGTCCATATGTTTATTTTTGGGTAGTAGATTTATAGGGCTATCACTATGGGCTGCAACGCTGTAAAAATTGACAAATAAATCTAGCAAAATGGCACAAAAATTGGGTAGTGGCCTGGCTGGGTGTGTAAATCCCGGCCTGACTTATTGTCCCAGTCCGGCCCTGATTGTTGGTAATTTTAACATCCATGTTGACAACCCCCAGGACAGAGGGGCTAAAGAACTGTTTTGTGTTCTTGATAACTATGGACTGACTCAGCATGTGACGGAGCCCACGCACAATAAGGGGCACACTCTGGACTTAATTATCTCAAAGGGTCTCAATATCTCTAAGGTTGTGGTGACTGACGTTGCACTCTCTGATCATTCCTGTGTTTTCTTTGAGAGCTCTATTTATGTTCACAAAAATGTTCAAAAAGAGGTAACCACAAAGCGATATTTAACTGCAAATACTAGGGAAATGTTTACTCAGAATTTTTCTTCCACACTTGCCCCTCAGTCTGAGCTAGTAGATCATTTTAATTCAAAAATATAAAATGTTATAGATTTTCTTCTCTGACATCATTACCAAAAACAATGCACGTGCCTTGTTTGCTACCGTCGACAGACTAACTAACCCCCCCGGTGTCAGTAGCCTCTGAACTTCTAACTACCAAGGCGTGCAATGATTTTGCCTCCTTCTTCACTGACAAAATTCAGAAAATCAGACAAGCAGTCAGTGCCTCTGCATCAGGTACAGCAAATGTGTTGTCCCTATATGTCCACCTAATATCAATTCAAACACCATGACACAATTCCATCAGATTAATGATAAAAACCTAGAGGACATTATTCAACTTCTGAAATCCTCCTCCTGCTGCCTTGATATTATTCCAACAGGATTTTTCAAAGATGTTTTTCGTTGCATGGCCTCAGATCTACTTCATATAGTAAACAAATCTCTTCACTCAGGTATTTTTCCACAGGCCCTGAAAACTGCAGTCATTAAACCGCTCTTAAAAAAGAATAATCTAGATGCTTCAGTAATGAACAACTACAGGCCCATATCAAACCTGCCATTTCTAGGTAAAATCATTGAAAAAGTTGTTTTTCAACAGTTGAGTAATTTCTTGCATTTAAATAGTTGTTTGGATGTGTTCCAGTCAGGCTTTCGTCCAAACCACAGCACTGAGACTGCTCTTGTAAAGGTCTTCAATGACATCCACTTAAACACAGACAGTGGCAGAACTTCAGTGTTAGTATTATTAGATCTCAGTGCTGCGTTTGACACTGTTGACCATAACATATTACTAGCCCGACTAGAAAACTGGGTGGGACTTTCGGAAACAGTTCTAAATTGGTTTGAATCCTACTTAAAGGACAGAAAAAACTTTGTTTCTATAGGTAAATACACATCTGAGTTGACAAATATGACATGTGGGGTACCTCAAGGCTCCATCTTGGGGCCTCTTCTCTTTAACATCTACATGCTACCACTGGCTCAGATAATGAAAAATAACAAAATAAGTTACCATAGCTATGCGGATGACAGACACATTTACGTAATAATTTCACCAGGAGACTATGCTCCAATTCAAACACTGAGTAAGTGCATTGAACAAATCAATGACTGGATGTGTCAGAACTTTCTCCAATTAAACAAAGATAAAACTGAGGTAATGGTTTTTGGAGCCAAGGCATAACGTATAAAAGTTAGCGCTGAGCTTCAGTCTGCAATGTTCAAAACAATAGATAACCAGAAATCTAGGTGTAGTCATGGACTCTGACCTGAGTTTCAAGAGTCACATTAAAACAGTTACTAAATCAGCCTACTATCACCTAATCACCTAAAGAATATATCTAGGATTAAAAGACTAATGTCACAGCAGGATTTGGAAAAACTTGTCCATGCTTTTATCTTCAGTAGACTGGACTACTGTAATGGTGTCTTTGCAGGTCTCACTAAAAAATCTATTAGAAAGCTGCAGCTAAATCAGAACGCTGCTGCTCGAGTCCTCACTAACACTAAGAAAGTGGATCACATCACTCCTGTTCTGAAGTCTTTACACTGGCTTCCTGTGTGTCAAAGACTATATTTCAAAATACTGCTGCTGGTTTATAAAGCTTTGAATGGTTTAGGCCCAAAATACATTTCTGACCTACTGCTAAATTATGAACCATCCAGATCTCTCAGGTCTTCAGGGACTGGTCAGCTTTCTGTCCCCCAGGGCTCGACATTATAATTGGCCCGCTGGCCCGGAAGCACTATTTATACACCCCGGGCCAGCATAACGTACTTTCCACTTGCCCGCTCGGGCCACTACAAATATTGTTTAAAAAAAAATGTTTCCTGTGGTATTGGTATTTTGACAATCAATTTTGTTAAATTGTTTCGTTTATTAACGCTACAACACAGCGTTTCGTGAGTCGCTTGTCGTTGTTGGGTGAAAAGCAAACAGCTGTTTGCTGCGGAGCGCAGCGCGAGCAGGCTCCCGTGAGCGAGAGCGCGCTCCTTCACTACAGACTATCCACCTAACCATTCGCCAAAATGTTTTTAATACCAGCGGTAACCGGCCAAACGCCGAGCAAAAAACAATTTTCAAATAAAATAAAGTCACCGGAGGAGTTAAAGGAGAGTGACAGGGAGTATGAGAAGAAGAGGGAGAGAAAGTTTCAGCTTGATCGATGGAGTTGGCTTCTAGTGGTGCAGTGACGCGTCCTAAAACCCTTTTATAATCTATCGATTAGATTTATGATTCGAACATTATAAAAGTAGGGTAGACATGTGGAGATTATCCGACAGAACAAAACGTGCATTTATCAAACAGGTTTGTTTTCCACAGACCTTATTTCCAGCTATTTTCCAAAACCCTGTGGAGAAATCCCATTACTTTTTGTCGAGGGAACCAGCAGCTTACTTCCTGGTTTTAGGACGCGTCACTGCACCTCTCAATATGATGCCATATAAACAAGGTCTTCTGTCGGCTCTGTACATCAATGCCGACCTATGCTGACAAGTAAGTGAAGAGTAGAGAATATAAAGGTATTGGCTATAGGGAAATGTCCCAGCAGTTTAGGAGAATGAAGGATCTAATCTAATCTATAGCCATTACATTTCTAACTCCTCATGACAGGATGGCAGAAAGTGCATTATACAAATAATAATACTCATAATAGCAGACATTTTTTAACAATGACCACAATATCATTATTTTAATAAACCAAATATGAACAATTGAGGAAAATGAGGAAGAACTGATTGTTCAAATGTTGTAGTACAAGTAGTAAGTGCATAAATTACTATTGCAACAAATGTGTTAATTTTCTTCATTATTAGTCGATATTTTTGGACGAATGCTCCGGGCCAGTGGTTACAATGGTGGGGCCAGTGACAATACAATTCCACCGGCCCGGAGGGCCAGTGGCTTTTTACCCTTAATGTCTACCCCTGTCCCCAGAGTCAGAAATAAACATGGTAAAGCAGCGTTCAGTTATTATGCTCCAAATATCTGGAACAAACTCCCAGAAAACTGCAGGTCCGCTGCAACTCTGACTACTTTTAAATCCGGCCAAAAACTTTTCTTTTTGTCGCTGCTTTGAATTGAACTATTCACATCTTAGACTGCACTGTAACTTTTATCCATGTATTTATTTATTTTTTTCTTTTAATGTTTATTTTGTTATCTTTTCTTTTTAATGACTGATTTTAAATGCCATTTTCTTAATGTCTTTCGTTTTTTGTAAAGCACTTTGAATTGCCTTGTGTTGAAAAGTGCTATATAAATAAACTTGCCTTGCCTTGCCTTGCCTTTGCTGCTGTGAAAAAACAATTATTTGCACAAATATTGGAGGTCGGGGGAAGTCGGGTTGATATACTTGTTAGATATTGTTGATATAATGTAAGAAGAGGCTAGAAGGCAGATAAGCGCCAGCTAATTTGAGTTGGATGCTTCCTAATGATGTATTTAGTTTTTTGCTCTCCTTGGCAAGTTCAAAATGGAAAGCAGAAACTGATGATACTAAAACTTTGTGGATAAGGCACAAGAAATGTTCTTATTTGGAGGGTAATGAACAAAAAGGAGACCAATAGATACTATAGCGGGTTGAGTAAAACTCTCTGCATGATGTTGAAGGGAATTTCAGTTTTTGGCCGAGAAGCAAAGCTATGCTCCATGCATGTTTTCTCCAACATGAGTGAAAAGAACATGGGTTTCAATAAAAAAAAAGGAGTGGGTGTTTTTCTTTTTTCATTCTGGCTCCCCGTCTGGAAAAGTGACTTTTGATTGAAACTCAAAAATGTAGTCCACCCACAGTCCAGACGTGTGTTGTCCGAGATCATAATGGAAGAACTGGACGTAGCTATGGAGATTATTTATGGTCCGGAGGGGCAGTACACACAGGGGGAAGAAGCTGAGCTGTCCCGAGTCAGATGTTAAAACCAGACTTTTGGATGAGCATCTAGCATCCAAATGAGAAAAAGTTTCGTGAGGCCGATTCCTCACCTTGACAACGTTTGGCCTCTAAATGAGTGCAGTCGGAGACATTTAGCAACCTAGAACCACAAGCGGCTCCAGTCTTTTTCTTGAACATTCTCCGAATTGCGCGTACAAGGACAGCTTTTCTCCCAAGATAACAAATAATCTTTATGCAATTGATTCATGATGCCTCCTCTTCAGATGATTATGTCACAGTGTTGATGATAAACAGGAGAGAAATGCACTTGGGGAAAAAAGGGGATTTCTCTCGAATAGAAACGTTTCAAGGCCGTTCCTTTTGATTGTACTGATGTCTCTGTACAATATGAACATTGGTCATTTTAGGGCGTTAAAACAAGCACTAATTTAGAATAAACTCTTTGATTGCTGTGTGTATATGTTCATAATTAACACAAATCCCAGCAGCCCAATCTTGTTAATGTTTATATGTGCTGATGAAGAGATACGCTTTAGACATATCATGTTTGTTTATTTTTTAAATTAGCTTGTATAGAAAGTTGCATGAAAAGAGAATTTGATATCATTCCAGTTCAATTCAAAGGGATTTGGTTTTGAACAAACTTCTTGACCCTCATTCTCACTACAAGACCTGGGGAGGTGATGATGTACAAACATGTATCAACAGTCTTTGCTCTATGAGAAAGAAAATAGTAGATATGTTGAATATCTTGGCAGGCAGATGACAGAAGTGAGAAAACCCAGTGAACATATTCTCCTGTCCACAGAGGGAAATATGGCAGACTCGTGGCTCACAGCCTGCCAGCGTCTGTGTTTACCTGCCGTGTTTTCTTTAACATTAAAGGAATGAACGGTGGGGGGGTGGTGTAGGTGTCAGTCACACCTGTACATACACACACATTAATATGCATACTCATACATTGACTCTTGTATTAACATAACCCATATATAGGTGTGTATGGTGTGTTAATACTGTATTTTAGTGTGAAAATCAATTTGTCATCTGGCAACCATATATGAGTTCAATTCTGACTTTTGTAGCTGTTTGAGTGAGAACTGTTTATTTTACATAGGATCAAGTTTTGTGTTTGGATAGCGTTTATCTAGCAGAGCGAGCATTAGCAGCAAGCAGCAGGATTCACATGTGCTGCTTTGAAAAAGTAGCAAAGTAGCCAAAACACAAGCTACGCCCTGAACAGAGACTAAAGACTTGACCTATTTTAATTTGACTGAACTGACATGATTTATCCTTTTATTCTGTCAGACAAGTTATTTGAACACACTTTAGATGCCACACATTATTGGAAGGTCGGAGCACTTAGAACTGATGCTAAGAAGCATAAAAGCCAATATCGCAAAAAGGCTTTATCAATCAATCAATCAATGTTTATTTATATATGACAATACGACACCCTCTGTCCTTAGACCCTCACATCGTACAAGGAAAAAATTCCGGAGAAAACCCACAGTTTAAAGTAAAAAATGGGAGAAACCTCAGGGAGGGCAACAGAGGAGGGATCCCTCTCCCAGGACGGACAGATGTGCAATAGATGCCGTGTGAAAAGATAATACATTTGCAACATAGATA
Organism: Harpagifer antarcticus; assembly: GCA_902827135.1. Classification (NCBI taxonomy): domain Eukaryota; kingdom Metazoa; phylum Chordata; class Actinopteri; order Perciformes; family Harpagiferidae; genus Harpagifer; species Harpagifer antarcticus. Next base: position 6,000,303 of record CADEHL010001090.1, on the reverse strand, counting down.
GTCCAAATGTTTGGAAATGCATGTGTGTATAATAGGAAGATGAATCCACGAGGATATCCATCCAGGACCTATGATCCAGGACCACAGCCACGACTCGCGATCCAGGGCTCGCGATCCAGGACATAGGACCGCAGGATCATCCATGTCTCCGGATCCCGGCGTATATAGACACCAAAAAGAAAGACATTTGGGAAAGCTGGGTTAATCGGAACATGAGAGTATACAGGTATAGACAGAGAGAAGGAAGAAGTAAGATGTCCCCCGACAAACTAAGCCTATATCAGCAAAACTAGGGGCTGAATCTAATCAGCCCTAACTATAAGCTTTATCAAAAAGGAAGGTCTTAAGCACACTCTTAAAAACGGATAGGGTGTCTGCCGCCCGAACACAAACTGGAAGCTGATTCCACAAATGTGGAGCTTGATAAGAAAAGGCTCAGGCACCCAGAACAGGAGTAATGTGGTCCCTTTTCCTAACTCTGGTTAGTACACGAGCTGCAACATTTTGAATCAGCTGAAGCGACTTGACTGACTTCTTGGTACACCCTGATAATAAGGAGTTACAATAATCCAGGCTTGAAGTAACAAATGCATGGACTAGTTTCTCTGCATCATTTTTAGACAAGATATGCCTGATTTTTGCAATGTTACGTAGATGGAAGTAGGCGGTCCCTGAAATTGATTTTATGTGAGCGTTAAAGGATAAATCCTGATCAAATATAACACCAAGATTCCTTACAATCTCACTGGAGGCCAAATTAATGCCATCCATAGTTAGTATATCTTTAGATAATTTGTTTCGTAGATTCTTCGGGCCAAGTACAATAACTTCAGTTTTGGTCGTGTTTAACGTAAAAAAATGTAAGGTCATCCACGTTTTTAAGTCCTTGAGGCAGTCTTGAATTTTATTTAGATGATTCATTTCATCAGGCTTGATTGATAAATATAGTTGAGTATCATCCGCATAACAATGAAAGTTTACAGAATGATTCCTTATAATATTGCCTAACGGAAGCATATATAATGTGAACAAAATAGGTCCGAGCACTGAGCCCTGTGGCACTCCATGGCTAACTTTGGTTTGAGTGGAAGATTCATCGTTAAAACGTACAAACTGAGAGCGTTCAGATAGATAGGACCTAAACCAGCCTAAAGCAGTTCCCTGTATGCCAACTAATTGCTCTAGTCTTTGCAATAAGATATCATGATCGATAGTATCAAATGCAGCACTGAGATCGAGCAAGACAAGAATAGAGACAAGTCCCTTGTCTGAGGCTATTAGAATGTCATTTGTGACTTTAACCAGAGCTGTCTCTGTGCTATGATGTGTTCTAAAGCTAGACTGAAAATCTTCAAATAAATCATTGTTTTTTAAGTAATCACACAACTGTTTTGCGACTGCTTTCTCAAGAATTTTTGAGAGGAACGGAAGATTAGAAATAGGTCTATAGTTGGCTAAAACCTCTTGATCGAGGTTGTGCTTTTTAAGAAGCGGTTTTATCACTGCTACTTTGAATGATTGTGGAACATAGCCTGATAATAAAGACATATTCATAATATTTAATAAAGAAGTGCTAATTAATGGAAAAACTTCCTTCAACAACAACTTTATGCATCAAGCAGCCCCCTCTAAGACTTACAAGATGCCAGACATCCTTCCAGGGACATATTTTAATTAACAATGTTATAAATATGTCATTTTTAGTGAAGGGAATTGGTGATTATTGGGGAAAGCAGCGCTGGAATGTACCTAATCCTCTGCTGGTTATTGAAAGCAGCTGCTGCTCACCTTTAATCACCTGCACATCTGTGTCTGATCTCACAGATCACCAAAACACAAAAAGTACCAGTATGTCTACCCCTGTCACTCAAAACATCTGTATGCTTCTGTGTGTGCCCCACGCTTGAGGCAAAATGCTTCTTAATTGTCTTCTTGGATTTGATTTGACTTATTTAACTTGTATATTAGATGCATTCATTTGCTATTTGATTGTTATTCTAGTTTCATCCACACTGGAGGCCACCAGGCTTTTCCAAATGTTTAAGAATGATTGATAAAAGTGCTGTCTTGTCTTTACCTTGTTCAGCTTTGTTGACCAATGCATTAAAACACAGTCAAAGTCCTTAGTACATGTCATGTTCCACAAAACAACAATTATAGGAAGTTAAGAAAAGAACAGTGTGTGCACTTTTAGTTGTATCCGTGCTCAGGAAATGACCTTTTCAGCAGTGATGTGGATGGTTTTCTGGATGAACCAGGCTTTAAATGATTCACTGTCTGGAAAGAAACTGCCAATAGTCTCCAAAAGGTGCACCAATGAGTCATCGAGGTAATGCAAGGACATTTAGTGATTCTAAAGAAGTACCTTTTTGTTTCACATACTAATCTTACTTTAAGAAATATTGAGTTTGACATGCACTTAGGATTTATTTTCTCAATAACTTAGTATTTTGTAAACCCCAGACTGCAACATAAATCAAATCAAATCAAGTTTTATTTATATAGCACATTTAAAAGCGATTTTTGGTCGAGCCAAAGTGCTATACATGTAATAAAAACACATTACTACAATCACAATAAAAGACAATAATTTACAAAAGAAATATAAAAAACAAAAACACAGGGAATAGTGAGATGTCATGCTCTGCTCTGACTACAAGGCCAGAGAGAAGAAATATGTCTTTAGTGAGGAATAAAAAAAAACAGGGTCTGGGCCGACCTCACATGGAGGGGCAGACTATTCCAGAGCCTGGGGCCAGCTACTGCAAAGGCTCGGTGCCCTCGGGTTTTGAGCCATGGTCTTGGGCACTATCAGCAACAGCTGGTCAGCAGACCTTAAAGCTCTGGGGTGTAGCGCTGGAGGAGTTCGGCTATATAGGCAGGAGCCAGCCCATTTAGGGCTTTGAAAACAAATAAAAGGATTTTAAAATCAATTGGAACCGAAATGGAAGCCAGTAGTGAGGCCAGAATTGGGGTGATGTGGTCACGCTTTTTGTGGCCAGTGAGAAGACGTACAGCTGCGTTCTGGACTAGTTGCAGGCGTTTATTTGAGGCCTGGTCCATACCCACGTATAGAGCGTTGCAGTAGTCCAGTCTTGAGGTAACAAAGGCATTAATAACCCTTTCTAGGTCTTTAAAAGATAAAAACGACTTGGTTTTGGCCAATAGTCTTATTTTTAAAAAAAAGCAGGATTTGACTACGGTGCTGACCTGCTTATCAAATTTAAAAGTGCTAGTGAAGGTCACTCCAAGGTTCATGACAGAGGGGAGGATGTTTTCATTGAGAGAGCCCTCAATGTTATAACCTATAAGGGAACTCCATCATGTTTTGGACTTTTTCTTATTTTCCACCTTACTTTCCGCTCCTAGCTGCAGCTGCACAGCCAGGCGCAGAATGAATGAACAATATCTGGCCGCTGCTTCTGAATCCACCCTGACTGATGTTTCCATTACATCCAGGCTGCTTTCATTGGAAATCCAAGCTAAACACGAATGCAGAATTATAATTTAACTTCATAATTACCATGCAGAGCCCAGGCTCTCAAACACGACTCCTATCATCACCCAGAGTTACATAAAGTCAGTGAACTTCTTTACATTTCGCACTCACAGCCATGAGCACCTGTAAACACGATCGCACCTGAAGACGATAACACTGAAGCAGTAGATCTGAAGATAAATGGGATTTAAAATACCGTTTGGCATTTCTCCCTGCGTGGCACGGTCTGTTCTCATGCAGCTTAAAAACCTGTAATCACAGCCATGTTCGTACAAAATATTAAAGTGGGGCTAATACATATTTTAAGCCAGATATTTTTCGTTTTTCATCAGATTTCGGCTGCTGAAAACACTTTTTTCCAGACCAGAAAATGTGTCACACTTCTAAAAACCGACAACAACATTGTCAAGCATGTAACGACATTATTGGAGTTGTTTGATTGAGATTTAGAACAGCTGTCTATCTACAACATAAAAAAGTCACTCCCAACTATGGAGATTCAAGTTTGTAGCACATTGTCTATATTTGTCTTTGAATGTGTGGTCTGTTAAACCTTTCTGAACCCAATCATAAACAAATATATTGTTCTCTTTTACCTCCGTCTGTAGGCTATTCAGGCTCTAAATCAAGTTATTTAAAGCTCATCTTTCACTTTAAAAAGCAGCTCGACCTTGTAGCTCGTGTCCCTGCCAATCATTGTGACCCAGAATAGCGGACCCCTTCTTGTTTTCAGTAGCCCCCTTTGTGAACATTGTGTTTGAATTCCAGCTTAAAAAGCACCAGAAGCACTTGTTGTTTGCTGTGTGACCGCACATAATGCAGCCTTACCGTCAATCCCTCTCTGAGATGAAGCGGCATGACCTTTGATCCCACAACACGCCCCCGGCTTTCAGACCGCTGCAACTCAAAAACCCTGAAGACTGGGGAGTCCTTGTCAGTCATCGTGTGAAGGCAGCGAACGTGAAAAGTCAAGAATAATACTAATACGTGGCTAAAAACACAATGGAGCAGCGCTATTTCTCAAAGAGCAGCAAGCTTCTGCTCACTTGAAAAAAATGATAAATGAAAGGTCAAGGTAACACAGAGGAATGACTATTTTCTTTTATCCAAATGCATTCTCATACATTATTCGCTGGTCAGAATATGGAAGAAGATTCCATGCCACCACAACCATATGTTTAGAATACAAACAACTGTATACTTCACATATCCTTATATTTAGATATGATATTATAATGTTAAGTTATCAAAGCACTAGCTGTGAACTGATTGACTAATGTGAACCACGTGATTGCCCAGCATTTATTCTCCTCACACATCATTTATCACAGTTTCCTGAGAGTCAGAGTCTCTGCCAGGAATCCTGGCCTCTGATAACGAGCATTTTGAAATATGAGCAGCAGAAAACGCTTCTTATCTAGAGAGGCTGTTTGGTTCCCCATTACAGTTTCCTCACTCTATTCTTCATTTCTCAGCACTGCATCTTTTTTTCTGCAAGACCTGACTTTTCAGAATCTGATTTATTGCAAAGGTTTACATACGAAATGTGTAAGATATGCGATTCTTGGTGGACATTTATCATATCCTATCATATCTTATCAATCCAGGATTGAGATATCAAATATCATTAAAGTTTCATTTCACACTCTTATACTCACACTGTTATTTATACTTTGAATTGTATCTTCTTGTCGATCACTGCATTTCTGAGTGTCTTTCAGCAACACTGCAGTCTATTAAACCACAAACAGCTTAGGGCAGTGTTTCTCAAGGTGGGGGGTGCAGAGGCATGACAGAGGCATCTCTGTGTTTCATTCAAGCTCGGCTCTGTGTGTGTGTGGCACGAGCCATTTTGTGTGCGTGCGCGAGCAAGAGAGAGAGAGAGCGCACCGGTACCGGAGATCGTTGTTGTTAGCTTCTGGTGCTAGCGAGCTCAAACGTTTTGGTCACGATTAATGTAAACAATTATTTCCGAGGCACACGTTTATATGATCATTATAGTTATAAAAAAACAAGAGAATAAATGAAAAACAGGTATGAAATACTATAGGACAGTCAAACAAGAATAAAGTTTAAAAGGGGAGTGATTTGTAAAATATCCATAAAGAAAAAGTAAATCTGTTTACAGTTCTGTTTCATCTGGGTGTTGAGAGATGTATCCATAGAGCTCTTCATTTTGCTCTCAAAGTGCACCAGATTGATGCTTCTTGTTTAAAAACAAATCTTCCCGGGGGAGCTTTGTTTTATTATCACTGTTCTAGCAAAAAGAATGCTCACATTCATATTGATGTATTTTAATAAATGTTAACTTGGCTTGCCCATTACGTGACTATTTGTGTTGGGGGGGGCCAACACAAACACTTTTTCTCCAAAGGGGGGGCCTGACAGAAAAAGTTTGAGAACCACTGGCTTAGGGTAACAACATGGAAAATCCCTCCTTTCAGACTCCGAGCCCTTCACTGGCAACAGATGTGTTTTTCTTTTTGTTCGTTGGTGCATTTTGATGTCAGCTGGGGCAGATCAGCCTGCTTTCTCACAAAGTCAGCTGAAGAGCGGTGACTGTCTGGTATCTTTCTGACTCATAGCAGAAAGACCTCGGACTTGGACCCCCCTCTCTAATCTGCAGCCACCCACATGCTGAAGTCACTCACTCACCCCCACTCTCCTCTGTGTTACTGTTTTCTTTGCATAGAAACTGTTGCTCTTTGTCTCCTTGTTTCCCTCCTCACCGGAGGGAGCTTTCCACTTTGTTTACAACCAAATATACAGACTTTAGGTGAGATCGCTAAAGTAGTCTGAGTGTGGGTGTAAAGTGGGCAACGGTCAGAGTATACTTGGAAACCAACAATACCTTTTAGGTTGTTTTTCATAAAACAAAAATGTTGTCGTTTCCAACATTGTTCAGGACATCGTTTCAGTTGTTATATGCAACTAAATTGCACTGGGAAATCCACTTAGACCCCTTTTGAGATGTCTGAGCATTCACAGAACTGGACTTTGAAAAAAGAAAGTTTTCGTTCCATGTTGCAGGTGTATTTAGATTTGGGCCACTAAAATACTCAATGAAGGTCAAGCTAAAGAAAAATTCAGTTATTCACCGTACATGGCAAAAACACTACAACAACCACCAAGGACAGTGCTGTAAATGAAAGTACAGCAAATTGCTAGTTTTGCATTCAACGAAATGCACCTCTTTTTAAGAATAAATGAAGACTGAAACATAAACACAGACTCTTATGTGTGAGTTGCTTGTTTTGATCAAAACAGAACTCCATCACCTGCTGTGACTCAGAAACTGTGACTAAGCCTGACACCTGTGAAGCAATGAGAACACCTGGTGATGAAGGCCTCAAATTAGGCTTATAGTGACTGATTGTTGTAAACACATCTTATGGCGCATTTCCACTATAGCGCGGTTTAAGCCTGCCGTGCCTGGCCCGTTTTTGGTTGCGTTTCCACGAGGCGTAGTTCCGGCTAGCGGGTACTTTTTCACAGTTTTTCTGGCTCTCCAAAAACGAGCTTCTTTCCGGGCCAACAACCGGGCTGAGTATGCTAAACTAGTGAGAGAATCGCTGGCAACTACAACTAAATGAACATATTTTACCGTGATTTAATTGTAATACACGTTTCAAAATGATGCCGAATTAACAACATACTGACACCGGTTAGTAAAAACCATGAATTAATGCTTTGACAAGTCTGCAGACAGACGGCAGGCGAAACACCTTTTAAAATGTGTGTATTCTGAATGGAGATCGGCTAAGCTAACGCAGTATATGCTCCGACCGTCCACACTCACAGCAACGGCCTATACAGACATAAATAAACCATGACACAGACAGTCTGTGGTTTGTACTTATTTAACTTTTGTCTAGTTTCTGAAAAGATATGAGGAGCTCTGAGCTCTGAGGTCTAACAGCTAACGGCTGATGTTGGTTTTGTGTTTCTCATTGAAGATGACGTCACGGCTCCGCCTACACTGCGTTACTATAGTTACTGCCCCAGCTACTAAACTGTATTGGAAACGCAGCATAAAGTGAGCCTGGCCTAACAAGGCCTAACAAGGCCTAGCCATGCCGTACTAAGCCGAGCGAGGCCCTGCAGTGGAAAAGCGCCATTAGTGTTGGTGTAACAGCCCCTATAGTAATACCAATACCAAAATGATATTATAGGTTGTATACTCTGAATCACTTGTCCAAAAGAAAGACAACTTTTTGTGTAATGAATATCCTTCCCGAGAAATTAGTAGGCAATTGTTCACCCCTTATGGGTAATGGAGGTCAGTATTTCAATACCACGAAATCCTTGTTTAAGGTACACAAAAAGAGGCCCGGTCACCAATACTGACTCTCAAGGTTTCTCCTTTACATCCCAACTTGCATTTGAAATGCTGCTTGCAAGAAAGTTGTTGATGAGATTATGTTTTATGAAGAATGCTCGTTAGCTAAAGATCAGGCACAGTTGCAACAGATTTATGAGCACTGGTCAGTGAAGTAAGGTCAGTGCAGTGAGGATGGCTTATCACTGATGCCGCCTCACTAACACGCCGTGATGGCTGTTATCTGTCTGAGCTGTCAGAAACAAGGTCTGAACACATCTTTATCAGACTTCCCCTCACCACACTGGCTCCTGCAGCTAGACTCCTGGATGTTTGTCCTTGTTTGTTGGCAGACATTTCATCTTGCTCTTGAGTCCAGACATCGAGGCAAATGAATCACTGATGGCATCATCGCCAGCAGAGAAAACGATAGAAGATTACTCACCTCGACTTAAATACACCTGGACATTTTCTGCTAAATCTATTCTCTTAGTTCATGGAAAGCGCATTACCATTGTGGGGTCTACTTTCTTTCGTATAATAGGTAACACACACACAGTTTATTAACCTCACTGTGACACTGAATTTAGGACATTGGATAGAATTCCCAATTTGCCTGGAATTCCTCAAGATTACTCAAACAGGATCCAATCGAAAATGCAAAGTTTTTAAAAGCAGTAGTATTGTCCAGATATGCTTTAATGCATTCAACGTAAAATGTGGAATTGACATCAAGCAGTTTTTTGTGACTTGGGCTGTAATGAATAACAGCACATTCCTCTAATGCCAGTGATAAGCTTTTGTTTGTAATTGTTTGAATATTTACTTTGATCCAATGATGTCTCTAAGATTTGGTCTTGATGCTGCAGCCTCTGAAACATCTCCTCCCGTCAAGGCCACACAAGAAAAGTGTTTTTAAAGCGGGACAGTGAGAGAAACCACACCAGTGAAGAGGAGGACTTAACCGGAGTGTGTTAATTTGTATTTGGAGTTGTGATTTCTGAGGGGAGGGCTGGATTAGAAAAGTGGTGGTCCACAGAGAGACACGCGGAGTCAGATTTCAGTTTTGCGAGGGCCCCTTGAGTCCGAATCACTGAAGCTGCCTTTGTTTGACTGTGAACCAGAAAGAGAGAGAGAGAGAGAGAGGAGGAGGAGGAGGAGGAGGAGAGTGTGAGGCTTTTAGTTTGGAGTGAGTGAGCGGGGCAGGCAGAGTGAGCTCCATCTCTCTCTCTTACCAGGGCTATCACACATGAACAGGACAACTTTAGTTTGGATCTAAGCTTACCGTCACTGAAGATGACTTCACGGTAAATGAAAGGCACTTTGTTCCCAATCAAAAATTAGTTTTAAATCAGTTTCCTAACTCTTTTTTTGTTTTTCTTTACAGCATTCCTCCCTGGTTCTTTGGAATATTTCTGCTAGTGCTCCGGTTCTGCAGCCATCGCTCCTCCGCTCAGCTGTTGGAAGGTATGTGCTCTCTGCGTTTGTCTCTTATTGCTGGATCATGTGTTTCTTCTTCTGCTGTTGGAGAACTTTCTGCTGGCTCAGGAGTTTGACTGCTGAATATGAATGAATGGTGAAACTGTTTCGCTCTGCTCCTGGAAACTAAATGTGTTACACAAGATGATATTTTGAGAAAGATGCTTTCATTACGGCAAGACTGGCGTGCTTTTACAGGAGGACCATAACTCAATGAATGTTCAGTTACTTTTCAATGTATTTAGAGGAATGTTAAAGTAGGGTTGTTCTTGCTTACGATTCATTGAGAAAGGCAAACCAAGTATTCTATGTACTCATTATTTAGTAGCAGAAAGTAGACAAAGATTTAGTCCCTATGGTGTGATATTGAAACAATAACAACATTTGGACGTTTCGACTCTCAACTGACATGAGGATAATAAGTAAAGTGGCAACATGCTCCAGACCATGGGAAAGTCTTAAGGGGTTTTAAGTCTGTATTTTGAGGGTAGATGCATTAGATCCCCATTTGATAAGATCAGTTGATCCCATGGGATGCTTAATGTCGGATTGGTCTGGGTCCAAAGTCTCTGTTTATACTGGGAGTATAACACTGAAACATGGCAACCCCCAACCTGTTCTAATTTTTGGGAGCCATTGTTTTTAGATGATCTTGATGACCTTTAAAACCCATGAGAAAGATACCTGCCGGCCTCTGTGCTCTATGATGTTTTCATTATATTTTGACTGATGTGTTTCTCAGAGTCCCTGCAGAGCTTTGCAGTCTGTTTGCACAGCTTAAATCTACCTTTTCTCCATGATGAATGGATCAATCAGGATTCTTCAACATGGTCCCAATTAGAGCAAAAAATAACTTCTCTTTTCCATTGCAATTGGAAACAGACAAAACCTCACAACGTGCACGCTGACAGACGGGCAATCGTTAGCACCGCACAATTAAGGTAGTAAAGATTGATGGCATGCTACTGAGTGTGTTGGAAAGTGCTTGTCTGAGAAGAAGTTCATGTCAATTAAGTAATTGCGTCATTTTCATTAGTTTTCATGCTGGCTTTCAGACAAGTCTAATATGCATCACTGCTTTCGTCAGTGTGCTGGAATCCAGTTTGGCATTTGCACCTCTGTGTGTGTGTGTGTGTGTGTGTGTGTGTGTGTGTGTGTGTGTGTGTGTGTGTGTGGTGTGTGTGTGTGTGTGTGTGTGTGTGTGTGTGTGTGTGTGTGTGTGTGTGTGTGTGTGTGTGTTGTGTGTGTGTGTGTGTGTGTGTGTGTGTGGTGTGTGTGTGTGTGTGTGTGTGTGTGTGTGTGTGTGTGTGTGTATCTTGACCTATGATCACCACAAGGAGCTCCATGTCACAAAAGCAGCATTGTGTGGGCCCGGTGAAATAGTTGCGGAGTCTCTTTAGCTAATGTGGCCCCGTGGAGCTTAATTGTGTGAGAGTCTGACATCTTGAATTAAACACAACTTTGGCTCAGAATGTGAAACCGCTTAGCTATAAAACCCTGTCCCCAATTATGATACAGAGGGAAATATGATCTTGTAGGAATGAGTTTTTACTCAAAAGTGGTTGAAGAAGTAAATGTTTGCAGAACAGCACAACTTGATGATGGATGTGTGTGTGGAGGTGGAGCTCAGTTCATGTAGTCTGACTAAAGAAATGTTTTTAAGGGTGATTTTACGGTACAGCTTTCTCCACTGTTGATCCTGCAGAGGCTGTTTGTGCTTTTGCCATGTTCATACTCCTCTGCCATGATTCACTTTTTCAAGAGGAGGGGAAAAAGAGTGTGTGTTTGCATGCATGCTGGGTTACTTGCCAAGGAGAGAGAGAGAGTAAGAGAGCACCAGGGACAAATATTTCCAGCTGTAAATATTCTTGAAAACAGAGCTGTCGCCGTGGCAACATTCACATTTCTGTGCATGATTGTTGAAATATAGCGGATATAATCCTTTCCCGTTGTGGGAAATAGTGTATTCAGCCACTTTCAGCTGTTTCTGTTACTGTGTGTGTGTGTGTGTGTGTGTGTGTGTGTGTGTGTGTGTGTGTGTGTGTGTGTGTGTGTGTGTGTGTGTGTGTGTGTGTGTGTGTGTGTGTGTGTGTGTGTGTGTGTGTGTGTGTGTGTGTGTGGTGTGTGTGTGTGTGTGTGTGTGTGTGTGTGTGTGTGTGTGTACAGATGTTTTGTTTAAAGTCCAAATCTGCCTTAATGCAGATTAAGTAAATTCATCAAGAATAAGAGTTTACAGTCGAATATATTTCAGTAGATGTTAAAAAACAACAACAACAACTTAATAAATTGCATTTAACCCTCCTATTGTGCTGTGAAGGCATCATAATCTTCGCTTTTTTTTTCATGAACTAATATTACGGAAGAATCATAAAAGCATACTCTGGGTAGTAGCTGCTTTTAATCTTTACTAACGAGCAGCATGTTGAAAGCAGAATTCATTAAAACCTCTTTAGCCAGACATGCTAACTGTGCACACACATGTATACACACGTATACTGTATACCACACACACCAAACAAAGACGCACATCTGATGTACACATGGTAATTATTCACAAATGATAATGGTTGTAATTATGTTGATGGGACAGCGGGACACAGTGGGCTATTAGGGATAATGAGTGTGGTGATTGGGAGGATAATCATGATGACGAGGAGAATGAGGAAGATGATGTCCTTGGAGATCACTGAAGAGAATGAAGGGTGTTACTAGACAAGTAATCACACAGTAAAAAGGGTGAACTTTGACTTAAAAGTGATTCAAGATGGGCTTCATGTTCATTGAAAATTGACTCCCAAATTGAAATCGATGATAAAAATGACTCGGGTAGTATGTGACTGGAAAACCAAATCTGGTCTACCTTCAAAGGACTCATTATTTTCCTGTTTCTCAGTTGTTTGTTCAGGGAAGGTCAACTGAGTGTGTTTGCTCTTTTTATAACTTCCCCTCCCCCACCTCAAGTTTCTCTGCTTATTTCTTTCTCGACTTGCAAGCAGGATCATCGTTTAACTTCCACAACGTTTCCTTCAATATTAGTCCGAAATCAACTAAGAAATCAAGCACAGGTCAATATGGGAAGAATTTGACATAAGCATAGACGACAGTTGACAGAAAGAAAGAACGAGACATGGAACACAATAGGAATGTTGAGATGGTCAGGAGCTCTTCGTGAAACTTGGCTTGTTTTCTATTTAACCCATAATCCATCTGATGTAGGTAGCATAACACTGTAGCTCTTATTTTAGATTGTCAGCAGAATAAAGATGACCCTGAGTATAAGAAGTAATGTGTCATTTGTTCTCAATTTCTGACATAACCAGACTGGCTTGGCTTTAGTTGGATGTAGGTCATCGGGACAGCATGTAAGGTTTTGATTAAAAGTTACATTTTGACTGTAAGATTCTCAGCGCTGTCCAACAGTGATTTCACGAATGAGCAAGAAAAACATTGGAGACTTAAAGTGTGTGGCATTTTCCTATAAACTATAGGTTTGTTTCCATCCAGCTCATGATGTAACGCACTAGTGAGTCACCTTATACCCAGTGTAGGAACGATTTGTTTTGTTTTGCTTGGCACACATGATACTCAACAGGAAACAGTCACAACACTGAGCACCAAAGCTGTCACCAATTTAAAAACAACCAAAGGACATCATGACAACTCGCTTAACATTGGACTGAAGTGGCCTGATGTTTCTCTGCCCATGCAGATGTGTTTATACCATTGACTGTATGATGTATACTCTGCATGGCAATGTGCAAGTGGGCTGTATTATGATGTAATGGTTTAAATCAGGGGTCGGCAACCCCTGGCACGCGTGCCAGCCTTGGCACGCGGCACCGTAACCAGTGGCACGCGAGGAATAAGTGGAATAATTGTGCAAAAATATTTAAATTGTATTTCGGATCCTGAACGAGGCCGCCGCCAGAGCGCGTCTCCCCGTTCCCCGCAGCAGGAAGCCATGCACGCAGCCCCGCTCTCTTTAACTCCAGGTGACTTTCTGCCGCTTTCCTCCGTGGTGCTGATCGTTTCACCACGGAGGAAAAGCACTTCACTAACTGCAGTAGCCATAAGGAACTGTACAAATGCCGCAGTTTTTTGCGTGGCTGTGTATTTAGTTGAAAGCCCAGTGGCGATCTGCTCATCTCTCATTGAAATAATATGCTACAAAGGGGCGGACTGGCCATCTGTGTGTTGAACTTTCCTGTCGGCTCCCAGACCGTAGTCGAGGAGGGCAGAAGCAACAAGCTTCAGGTTCAATAACCCACTTTAGCTTAAATGACTGGAGAGAGGCGAGCTCTTCTTGGGAGGCCGTTGCATTTATTTAGCTGTTCTTCTGTTTCACAAAATACAGACCTCTGTTTCTCTGCTGCCTCGTTTCACTTCCAGAAACATACACACGCTCCCTCAGTGTCGCTCTACCATCCACACACACACACACACACAAGCCACACCCCTCTCTCTCTCTTAAAGGGACAGCGATCTCATCTCACTCTGCGTGACCCTAATATCATAACATGTGTGTTCTGGAGAATCACAGAACGGACAATCGTCCTTATTATTATGCCGTTAAACCAATTATTTAAATGTGTTTGTTAAATTCGACATCATGTAAGTTGCGCTGACAGGTCCACACACTGCTTCCCCCCCCTTCCCTTGCCCTCCTGCTGATAGTTGACCAGCGTCAAGCTCCTCAACACCCCCCCCCCCCCCCCCGTTGATAATTCTCGATCGTTGGCACGCCGATAACATTTTTTTTTTAAAATGGCACTTCATATCAAAAAGGTTGCCGACCCCTGGTTTAAATAATGTGTAAATCCAAGACACTTAGCAGATGCTCACATGAAAAGTTAACTGTAGGATAGAATACCATAACACAAAATCTATGTTCTTGACTATTAGGCGGATGCTTTTATCACGTACAGCGACAGAACATTTCCTGTGTTTGGCTCAAGAATAATGTGGGTACATATTGAAGGTGAGTGAACAGATGGGCTACTTCTCTAATTGACGATATAGCTTTAACTAAAACAATATACAACATTTCCGTGACGTCGCGATATCCCTTATGATTTACGGTTGATTTTTAGCATATTACTTTTTTTATATATGCCCTAACAATGAGTTGAAGCATAGAGAAAGCAAGAGGAATGGTTAAGCATGTTTTGGGGGCTCAGACTTTCCTTTTACAAAATAAAGAACAGTCTCTCTTGACAATTTTAATCGGGGTAGAAAAGCCAGGATCTTAGCTAAGCGTAAAACCTTCCTTTTGTATCTGCTGTTTCCAAAGACAAAACCCCATCATCTCTTGCCATCAAAACAGAAAAGTGAACTAAAAGATGTCCAAAGTGTAAGACCTGATATCTTTGGATTAGGGCCATTTTAAACCTGAAACATTCAAAACCATGATTGGCAGAAAATGTTAACAGATGTATAATTAGTTTGTCTTTAACTGTATTTAAACTTGTTTGTTGCTTCTTGGTAGAGTGACACTAGCTCGTCATGGCGCTGTTCATACTTCCATTTGTCAGCAAGTCTAAACTGATTCCAGATGTGCTGCAGGTTGTTTGTGTTATATAATATCTGCATCCCAGACTGTTTACTTCCACTAACTTCTAAATATCGTCCAATTTAACATCCGTTCTCTTTGGCTCCTGATTCATTTCTTTCACTTATAATTAATGCAGTTTGTTGTTGTTTGTGACTTCTTCTTAGTGAGTCATAATCTTGTGGAACTTGATTTGCGTTACAATGTAAAAGCACTAAAATATTGTTGTCAGCTTTGATCAGTAAGTCCGCTCACTGAACACTTTAAAAGCTGCTCTAGAGTTTCTGCATCTCAATGTTTTATATCTGCAGATAATCTAAAACAAACCCTAAAATAAAAACATGTGCGTTGGCCTGGAGGGTAAACAGGAATCGCTAAATTTACCCTGAACAAAACAAGTCACTATTTTGAGTCCTGGACACAGAGTTGGAGGAGATAAATAAGTTTCTTCAAAGCATGAAACCAGAAAACAAAAACAGGAAGTATAAAGTGTAGGATGCACAGGGCGGGGAAGAGTATGTGTGTCTCCAAATGTCACTTTGATCTCCGTGCTTTGTACCCTTATAGTATATTGCTGTCTATTCTATTTTAGTAAAACATTAAGTGGATTTGTAATAATTTATGAATAGATGATAGAAAAGATTCACCATAGTTTTTCCAAAAAGAGAATTCCTGCATCATCAACACACTTTGGTCTCTTGAAATAACATATCTTATCTAAACGTCAACTCCTGACATCAGTCACCCCTCATTGAAATCAAAGCGTTGGCCATCAAAGAGCTTTTCACTGAATGTCCTGAACACCACGTTTGATGTGGAGGACTTTTCTCTTTCCATGGCCTTCAAAATAATGTTTGAAGGAAGCGCACTCTGACTCCTTTCTGCTGCTGTTTTGAGTTGTGCTGTCTTTCCATGGAACGTCTAGCAGAGGGCCATATGATTCTGTGTTTCCTGTAAATACAGAGAGCTACCGAGGGGATTTGTCATGGATATGTATTACCGTTTACTGTAGCCAACAACACTGAATGTGTGTTATGCCACCCAAATACCAAAGTTGGTTGACCAGGACTCCTCTACCATTCATTACGCTAGCGGAGACATCTTTATATGAACATGTATCTGCATGGGTTTGTGTATCTGTCATTTCGGTTTTTCTTCTTTTGTGTTGCTCATGCAGTAAATACAGAACCGAATGGAACAAACCCCATGTCTTAATTTTTCCAACACATTTTTAACAACGTTAAGCATCCACACAGGCCAGGTCAACTCTACTGCAGATGTTGTAATTGGTGCATTTACACAGCAAATCTCCGAGGAGCAGGCTTGTTTTTTAAGGATGGCAAATAGTTGTAATACATTCCCCAGACCAGCAAGAAAAAGTGTAATTGAAACACTTTCTATCCCCTGAACACCCACTGAGCAGGGCTACCAGTTTCTCATATAAAGCTGTTTAATGGCCTATCATACACTGTGCCCGTTGACGTTTTGAGAGAGTGTGACGCAGGATGAAAAGAAAATTCCTCTCTGTAGCTGAGTGTTGGAACATTACAGCACATAAACATGGTTACAGCTGTAAAGGGCATGGCACAGTGCATCCTGTGTACTATGAGGGTATTTGACTGGATAAAATGATATAACATATGAGCTTTCCTGCATTCCTTTGGGTAATACCGCCAAGTTGTCATCAGATGGGATTAGAAGTGCATCAAAACTGCAATTTACTGTAATTTAAAGTGGAATGAATTAGTGTGTTTGTTTTTCTGGGGGTGTCCCGGTTTCCTGGCTTCTGCACCACAGAAGCTCGATGGGTGAAAACATGTCTGGAAAGTGTCCGTCAGGTCGGGAAGACGGGTTAGAAACAAGCAGGTGTCTGTTAGGGAGACCACAGAGAGAGAAGACATACCCCGTCATACAGCAACTCAGCATCTGACTTTATAATGAGGTGGTGGAGTGCAGGGCCGCTGTGTGTGGCACTCAAATGTTAATGCATTTCAAAAAGAGTGTTCATCGTATAATTCATATAAAGGTTTGAATGGAGCACATTTCTACTTGTGTTGCCATGGAATAGCGCTCCTCTAATGAAAGCTTACATCTTCACTCTACTACCTTTGCCCACTATTATTGACCTGAGGGTGTTTGATCAGTTTGTTGCATCTAACCAGGAAGTTAGTGTCAAAGATAAGGAAGTGTTCCTCCCTGTTGCTACTTGACCAAAGGTTTTTCAACTTGGACAATCTTTATTAGACGTGAGCTAATCACCTGCAAAGCTGCAGCATCTCATTTGGAAACCAAAGGGTAGGACAGGGTTGCGTTATCGTGTAAGGGCAGGCCAGTTTATCTAGGTCCTCATTTTTTATGTTGAATGGCTTGAGAACACTTCAAACTGGGTTTAGATAGCGTATCTGTGCAAACACTAACGTCTGCCTAAAGCAGGTTTCTAACAAAGGTAAGTCGTCCCAACCTTGGCCCCGTAAAAGGCTCAGGTTTTGTCTCGTGTCCATCTGATTGATGACTTCTGGTCATCAGCAAACAAAAGAACATACTTCAAAGACAGTGTCGTGTGCAAACTTTGCACCACAGACTCACTTTTGAATGTGCCTTTATTTCTTGTTTCCATACAACCTGAAATGCAGGAAATGGCATGTAAGAAAAAACATGGTTGCTATTATTTTTTGATGTACCCTTTATCTTTTGCATCTTTAAGTGTATAAAGGGGTAGAGCAGTACCAAAAGTGACAGAAAGATTCCCGGAAAAGCATCTGTAGATTGTTTCCCAGTGGGAGGTGGGATTAGTGTTGGTGTAGTTGGTGGTTTTTGGGGCGTGTGTGTGTGTCTCTGTGTGTGTGTCCCTGTTTGTGTGTGCGCTCAGCTGGTCTGCAGCTGCGTTGTTTTTGTACACACTGTCAACCCACTTCCTGAAAATCCCACCATGGTCTCAGTCAATATCAACAAACATCTGCATTTTACCATTCTCTTGTTTCTGTTTGATGACCGTATTTTTCGTTACCCTTCTTCATGTGTCATTGTCTGAATTGATGTATGTGCTGTTTATCTGATCTTATTGTGTCATTAATGACCTGTCTCGCGAAGCGAAGATTTCCAGGATTCAAAAGTTGAGCAATGTTCAACTTTTGAAGCTGAGCTGGAAGCGTCAGCCAATCAAATCCCATGTATGCAAATCTGACCGTTCAAGCGCTAGCCAATCAAACCACGTGCAAGCTGGGAGAGCCAGGCGAAAACCTACCAGTTTCACCCACTGTCTCTGCCACCTCCCTCCATGCCTGGTTCCTCCGGTTTGTATCCCGGTAAATAGTCTGGTCGTAAAGAACCGGGTGATTTGCTACCGTAATTTCTCGTTTGGAATATGAGGAAATGAACTGCGGTCTGGCTCTCCCAGCTTGCACGTGGTTTGATTGGCTAGCGCTTGTACTGTCAGATTTGCATAAACGGGATTTGATTGGCTGACGCTTCCAGCTCATCTTCAAAAGTTGAACATTGCTCAACTTTTGAATCCTGAAAATCCTGGAAATCTTCGCTTCGCTCCCCCACAATGCAGTTCGGCGAAAAGCGAGGCAAAGTGACGTCATCCCCATTCAAAGTCAATGGGCAGAGAAGCGTTGGAAGCGTTGGAAGATTTGTTTAAAGCTGCTGTGTGGACGTACCCCACTATACTTTGATTAGATAAGACTGTGTTACTGATACTACAGATTACCACGCTGCTTTTTTAAAAGTTGTATTTATATCTTTAATTCTATAAGACTTGTACAAATAGAGGTGGAAACATGAAATATATTTTGTGATTTTCTTTAGGAGTGGGGCATCTAATTCTAAGTACACACTCTTCCCGGCAATGTGGAGGGTTATCATTTGTTGAATTTTTTTGTAACGTTTTTCGTACAAATTTCTGCAGAAAATTACAGCAATATGGGATTTTTCAGCAACACATTGCATTCAAACATAGATTTGACGTTAGTTTGCAAGCTTATTACATGGTTTCAAGAAGGCTGCAAAAATAAGCTCAACTGTTAGTCTCGTAAATTAAGTGAACAATTTAGTGACGGTTTCCTAACTTTGTTAAACTCTGAATTGGTGGATTGAGTAGATGGATGAGTTTGATATGGCTCTGTCTTGGAATAGGGATGAGTTCTGACGTAATGACGTGTCCTGAGCTGTTGAGGTCTCAATTATACTTGTCCAATGTTTGGAATAAAAAGACTCTTTAAAATGAACACATGGTGTCCCGAAGGGATCCTAAATATCCATCCTTCAGCTTCAATGTTTATGAGAGCAGGTGTTTTGGGGGTTTTTCATTGCCCCGCTTTCATCACTGTCAAAGTTGGACTTCAGCCTGAGATGAATCTGAAAGACTCTAATGAGCAAACGTGGCCAGAGATGCGATTTTGATTATATCCCACTTTGTAAACAAAAGTGTGATTTAAAACAGAAATCTCAGATTAGTGTGTCTTCTCATTGCAGACTGTAATGTTGATGATGGAGATAAAACTTGTTGGTCCAGTTTTGTTGCACACTTACTTTATTCAAAAATGGAAAGTTTCACATTTGTTCACATTTGTTTAAATGAGAACCAGGTTTGTTTGTTAAAGTTGACCAGCAACAAAGTGATATCTTAAAAATGTGTTTATTTTGTGCTTTCATTCCCACAGACTTTGTTAATATTGAAATCGACAAATAATGTGGAAGAGATTTTATCAGGCTGGTCTTGTTTTCTCAAACAATGGGTAAACAGAGCAAGTGTAAATCTGAGTGGCTGTGCCTGTTTCATGCTTTCTCATCATGCCTTTAAATAATGCAGTCCTTCAAATGTTATGTTATGTGAGAAAGAGCTCTTCTTCTTCTACTCCTTCTTTAGTACTTGGTTGAACGATGCTGTCGCCAGTCCATCCATCAGACCCTGAAGCTTTTAGCAGCCCCTTTTGAAAAGAGTAGAAAGAAAAACGGATCCTTTTTCAAAAAAGCTTTCAAATGTGAGAGTTCGTTCACCCCCTATTCAGCCTCTGCAAACAGCACTGATGTTTTTATTGCACTTTACCGGGCTGCTCTTCCTGTGCATACTTTGGTCAGGCTTTTAGTTGTAGACTCAAAACTAAGATTCATTTGGATCAGGATGAAGTCATCCAAATCGAGTCAGATGGACGAAGACCACCCTATGAGCTTTTTTAATGGCCTCTTTTATCAAAGTGTAGAGACAAACAAATCTGTTTCCAACCTCCCAATGATACAAGAGCTTAGTTCAGTCCTTATTTAGTCAATGCTTTCCAAAAAATGCGTTTATCTTTCTGTTGCAGCGGCTTATTTCCAGCATCCCAGAGTCATTGTGAGTCTTATCGGACAGTGACATTTAGGAACTGACATAATCAGCCGAATGTAGCTGTTTATTTACCATAAGTGGTCCTGGTAATAACTGCTACTTCCCTCGTGGTTCTGTCGTACCAATAAAACGTGATTGAAACTTGGCAGCGTAGTCGAGCTGCAGGCTGTGGTTTTAATGGAAATCACGGTGGTTAGAAACTTGTATCTGGCAAACAGACACAGGAATTGAACTGCTATGAAACGCTGGTAGAATTGACTGTGGTTTATCTGGTGGGCACAGGGTTTTCTCTCGTAGGGAGACAGTTGTAAACTAGTCAACTCCAATATGCTTTATTCTTTAATCCATAACAGATTTACAATTTCGTTTTTGGCACCCTATATATTTATAATCTGATGCTCTAATACATATCAAAGGCCTCTTCCATCGATGCGTGTATGTAATCCTGCCAAAAGACTTCTGGCGCTGTATTGTGTTTTTCAAGCAGTCCTTGTATGTATAAATGTATGGTCTACTCTACAATACACACTTTTACAAAGCCTCTGCTTACAAGCGACCTTCTAAATCAGCTTGCAGTTTGTCTCATTGCATTTGAACCCTGGCATCCTCAGCAAAGTTCCACAGCTTATTCAAACCTGGCAACCTGGCCTAAGGGAAGAGAATCAATTTGATGTGATTTAGTTTTTGCCTGAGGAGATTTTCTGTGTTCTGCAGGAAACCCTGGATTTGATAACTCTCCACTGGCAGCAGATATGAAATATAAACTCTGGTTCAATTTCCTCTCCACAAATAACACACACTGGACAATCGCTTTTGAAGCATGAATAACCTTCTACTGATTGTGAACGCAATATTAAATAAGCCTGATTTTGCATGTATTTTAGATGTTAAATCAGAAGCATTTATACTTAACACTCAAGCTGATATATTTCGAGACTGTAATCATTGCAGCAATTTAAGACACCTTGTATTAGGAAGAGCTACTGAGAGGAAGCAGTTTTATCTCCGTGGTTGCTGGGGATTTGCGGTTTAAAGATAGGATAATTTATAGATATGTAAGATTGACTGTAAATGCAGGATGCAGCCAAATGTTTGCACGGACAATAGCAGGCTGTATTATTAATTTGACAAGACATTGCATGTACTTTAGTGGTAAACTCAGCAGCGTTGATCTCACTCCCACAGAAGACGTTTTTGATGGCAGGCTTTTAAAACAGCTCACCCCTGCTCTGATATGAAGTCCGCTGAGGGCTTCAAGACCTTCAGTAAAGTTTCCAACAGATGATGCAATGTAGACGTAATGGTCTGGAACACGAAGAGGGGGACAGGCTGTAATACAGTCATTACTATTATTACAGCCTTGGATTGTCTTGTAACCCTGGAGCTCAGGATTATGACCGAGGTCTTCACTCATTTATCATGGGAAACTGTGGTTTCAGAAACATGCTTCTTATATGTTCGTTGAGCAGCAACCGTCAACTATAACTGAAGAAAGTAAGAAGATGTGAATTGTATGACATGTATGCAACTAAAATGTTCACTCAATTCCACTGAACTCTCAGCATCTTGAGTATTTCTTAACGGTAAGGACATCCCCAAATATCCCAGGTGTTTTGGTTTTACTGCATTAGCCACTCCTTTTCATTGTCCGTAAAAAGAAAAAGGGATGGAATCGATTTAGTTTGGAAGAGTTTTTGGAAACGGTGTTAATTGAAGCAGAAATGGCTAACGACAAAACCTCTGCGTCTTCTAACATCTCCAAAGCTAAAGCGCTAGCTGATGTCACAATGAATCAAATGAGAGAGATTGATTAAGGACATCCTGGTTATCAGATTTGTATGTTTAGGGAATGAGATCATGCTGTTCTCTATCCCCCGGATGAGGAAATGAGCTGCAGGTCAGATGTTCCGGATCAAAGAGGCTGGCAGGCTGCCAGCAGGTACTTGGTGGAGCTTTTAACGGATGCTAACAGCTAGGTGCAACCTCCTCCTCATTGGATGATGGAGGCCAGCGTCTAAATCTGGAAAGCTTTACACCCATGCAACAAATCACACACTCATACACACATGCGCCTGCAGGCTTAAATCTATAGACGGGCTTTAAGGTGGAATCGTAACATGTTCCTCTGGATTGGGTTACCTTAACGATCGAAGTAAATCAAGCTGCTCATTTGGGAAAGACTATTTATCATCACAGAGAAGAAAGAGGCTGAGGGTGTTTCCCAAGGTGAAGAATTACAGTTTAATTTCATACACATGTAGAAGTTATAGACCAGTTTGTCTGAGTTGGAACCAATACAAACATTTTCTTTTAACACGCACCATCAATAGCCATCTTTTTTTTGGTATTGGCTTTTTACTAAGTAACTGATACTGTAGTGTATGTCCAATACTTTTGCTATGGCACCCATACTGTCATTTAACACTTGAAGCTGTTGGTTCTGTAGTCAAACATTTCAATACAATTTCCATTTGAATGAGAAAGGAGGTGAATCCCAGTCTTTAATGCTCTGCTTTATCATCTGCCTTTTCTCTACAACATCAAATCAAGTGGAGACATCTCTGGAAAGGCAGACCTCGCTGGCTTCTTTCCAAGTCTGCCACTCACTCTGAACTTTATACCCAACACAATGAAGTGTGCCTGTAATAACAAAATATTATAGCTTTTACTCCATTTGTTTCACATTTGCTGTAAAAGTGTCAAACGGCTGAAGAGAAGAGAACTCCGAGCGTCTCTGATACACAAGTTAAAGATGTTCTCTGTGGAGAAACAGTCTGAATAATGCAGATACAATCATGTTTGAAGCTACTAACTTTGACGTTAAAAACAGTGCTGACGCGGCGCAGCAGATGGAGCAAAGACCGTGGCTATTTTTACGTGTCTCTTATAAACCAAAACCCTTTATTTCACCTCTTCCAATTGACGTTGTGATTGAAGTTAAAGAAAGAACATGTGGCATAGTCATCCGTTCAAAATCTTTTACAAGGTGAGTAAAAGCTGGCAGATCGAAGTGTTTACCCATGCAGAGTGTTTCTAAATGCCTTTAATAAGGGTTGTTAATATTTTACCACCTCTCTTTCGTGCATATCTAGCTCTCTGTAATTGAGTCTTTGTTTCTATTGATTTACACCCACAGTGCTTTCTCTTTTCTCTCCTTCTACCTTCTTCTTGCTTGTCAAATGCAGGCCAAGTTCAACTCATACACCAAGCACAGTCTGAATCCTGCCGATTTGACCTTTGCATCCTTTCTTATAACTCCAGACAACTGAAAAAAACCCATGAACTCCTCTGACAAGAAATATTCAGCAACTCTGTAAATGTCATATTCAATAAATGTCATTCTTCTTCCATATGAGGATTCCTAAGAAGCCTAACTTTTGACCACAATACTTAAAGAGACAAGAGGAATTTGAAGTTGAAGAAGACAAGCCAATGAGCTTGACCTGGCTTTGGCCTGACTCTGATGCTAACAGCTGCTGAGTGTTCCCAGTCGCTGTACAACACCGGGGTCAAGGATCGGGGTCATTGATTTTTACCTAATTCTACAACTAATTAATGCATGTAAAGACAGCTGGTATGCAAGAGGACTTTTCCATGATTTGCTCAGAGGTTTGATGGAGCATTACGTTTTACAGTTGTAATCCACACCATTCTGGCAGTACATTTGGGGAAAAGGAGTAATTGCTACAGGGTTTTTTCATCGTACTCCTCAGGAGTGCACTTGGCAGTCGAGTAGCATAAAAGCAACAGTATACTATCAGACTTAAACGGTAGAGAAGCAGGTTGTAGTTGTTCCTTTATTCCAATAAATGTTTGCCCTTGGTTCTTGAAATGCAAAGTAGGTCTTTGGCCCCAAGATGTTTTTTCCTGGAAAACCCACCTGTGTTTACCACCAGCAAATATTTGTGAAGTCATTTGTGAAGTAGCCATAAACTGACTTTGTGTGTACCCTTATTGTGGAGAAGTTTAACCAATATATGGACTAGCACACTACCATTCAGTCATTTAAGGGTGCTAGTTTTGTTGAAATTGCAATGTGTGGACCATAGCAATAACCAAATTGAAGTATTCAGCTTGGTAGAGATCTCTTTTAAGAATGCTCTATGAAAATAGTGCATATATTTCTGCTGTATAAACATCATTTTGAACTTGAATGAGCACTATAATCTTAAGTCATTTATCATATTCTCATCTGGGTCAGACTCTTTAAACAGTGACCGTCAACCGGCGCCGTGAAAGTGTCCGCACTTCACTCAATGAAAGCATAAACTGGCCGAGTGCCCTCTGCTGTGACTGTAGTGAATAACTCCCACTGCAGAGCTAAAGCAGATGGTATCACTCGCCCCCCGCCCCCCCCCCCCTTTTATAGGAACAGTTTGGATAAGCTACACAAGTATCTTCTGATGAATACAAACATGCCAAACCTGACAGCAAAGCCTTGGCATTCATCTGTGGAAAGTACGGAAAGGGGATCTTAAGGGACTCCTCTTTGGCTGGAGGAGTTGATGTGGATGAAGATGAAGAGGTCACAGGGTGATGTTCAGATGCAGATGTTTATTCTTCAGTCGCACCTTAGCACATTTGCTGCGGTTAGAGCTTTTCTGGTTTGTTCTGACTCAGCTTTTGTCAATGTTTTCTCTCCTCTGACAGCAGCCATGATGATCCATAGCCATGTGAAAAGGCCCCAGTTGTTCAGTTGATAAAGTGTGAACGAATCTTTTAACAATCCTCTTTTGCTTCTTTCAAATCGAGGATTGATCGCATCTGACCTTCTCACTTTATCACCTTTCCCCATTCTGTTCGTTTCTCTTGCTCAATTCATCTTCTCGCCACCTTTTCACAAAAGACGCCTTGCCCCTTCCCTCCAGAAGTTATGCGTCTGGACACGGTGGCGGCAAGCTGCCAAAACAATTTTTTTTTTAGTCAGCCCATCATTCTTCTGACACTTTGGTCAGAGTGCAGTTTCTACAGCTGGTTAAACACAGCTTGGGGTAAGCCGAACAACGTGCCGTTTACACGAAGCCGCATGACTTCTGACCTCTGTGGACATCCGCTTTTACCACCAGCCTGTAACTGCTTCAATTAACTTGAAGGCGGGGTAAAGGACACTCGCTTCAAAAACAATATTAGGCATCACTTACAGTGTATATATATTAACAGATCCAAATGGTTAAAAAAAAGTGATATGTGAATGCTACCTGTGAGTTCAAATACCTAGACTCTCATCATCGTCTCATTTGTTTCCTTAGGAATCTCTTTCCTCTCCGATCCTCTCTAGAAAGATATGGTTCTGTTGTATTTGGTCCTCTCGTGTTATTTATAATATCGTGAAGAATTCCTACCCAGCAGTTTTCTGTATGCTGACTAGATAAACTAAATAAAGACGCATCCAACTGTTGAAGACTTTAAGGTTTTCTTCAACAAGCAAACCCCAAATTTGGCATGACACTTTTTGTGAATGTTAGATTGTTCATAGCCTTTTTGTTTTTGGCTCATGTTTAATAAGACCAACATGTGTTTGGCTCTGCTTTTGGAAACAAACCCAATGCGGGGGCTGGAACATGGTGGATCTACATTGATGCAGATATCTTTTTTCGACAGGCAGTGAAGAATGCAGTTTTTTAGCAAAAACACTCACCTCCAAAACGGCATGTAACTCTGATGTTGTGCTTAAAAGTGACCAGAGTTAAGTAAGTTTAACACATTTAGAAAAAAAACTGCAAATATTCCACTCTACAAAGGTAATAGTGTTCGGTTGCCAAGTTGGTGCCCCATATGTAGATGGAAGATAAGAATTCAAAGGAGCAGTGTGTGTGTGTGTGTGTGTGTGTGTGTGTGTGTGTGTGTGTGTGTGTGTGTGTGTGTGTGTGTGTGTGTGTGTGTGTGTGTGTGTGTGTGTGTGTGTGTGTGTGTGTGTGTGGGGGTGTGTGTGTGTGTGTGTACACAGTGTGTGTGTACACAGTGTGCGTGTGTATACAGTGTACGTGTGTTTTATGGTTAGACAGACAGGAGTAATACTTGGCTCCACCGACCTAACCGTCTGAGATATTTGGCCTTTGGTTCTCTGCAGCCTTGAAGTGAGAGCTTAAACGGACACAGAAAGAAAAGACCCTTATCAGTGACCCAAGTCCGGTCCATTTTGGCTTATACGGGCACAATCAAGAGCTTTGGTCCAGACTCACGCCAAAACAACTTCATATCTGCAGGAAAAGCTTGAATTCCTTTATTACTCAGTCAAAAGGTTTCCAGTAGTGTGTGTTCTTGCTGCACGGTTTTAAAAAGAACAGTTTAAATGTAAGACTGAGAAAAACTACATTTCACCCTGGGATTAATAAAGGGTCTTCTTCTTCTTATTCGTAACATAAAGTGCACGCTCTGCATTGAATACATTCTAAATTGTCAGCCCATTCATGTAAAATAGTTTACCATCATGGACATAAAGCACTTCAAGCTTATCCTGTCCTGACCCCCCCTCCCCCCTCCTGCTGGATGCTACACTTCCACTGTTGTCATTAGGAAGTCATTAAATGCTCGTCTTCCTCGGTCTGTTGGAGTCGCACTGAGACCTTTGACCTCTGAAACCGACAGCAGCGCTGCCATTAAAGCCCAGTGTAGCGTCAGTCTGCTGTTCTTCCAAGACATGTTCAGAGTGTCCAGTGTTCGAAGTGACCTCCACAGGAGCTGACGCTAATAGAAGCAGAATGTAATTAAATAGTACAAAAGATAACAAAATACTTGAGTAAATGGCACACAATACTGACATGCTGTGATACAAGCAAGTTGCATTCCTTTTAAAATGTATCTAAGATTACTCACAGATTTGAAAGGACACAAACAAAAGGATGGGGTTACTCTCCTGTGGCTCTCCAACAAAAAGGCAACCAGAAGCGGAAAGCTAACTCACAAGATCCTTCTAACCAGGGAAAGCACACATGTCTACCACTAGAGGCCACTAAGAAATAACAAGGAGATAGAAAAGTGTGTTTATTAAAGTGGATGCGTGTGTCAGTTGTAGGAAAGGGAAAATCACGGCTGCTTTTGGGAATTAACAACAAAAGATTTACAGTTCAATTCTGAAATCGACTTAGATTAGAATTGTTTATTCTAAGTGTATATATGTATACTGCATACCATCTGTGATGCCCCTGTGGGTTCATCAGTAGAGAGGAGGTGGCTGTCCTGTCTGTGCTGTGGTGATTGCAGTAACTCAGGGCACCTGGGTCTGGTGCCCTGCAGCTATTTAACGCCTCTCTGCTCCTCTCTGTGCTCTCTCTCTGCTTCTCCCTGCTCCTCCCTGCTCCTCTCTGCTCCTCTCTGCTCCTCTCTGCTCCTCTCTGCTCCTCTCTGCTCCTCTCTGCTCCTCTCTCTCTGCTTCTCCCTGCAGGCACACCGGTTTTGTTGAGTATATTAGGAGTTTCTTCAGTTGCTTTACTTTGTGCACTTCAATACTCTCACACACATACATGTCCATACAATCCTCACCCTGCATTTACATTACTGATACCACTGACATCCACACCTCATACTTTACTGGTTTTGATTTGATTTGTTTGTCCTAAATAAACACATTTACCTACCCGTTGACATGTTGTGTCTCCTTTTTGTTGTGGCCTTTTGAGCCAGGTCGCAACACCATCTGACAACTGTTTGCTTTTGCACCAAACTGCAAGCGATCAAAGAGCAGATTTCCTCTGCATACATTATGCTACATGAAATGGACAGTAGTCTGAGAGACCACCGGCTGAGAAGAAGCTGCTCCGCTCACTGAGAGACGGTCAGCCCTGCTTCCCAACATGGACTTTGGATGAAACACAAGAATGCGCTCTGCTTACCGCTCAGCCCCCTTTACCCGGTCCAGACCTCACTTTACCTGTCACCCATAATGCTCCCGTTGTGTGTGTGTGTGTGTGTGTATGTGTATGTGTGTGTGTGTGTGTGTGTGTGTGTGTGTGTGTGTGTGTGTGTGTGTGTGTGTGGTGTGTGTGTGTGTGTGTGTGTGTGTGTGTGTGTGTGTGTGTGTGTGTGTGTGTGTGTGTGTGTGTGTGTGTGTGTGTTACAGTCAGGGAGCTCTAGAAAGAGACTTTTTAAAAGCTGCATTAAGCAAGAGTTCTATGTAGTCAACTCAGTGTTGCAGCTTCAAACTTTTATGGTCTCTTTTCGTTAATTATCCACATACAAACTACCATTTTGGTAAACGTTTGGCCACTAGAATATCCTTATCAAAGCCACTGACTATTTCCTTAAAAAATGTCTTTCTTATCTGATTCTATACAAAGACCAGGTTCTGTTGCATTTGGTCCTCTCGTATTGTGAAAAAAGTCTTCACCAGCAGTTTTGTGTTAGCTGCATAAAGACTTCTTGTAAATGTCAGGTTATTGAATAAGCAAAGCCCTCTGGCATTACACATTTTTGGAACTTAAGACTGCTGGTATCTATTTTTAGCTTTTCAAATCAGACCAAAATGTTTTAAGCTGTACTTGCATGATCTGTTTTCTGAAAGTAGGAGGAAAGCATATTTAATACAAGGCCATAACATGGTGGAGATAAATTGATACAGACGTTCATTTTGACCTGTACAGTATAGCTTAGAACGTATACGCTCTCTCTGTGTCCCCGTGTAAACTACCATTTTGGTATTGGGTTTAGCCACTGGCAAAAAATCCATTGGCACAACAAATTAAACAATAGAGCCTCAAGAGGAACATTCTAAGCACTCTATCCAAGCTAGACTCTTAAAACGATGCTTGAAATCCCACCAATCATTAAGAGGAAAAGACAAGTCCAACTTTGTGACAAATGACTCCTGTTGAAGCAAAGCAGTAAAGCTTTCATGCTTTGTCCATGAGATTACTCAACAGTGGGAGTTGCCGTCACAATGTTCATTCTGCATCTACACTGCTATAGTCTTGATATTGTTATTGCTCTTCATGGGTGATACTGAGGTATTTCCAGGTCATATAGGATATATAATCCTCACTTGGGATCCCTTCATCATTTATGGACGTGCCAAGTACTTAAGATCTGTTTAAAGTCAATTCCTGCTTATGTGATCATCACTATTAAGATGTTGGCAACTTTTAATTGGAAGTTTAGCCGCTAAAACTACCATACTTTTATTGTAGCTTGGCTCATACATTTTGAGCTTCATCTTTAGGAGCAGCTTCCTCGCCACCATGACAACAGTGAAGCAGGTGCATAAAACTGTTTGTAGTTACTGGAAAATACCTTAAACTACCTCTTTTGGCACCAACTTCATCCCAACCTGCAATTGACTCAATGTAGGAGGTCCAATAAATCATTTGAGTAGACAGAACACTGCGGACTGGACGGCTCTCAACTGCGCCTACAATTCTCTCCGTGAATATCACAAACTAAATCGATGACAAGACCCATAATCTGCGCATGATGCATCTCATCTCCTCACATCTGGGAGTCTCTTTTTGTGGTTTAAGTTCTCCAGCTGGCACCAATAGGATGAGACGGCACACACTACCTCATGTTGCTGTGGTGGGTACAGCGAGTCATTTCTTGGAGCAGAAATTGGCAGATTGGAGCTGGATATAAGACACTTGTTCACAAAGAGGTGTGTCTGTGTTGCTCCCACTTCATCTCAAAGCAGAATCTCACAAACTGCAAGTGAAATATTCTGGCTGTAAGAAGTGTATGGGCAAGAAAAAACAAAGCTTTGTAATTGGACAATTGCAATAAAACATGTTTAGAAACTGTCAGAAAAGTATTGTTTTAGTCTTGCAATGTAACCATAGAGATTTGCATTACTTACAGCTCTCCTTGTAGTATTTATACTGGTTTGGCTACTGTGGAATTTCCCCAAAAGTAATTAAAGTTTAGGACTCGTTTCCCTTTGCCCTAGGAGGTAATTTTGTCTTTGTTTGCTATTTGTTCTTCCCATGGAACTAATGGCTGAATAATCAGACCCCTAGCCCAATGCTGAATGAGTCTCTTCTCTGGGGATCAGAGCTCTGCACTGGGGTTAACCGGGGACATGCAGAGTTTAGTTGAGTCAGTGTTGGCGCTTTGGAGAGCGGCATTACTGAGCCAGCAGCATAATGCGGCAGGGGAAACTAATTGGTTATGAAATCCTGCAGATAGAATTCAGATTTGATTGGTGGTGATGTTGTTGGTAACGCAGACAACATTATCTCCTCCAGACAGTAACACTTGCGCATTTCTGTGATTCAGCAGCAGCATCTGGACTACTTTGTTTATATAACCAACCAACAAGAATGAATGTGAAGCACACCTACTCAGCATCCACTGATTAATGCGTCCTGCAACAACGGAAACACGCTCTTGCGAAACCTAATTTGAAATGATCATGATCAAAGTTCCCAAATGTAGTGATCTCATAACCTATTTGCAGGAAATACCCCAAAAACTCCCCCACGGCCAGTCCGCTGGAGACTGATTGGCTCCTTAAATGAGTCCTGCATGTTTGTATAACTGCCATGCACCGATAAGCAAGGTCAAACACAATTTGTTGATAGCTTAGAAAGAGAACAGAGGGGTGGAGAGAGATTCATCCAAATATGAATTAAATTACCTGTGGAAATATGCCTGGCTGTGTCCCAGCTGTGAGGATGGCGAGGTTTGAAACTGCTCATTCATACTCCCGCTGTAAACCATCTGGTTCATTTCATAAGCATTTTTAAATTGAATTTGCTGTAAAAGCTGTTTCCATTTAATGGGATAATCAGATGTTTGGTGTTGACGTTCTGTTGCAAGGCTCTTAGCGCCTGAACTCATGTTGGCTTTATTGAGAAACATGTCCTTCTATTCTATGCTGAAACCACCTGTTTGCGCTCCAAAGACCCACACTTATTCAACATTGTACTTTTTTATAGAAGTTCTAATCTCTTGTAAAAACTGTACTCTTTTCTAAAGGTTTTTGTGATTTCACGGCTAACTTGTTTCAAAGGAGCCTAACGTCTCTTTACATTAAGTGAACTTTTTTCACAGAACAAGCCTCTTTTATGCGTCTGCTGTACCATATATACAGTCTATGTGCTGTACATACAAAATCTGCACCAGGTTACTTCCCTCTTTGGAAACCCCCCACTCATGTTAGCCCCACATATCTATTTGCATTTCTGAGCATATGAAGGACTCCTTTGTAACGGTGCTTCCCAAGGACTACATGTATATTTCTAGGCTGTATTTATAGTGATATTTTGCTGCTCTAACTGCTGATTCAGGCCACACAGACGCCTCAAAACCTTGACACATAAAATGATTAACAACACTGTCTGGAAGTAATGCATCTAACCATCCCTTCCTCCTCACCAACTCAAAAAGAGAGACTCAAAAGGAAAGAACAGCAACAACTAAATAAAAAAACATGTCCTGCTCACAAATTAAAATCAATCCTTAAGTGAATAATAAAGGAGAACTATGTTGTTGACTTCAGAAATAGAAAATGCCCCAGTTGTTGAAACTTGCTATGCTTTATAGGTTAGGGTTATTGTAGAATACATAATTCATTGGTAAATGTGTTGGCTGTGATGAGGGCTCTTTTAATACATTTGAGGTATTTACTTGTATCCCTCGGTTCTCTTGGTTAAGGTTTCTAATTCTATGAATGGGACCGTATTGTGTTATAGTATGTCTTGCATTAAAAGAGAAATGCTGACTTTCTCATTCCTCTTCATCACAACACTTGTGAACCCGCCCCTTTAAAACCCTAGGATAGATGTTCTCATACAAATCATCCTTAATGCATCTTCACAGTATTGGGCCCATGTGTTGCTGATACGCTTCAGTTGCTTCAGTAAGGTTCTTGCAACACCATGGAATCTGTTGTTGCCATTACAAAACAATAAAAGGGTGCAATACCAGCCACAAACTGTCCGTTTTGGATCTTAAAAGCTGCATCAGCTTGCTGACTTGAACACATTATTTATGCAATAGTGTCTTTCTGTGGTAGGAACACAGGCCTCTTTATGAGCATCACATTCCTAACATACAGGAGGCACATATGCAGGTGCTACCTCATTCCTAAGATATATGATTCTCTCCTTCTAATAAGTCCCATAATACAGTTAACACACGCTCAACTTTCTTTCCCCATTTATGAGACTATAAATAAAGACATTGGGACACGTATCATTCATGGGAGAAAATGTGGTTTACTTCCCTTTCTGCTTTTTTTAATGCAAAATGAAAATATACTCTGCCACACTAACGGCTTTACAAATTCATGGTGTTCACAAAGAATATATAAATATACATTTCGAGGGTGGACATTTATATCGCGAGCATCAGCAGTATAATCTTGCCCTCTTAGGATATACAGGAGATTTGTTTTCATGGCTAAAAACTACTTACAATGCATTACATTATCTTAATAATAATATTTTGCTTTCCTAGCAAAGTGTCCTAAAGTCAATAAACACATTACTGGCACGGTGCTACGCTAACACAGTCAAGATACATCTCAGTAGACATAATGGAAAAAAATGTTTTGTTTCTGACATCCCCTGAACACATCCCTTAACGTCTGAGTCTTTGCTCACAGTGAGCACCCCTCCGCTCTTCTTAATGACTGCACGCTCTTTGCTCTTTAGCTCGACACTAACAGAGCAGCTTTGTGTTAACAGGAGGCCTCTAACCTCACCTGGTGTCACACGCACGCACACACACACACACACACACACACACACACACACACACACACACACACACACACTTGTGTACGCTCTCGAGTTAAACACACACACTGTGTGGTCTCAGTCATTTACCTCCAGCTTCCTGCATTTCACTGCAACACATGGCTGACATCACCTCTGTGCTGTCAATCAAACACCAGGAGCCTCTGAAGGAAAGGATATGAGGACGCTTGTTTTGTCTGCCTGAGGAAACATTTTGAAAGAGTTAATCCCCATTTGCAAAACAGGGCAGAATAGAAAGGAAATCCCTTTTTTAAGTGATTATTTATCTAAAGGGGTTATTTATTTAAATGTATTCTAACGCAGATCTGACAGGAACATCTGGTTGTCTGCTGTAAGCCTCTTTAAAACCCCACAGGTGTGAAGTGACTGGTGTGTTGCATTCAATCTTACCAAACGACAGGCGTGGCATTTTATGTTAAACCTTTTAATGCAAAAACAGTCGTGCTTAACTATTGCAATACTCATTTCCCAAATTACATGTTTATGATTCAGTGACATCAAAGCAGCAGTGTAAGGTTTCAGCGTTAAGAGTCTGTGAGCTTATTGTTTTTGTGTTTGTTATTGACTCTCTCTCTCTTTCCAGGTGTCTACACTTCATGTCGTTGTGTGTCACCTGCCAGCTTGTGTGTCTCGTGTGCTCATCATCACCAGCCCCGCCCCTGATTGTTTTCACCTGTGCCCCATTAACTGTTGTGTGTATTTATAGCCCTGCTCTCCTTTTGTCTATTGTCGGTTCGTCTTGTCTCCACGTCAAGCCATGTCTGTAAGCCTCGAAAACTGTTCAGCAAAACTAGTAGAACCTAGCGATCATTGTGTTTCACTCATCTTTTATTAATAAAAGATACTTTTTGAAGTCAACGGAATCGTGCATCTGAGTTCTTATGAGTCCCTCGTGTCAGAACGAACCGACCAAACAAGATGGACTCAGCCGATTCCACCGTGTTCAAAACAGCTTTGCAAGTACAAGGAACACGCTTGCGTCAGCAGGAGGAGCAGCTGACAACAATGATACAGGGGGTTCAAGACGTAAATGCTCGTCAGCACAACTTCCAGGTAACAGTGACAACCGAATTAAATCACCTGGCAGAGGAAATGCGGGACATACTTACGCACCTCGAGGGACGTCCTGCTGTTCCTGCGGCGGAGTTTTCCGGTCCAGCAGAGGTCGGGTTTACCCCTCCGTTGATCCCAGTGCCAATACCCATGCCATCGTCTTCACTCCGCCTCGCTTCACCGGAGAAGTTCTCCGGGGATTCGGGAAACTGTCGGCCATTCCTGATTCAGTGCGACCTCCACTTCAAACATCAGCCCGCAGCATTTCCCACCGATCAAGCTAAGGTAGCTTTTATGATATCTCACTTGACGGGAAGAGCGGGAGCATGGGCAACAGCGGAATGGGCCCGGGACTCGCCTGTTTGCCAGTCGGTAAAGTGTTTCATGGACTCAATGAAGAACATTTTTGACCAGACAGCACCTGGGAGAGAGTCAGCAAGAGCCCTGGTAAACATCAGACAACGGCAGAGGAGGGTGGCGGATTACGCGATCGAGTTCCGGACCCTGGCAGCGGAGAGCGGATGGAACTCTGCGGCTCTTTTTGATGCATTTCTGCATGGATTAGCAGATCCCATAAAAGATCAGTTAGCTCCATTAGAATTGCCTGCGGAGCTGGACTCACTCATTGCCATGGCTATCCGGGTGGATCAACGTCTAGCTGAGAGACGTCGACAGAGGGAGGAGGAAGCAGCTTCCGCTACACTCTCCGGACGGGGATTACAGAGGGAGTACTACGGTGGGCGGAGAAATACCCGGACTTCGTCTCCAGAGCGACCATCGCCCCCTAGCGCCGCGGAGGAACCGATGCAGCTCGGAAGAGCCAAACTCACCCCGGAGGAGCGACAGCGCCGCCTACGGGAGCGGAGGTGTTTCTACTGCGGCCAGCAGGGTCATGTTCTGGCGGCCTGTCCAGCTAAAGGATCAGGCTCATCAGTGGGAAGGGGGACGCTGGTGAACCGAATGACTTCTTTCGACCCTTCTTCGAGAAGACTGACTCAGGTACAAATAAAACTGAAGGATAAAACTGTAACTCAGGATGCATTAATTGACTCTGGGGCTGATGAGAGCTTGTTGGACTGGGAGCTGGCTAAAGAGTTGAACTTAAACATTGTCCTCTTAGATCAGCCATTAGAAGCTAGTGCGTTGGATGGCCGCCTTTTATGTACAGTTACTCATCGCACGGAACCCATAGAAATTGTCATAGACCAGGAGCACCGTGAACATATTAGCTTTCATTTATTTAACTCAGCTCAACAGCCTCTCATTTTGGGTTACCCTTGGCTTGTTAAACATAACCCTCACATGGACTGGTTTACAGGAAAGGTTAAGGGGTGGGGGAGTGAGTGCTCTCGTTCTTGTTTAGCCTCTCATACAGGTTCGAGTAGACCACACAGACCTGAGAGCTTTAAACAGGCGTCAGGTAGGGACAGTGTCACGTCTGCTAAGCCATCTGACTTTCCTGACTTATCCAAAGTACCAGAGTGTTACCTGGACATTAAGGAGGTGTTTAACAAGACACGAGCTACGTCCTTGCCTCCCCATAGACCGTATGATTGCCCTATAGACCTTCTCTCGGGCTCTACTATCCCAAAAGGACGGTTGTACTCTCTTTCTGGTCCGGAAAGGAAGGCCATGGAGGAGTATATTGGATCTTCACTCAAAGCTGGCTTGATTCGGCCATCATCATCCCCAGCGGCAGCAGGTTTCTTTTTTGTAGGGAAAAAGGACGGTTCATTAAGGCCCTGTATTGATTACAGTCCACTGAATCAGATCACTGTTAAGAACAGATATCCCCTTCCACTCATCTCTACGGCATTCGAACTGTTACAGGGAGCCAAGGTATTTACCAAGCTTGACCTAAGGAATGCATATCACCTTGTGCGCATCCGGGAGGGGGATGAGTGGAAAACAGGTTTCAATACACCTACGGGACATTATGAATATTTGGTGATGCCTTTTGGACTTTGTAATGCACCTGCTGTTTTCCAAGCCCTCATTAACGATGTGTTAAGAGATTTCCTGAATATTTTCTGTTTTGTGTATCTCGATGATATCCTCATCTTTTCCCCAGATGAGAATATTCATGTTAACCATGTTCACCTTGTTCTTCAGAGACTCCTGGATAACCATTTGTTTGTAAAAGCCGAAAATGCGAGTTTCATGTAAAATCTGTGGCATTTTTGGGTTTTATGATTTCCCCTAACAAGGTGGAAATGGACCCAGCTAAGGTCAGTGACGTGGAGAACTGGCCCACGCCAGACTCTAGAAAGAAAGTTCAGCAATTCTTGGGGTTTGCTAACTTTTACAGACGGTTATACGCAACTTCAGTGCTATTGCCTCTCCTCTCCATGCCCTTACCTCTCCCCATGTTCAGTTTGTGTGGAATCCACAGGCAGAGAAATCCTTCCTGGAACTGAAGAGGAGGTTCACTACAGCTCCCATCCTGACTGTACCTGATCGCCACCGACAGTTTGTGGTGGAAGTGGACGCCTCCAACGACGGCGTTGGAGCTATACTGTCCCAGAGGTCAGCAGGGGACAACAAGCTTCATCCGTGTGCGTACCTCTCCCGTAAGCTATCGTCTGCTGAGAGGAATTACGACGTGGGAAATCGGGAACTGTTGGCTGTGAAGATTGCTTTGGAGGAGTGGCGGCACTGGCTGGAGGGAGCGGAGCAGGATTTCCTGGTCTGGACGGATCATAAAAACCTGCAATATATCAGGAAGGTTAAGCGTCTGAACTCTAGGCAGGCCAGATGGTCATTGTTCTTTAATAGATTCAGGTTCACTCTGTCATATCGACCTGGTTCGCAGAATGGAAAGCCTGATGCCCTCTCCAGAATATATGATCCTGAGCCAGTCCCCAAGAGTCCAGATCCCATACTACGGCCAGACCGAGTGATAGGGAGTGTGACCTGGCCCATCGAAGCCAAGGTCAAACAGGCTAACGTTGGGAATCCTGTCCCAAGAGGGTGTCCTCAGAATCGCCTGTTGTTACCAGAGCAACTTCGAGGGCAAGTTGTTCATTGGGCCCATACGTCGGTACTGACCTGTCATCCTGGAAACAAGAGGACCCTTTTCATGGTGAGACACAGATTCTGGTGGCCGGGGATGTGGAAGGATGTTGCGGAATATGTAGCAGCGTGTCCTGTGTGCGCCAGGAACAAGACTTCTCGGCAAGCTGCGGCAGGTCTTCTCCAACCTCTGCCAACTCCCAACAGACCATGGTCTCACATCGCATTGGATTTCGTGACAGGATTACCAACATCGGCAGGTAATACCACCATACTCACTGTGGTTGATCGTTTTTCCAAAATGGCACACTTTGTCGCCTTGCCCAAGTTACCTAACGCCAAGGAAACAGCAGAGGCCATGTTGTCCCATGTGTTCAGGATCCATGGTTTTCCTAGTGATGTCGTTTCAGACCGAGGCCCACAGTTCGTATCACGCTTTTGGAAGGAGTTTTGTCACCTAATCCAAGCCACTGTTAGCCTGACCTCCGGATACCACCCACAGTCAAATGGACAAGCGGAGAGGATGAATCAGGATTTGGAGACCTGTTTGAGATGCCTAGCGTCCGAGAAACCCACCACCTGGAGTAAGAGTCTGATTTGGGTGGAGTATGCACACAACACCTTACCCACATCAGCCACTGGTATCTCCCCGTTTCAATGTGTCCATGGGTACCAACCTCCTTTGTTTCCGGAGCTCGAGAAGGAGGTCACGGTACCATCAGCCCATGCTCTGGTTCGACGCTGCCGTCGGGTCTGGGCGGGAGTTCGCCATATGCTGCAGAGGAGTGCCGTTCGCATGAAGGCATTGGCCGACCGGAAACGACGTCCAGCCCCCAAGTACCAGGCCGGACAACGAGTGTGGCTGTCCACCAAGGATCTTCCTCTCCATGTCGCCTCCAGGAAGCTGGCTCCCCGGTTCGTTGGTCCTTTTCCCATAGCCAAAGTAATTAACCCTGTTGCTGTCCGTTTATGTCTTCCCAAATCCATCAAGGTCCACCCCACGTTCCATGTCAGCAAGCTAAAACCAGCCAAAGAAAGCAGACTGGTTCCTGCCTCCACGTCCCCTCCACCTCCCCGGGTTGTCGACGGGGGTCAAGTGTACACAGTGGACAAAATACTGTCGGAAAGGAAGAGGGGCAGAGGTAGACAATTCCTGGTCGACTGGGTGGGGTATGGATTAGAGGAGAGGTGTTGGATCCCAGGCAGCTTTATTTTGGACAAGACCCTTATATCGGATTTCGATAGAGGTCAGTCTCAGCTTTCAGGGACGTCTGGAGCCGTCCGTAAGAGGGGGGGTACTGTAAGGTTTCAGCGTTAAGAGTCTGTGAGCTTATTGTTTTTGTGTTTGTTATTGACTCTCTCTCTCTTTCCAGGTGTCTACACTTCATGTCGTTGTGTTTCACCTGCCAGCTTGTGTGTCTCGTGTGCTCATCATCACCAGCCCCGCCCCTGATTGTTTTCACCTGTGCCCCATTAACTGTTGTGTGTATTTATAGCCCTGCTCTCCTTTTGTCTATTGTCGGTTCGTCTTGTCTCCACGTCAAGCCATGTCTGTAAGCCTCGAAAACTGTTCAGCAAAACTAGTAGAACCTAGCGATCATTGTGTTTCACTCATCTTTTATTAATAAAAGATACTTTTTGAAGTCAACGGAATCGTGCATCTGAGTTCTTATGAGTCCCTCGTGTCAAGCAGTTTGTTTTAATCAAATGTAATTATTTGTAGGCTTGTTGTTTTTGCCAAGTTTTGTTTCCTGTCTTGCAAATGTTAGCCGCAGCTTTCCTTGCCGTTGCATTCAGGGACAGTCGGACATGTATATTATAAAAGCCTTACATATAGAGCACACAACAGGAGATTGACGTGGGCTCAATCGTACATTACACAGACTTTGTGGGAACGACCTCTCAGGGTAAAGTATGTTTAATGTTGCCGCTTTCCCCCTGTGGCATTCAGGTACACTCCATTTTCTCAAACAAAGTCCAGATAATTGTAGTCGGGTCCACACAATGTCAGGAGTTTTACTTTCACACAACAGCACTGAAACACATACTTAAAATGCTCTATTTGTATTCTCCCATTAAGCTCCTCCTGATAATGTCTAAATAGTTTCAAGATTGCAGTGCATGTGTGAAAGGGGCTGGCAAGAAGTAACCGTTTTATGCAAGAAATGTATTGTTTCCATTTTATTGCCATCTTGTTTTAATATTCTCTCCATAGTTCATTAAAAAAATATTTTATTCACAGCTGTCAAAACAGGATCACATGGCATTTCGAAGGGTTCACGTGATGACGCTGAGATGGGACTGTGTGTGTGATGTGGCGTGACCACAGCCGCAGTGTTCCGGTGTGTGTAGGAAGCAGGACCCAAATGCAGATTAAAGTGACAAAAAACTCCTTTATTTCAAGGCTATACTATTAAATAAAGACTAAACAGAACACTCACCGAGGAACAAGCCATATCACAAGACGAACCGACAAAGACAGACAGAAAAAACAGAACTTAAATACACACAAGACTAATCATACCAACAAGACACAGGTGAGGAGGGAGGAGAAAACACAGGGACACCAGGTGAACACAATCAGGTAAATTAGACACACCAGGGAAACTAACGACAGGGAACCACAGACAGATTTAAACAAGACAAAACACAACGCAGACAGAAAACCACAGACAGATCTAGACAAGACACAACGCAGACAGAAACAGGCAAGACAGGAGGTGAAGACCTTTCAAAATAAAACATGAAACAAAAGACAGAAAAAGACAAGACAAAATACAATAAAGACAGATCGTGACACGCAGAGTGTAACCCTGAGTGTTTGCAGCTCTTAAACCTGGATAAAGTTTATGAGCTGTTGGTTCTGCATTGTTGGGCTGAAACAGAGTTTTCTGTACAGCACATGCTGTAATGTGTCGTTATGGACGATTGATGTTTGATAAGCTTCCCTTTACTCAGCCTCTCTTTAGGTTTAACAGCTCATTACAAACTCCAGGACTCAAGGACTCACTGACAGTGTCCTTCATCACAGCATTATTATGACCTTTTTTCTGATTAGGCCTCAATACTGAATCTTTGCATGTCCAAGTAAAAAGCACCCTATAGCCCAACACTGTAACTGTTATATGGAATACAGCATAGCCAAAGCTGCACCCCCATGCTCCCTGTAATGTGTCGTAGACGTGGAAAACTCCTGCAGATTATATCAGTCAAGCTGAGCTTAAAATCACCTGTTCCATTGCAAATGCAGTTTCAGCAAAAGTGCACATTCTGCAGTGGGTGTACGAGAGGACGCTGTCCATCTGTTGAGCAAGGCGTGGGTGTGTATTGTGCACGTGTGTGTGCTTCATTTACCTCCCCAAGTAAAAAGATGATAGTGGTGAACGGAGTGCTGTGGTGTTGGTTTCATCAGTGTTCACTCCAGTAGTACTACTTTTCTTCTTGTGGTAGTCAGATTTTTTTTTGAAATCATCCAATTTCAGTTCCAGTTAAAGATTGAATGAATGTGTTTTGTATCATTCAGCTTTGTGTTTACCACCCACAATATCATATCCACATATTTAGAGAAACAGTGATGCAGATCAGTATTCACTAAGTAAAGGTACCAGCTTGGGGTTCATTAGAGTTCCATCCATACATACAGATGTTGTGCCTTCAGACATTTTTGTTAACAAAGTATTTTTCTAAAAAAAAGGGAAGAGGCCGTAAAAGGACATCTTTGTTACTTTGAAGTGCTGCTGGACATGGCACTGCACTTTCGGCTATGTCAAACAGGCAGTCTGCATTTTGCCATAACAATGTGTCACACAGGGACTTTCAGTCAGAGGCTCCCCAAGCACACTGAGGCATTAAAGAAACAGCTCTGCAGTGTGTGATGACTGCTCATTCAGAGAGGAAACAGACACACACACACACACACACAATGAAGCTATTAGTCAAATGTTCTTATGGTGGAATGCTGCAGTTTATAGAAACAGGAAAACACATTCATCCATCATTAGTGTAGTAATTAACATTTTGCTTCAAAGCAGACTTTTTTTTGATTATTTCCTCCTAAAAATGTCTTGAGTTTTTCAACTTCATGAGTTTTTGTAACTTTCTTTTGTTTGACATTGAAAGAAGTCAGTTGTCTTTGGAAACTAGCATCTTACTTTGCATTGGTCAATTATTCTCTGAAATATCCCAATACATAAAATCAACAGAAATTCAAAATATTCTCCCTTAAGTCATATATGAGATAAAACCTGTTGTCACTGAGTTGAACTAATCTCCATGTTTCTTAATGGCCAACGCATCGCACTCTTACCAGGAAAAGGGAGTTCCTCCTTCACTAAAGCCAGAGTTATTCCTCAGTGACTCATAGACTTGATCACTTGGCATCGTCTTCACATCCTTCATACACCTTGAAGTTATTACTGTGTGCGCTTCAGGACTGTTTCACTCTACTCCTCTGCTCTTCTATCTCTCTCCTTGCTCCAGTGCAGGTGGCCCTCGGACTCAGCCAAGCCTGATTTCACTGAGCAGTCACACCCTCACACAAATTACTCTCAAGTTTCTCACAGCTCTCACACTGGGATGTTTTACATTTCCACTGCTCTGCTTTCATCAATCACAGTATTCTTAACATGCGACAATGCATTCGGCCACATTTCTTTTAACAGGATTAGCTTTTTACTCCCAGATGCATGACGCTGCATGTTTCACAGCAGCAATCAAGTGAAATGTCTTCTTTGTTTTAGACTCTCACTGCTTTTATTCTTTCATAAATCATCAATCCAGCCATTTCCACAACACGATCAGAGGATTGTTGTCATGATGCGAGACGAGCACTGATTTTGCGAAGCTCTCAAGGTTCCCTGCTACTTGAGAACTTGAGAGTGTATCTTAGTTTCCATGGCGATGTGTCCAGCTGTTAGTCTCTGAACCAGAGGAGGAACATCTGCAGTGAAGTCACTTTCGGGCACAGGCGGAGGGAAGTGACAGGCTGAGCTGTGGGAATGTTTGGCCGGTCTTTCCCTCTGACAACACAGAAAGTATAGCGTCTAGAGGACAGGCAGCCAGGGAACCATCAATGTCTGATTCAGATATTCTCTGGATTCAGAAATGGGTCAAAGAGTATTTGGAAAAGATTTCTTACTGCTTGTTTTAGCTGAGATGTCACTGTATCCTCTTAATTAAAGCAGTGCCTAGTGGTCTATTACATTCCTCTTAAGAGAGCAATACAAACTCAATGCTTTTGCTGAAACCTGCGGAACTTCCTTGAAGTTGTTTTTTTTACCTCCAGTATTTATGACTTATAGTATATTTTTAATCACTTCCTGATTTTTGCTTTACTTGTTTGTAAATCAGGCTACTGTGAGACCACACTGAACCTGGACAACATGAACAAATCAGTGTTTGCTAAAGACCGC
This sequence comes from Harpagifer antarcticus, assembly GCA_902827135.1. Lineage (NCBI taxonomy): Eukaryota > Metazoa > Chordata > Actinopteri > Perciformes > Harpagiferidae > Harpagifer > Harpagifer antarcticus. The sequence goes on along the minus strand of CADEHL010001090.1, from coordinate 5,957,968 downwards.
TGCTTATAGTGCATTTGGGCACAGTTTGCTCGCACATCCCCTGACTGTTAACAGGGTTGCAGATTGAGCCTAGTTGTATTTTATGTTTTGCAATTGTGAGGGTTGTATAGCCACATGATGGCCTCCTATATGTTAATAATAATTCAGTTCATATGTAGTGATTTTAAACAACCGTTTGTGAAGTGAAAGTACTTTATTAGAGAAGCTGTAACAATATGTTGATTCCAACACAGGAGAGACTGGAGTGTTCTCTGCAATTAGCTGGAAAACATATGCCAAAAACAAATATCAGCAATGTTTTCGAAGCTTATCAGTACTGACAATTTTGTGAGTTCAGCTTCAGTGGTGTTTGCACAGCAGGGAAGTATAGGTTGCACTTCTTTGTTTTATTTAATTACCACAGTCTGTAGGGGTTTCAATCCAATTAATGCACGGGGAAAAGAGTGTGCCTCTCTTCCGCTCGGGAGCCTGACTGACTACACACACACACACACACACACACACACACACACACACACACACACAGACGCACAAAACGCCCATTTAAGTCTTGCTGTTTCAACTCTCTTTTCCCCCTCTCTTTTTTTCTTTGTCACCCTTTCTCACACACACACACACACACACACACACACACACACACACACACACACACACACACACACACACACACACAGGCTGCACTGTTAGCCTAATTTACAGGAGCTGCCACTGCGCAGCACGTGTGTATTAGTCTAACCTAATGCCTTCCAGATGCCCAGCCTCTGCACCCTGCTGCCCACTCGCTCTGAAAGAACACACAATTGTTCCTGGGGTCTTCCCGCTAAAGAGAACCAGGTGTATATGGAATGTGTGTGTGTGCGCAAGAGTGCAGGTGTGTGTGCGTTCCTGGCGTGTGCCAGACAAAAGGGCAAGAGGAGGAGAATTAGATGTAGGTGGGCATGCACAGTGCCTCCGTGTCTGTCTGAGAGAAGCTTGGAGCGCATGCTGTCTGGCAGGCTGTGTATGTGCATGTGTGTGTAACCATGTGTGCATGCATGACAGACAGACAGGGAGAAGGTGTGTGTGTGCACTGAGCCGTGCTTACAGTATTGTTGAGATGACATGGATGGAAGCTTCAGACAGATGGAAGCCCCTTCTCACCCTCTTGGCAAACTTTATGGGGTGTATCTGACGAGTTGTCATAAAGACTAAAGCAAGGATATCCTAGAACTCAAGAGGGTTTTAAGGAACGGCTGTTATTGTGAACAGAAACTGAGGCAAACCAGAATGCCATTTTATAAAAGGATTGTAAACATAAATGTCCAGCTTTAGCATTGCAGAGATCCCAATGTATGGAAAGAGATTCATTAGTAAAACTATACAAATGTCTTTGTTTTGAAGATATGTCAAATACACTAAGCTGGGGACTTCTAAACAAGAATGTTTGAAAATGAATAGCAGAGATAATAATATAATTGTTAAAGATCATAACACATGTTAAATGTAATAACTTTTCCTTTAAGTCTAGTAGGAAATGAAAAGATGATTCACCTCCCACACTGTCTGCTGAGGAATGCTTTAATTTCTATGATAACAGATCAGTCCTCTGACCCAGAGCTGGATTAACCCAGTGGGGGGGCGCAGGGAGGAAGATTATCTGTAGGTCGACCATGGGCTCTCTATAGGAGAGTACACCTGTCACCTTCGAGTATCCATTAAACACATCACACACTTCATTATGTATTGTCTAACCACAGATACCAACTAGAGCGGCCCACAGATTCGCTTTGGATCAAATTAGGTTTTGGCAACTGTCTCTGTCCCCCTAATGATTGTAACGTCTGATTCCTTCAGATCGTGGTTCTGCGGGAGCGTTGGACCTGACAGAGTTGATCGGCGTCCCCCTGCCTCCCTCTGTCTCCTTCGTCACGGGCTTTGAGGGTTACCCCGCCTACAGCTTCGGCCCCGACGCCAACGTGGGCCGTCTCACCAAGTCCTTCATCCCCGACCCCTTCTACTACGATTTCGCCGTCACAGTCACCGCTAAACCCACCACACGCCAAGGGGGGATGCTGTTCGCCATCACAGACGCCTACCAAAAAGTACATCATTTGGACACACTCCTAAGTCTACTTTTCTCCTACATGTAAATAAAGAGCAACTCATTTTTCAACATCTCTTGATTTTTTTTTTATAGATTGTACACTTGGGTATCGCGTTGTCGGAGGTGGAGGATGGGTCCCAGAGAGTCGTACTGTACTACACGGACCCCGGAACAGGGGGGACGCGGGAAGCGGCTTCCTTCAAAATGGGAGACATGACGGGACGATGGGCGAGGTTTTCCCTCACCGTACAGGGGGCAGAGGTCAGTGCGTGGTCTACTTCATATGGGTAAGATGCAATGTGGGGGCATTTTGACATCAGTAAGATTAGCTGGATCTGCTGACTCCTGCACTAACAACAGTAGAGACAATGCGTGTAATCGGCTGGGTTCCACTGCTTGCAGCATTAGCATAAACAACCCCATTTTGAACTTTTAACCACCACTCTTTGTTTAAAGTAATAGTCTTAAGGCAAAAACAGGTACCAAAAATGAGCGCTTTTGACTGATTCGCTGACTTTGTGCGTGTGCTCTTGTGACTCAGGTGCGTCTCTACATGGACTGTGAGGAGTATCATCGAGTGGCCTTCAGCAGGAGCCCCCAGCCTCTCACCTTTGAGCCCAGCTCGGGGATGTTCATCGGGAACGCTGGGGGGACGGGTCTGCAGAGGTTTGTGGTGAGTCCGGATGATCTGTTGTGTGTCTCTGAATCTGACACACATTTCTCTGCTCTCGATGTCAGTGAGCACTGAATTGATGTCGGATCCATTGCTAGTTGCTGAAACTAAACGTGGCGTTTGGGCGGTCGCCTATTTTACACTTCAGGCATGAACACAATAGGCTTTCCTAGCAGCTTTACGACCAGAAGACAGAGAACAGAGGAATGAATGGCAGCATATCCTGTGAGAACTCATAAATGCAAGCTGGATGTGATTTGCATTTCTGGAACATCGCCGATCTCTCATCTGAGTCTGTCAGCTTGAATAACTTACAAAGTTTCAGTGCATATGCCACATGCTTAATTACAAATAATCAAACACTACCGAGGATGCAAAGGGGGGGTCCCAATCCTATGCATTTCTTAAAAAATAGTACCCCTGTGTGGTCATTATGGGTATGTGTGAAAGAGAATTGTTGAGCATGCAGATTGAGAAGAAGAGGTAGTAATGATGCGATACTGTGTTCTGCTCTCAGTGCTCTTGTAAGAAATAAATAAACTTGTAAATGCTGCAGCACTTTCCTTCCAATCACAGAGCTGTGTTTGTCCCAGTGCAACAGGATGGATGATGAGGAGAAAATAGTTTAGCTCTATGCTAAGGATACACAAGGAGAAATGATATTTATCTGAGCCATTAAAAAAGGTTTCAGAGTTTTCAATATTATCAAGATGTAAAAATCTGAAATGTTTCCAATACGTTTTAAACACATTTTGCCAAAAATCATTTTTTGGAATAAATCACTTTTGATGCTGCCCTGGGACATTTGTCCTCCTCTTCTTGGTCTTTTGTTTCCAGGACAGTGGAAAGAAGGTCTTATTGCTTTTTTCCACTCATTAAGAATTTATTAGAGAAATCCGAGGAGAGTTTTAAAGAAATCCAATGAGCCAGGAAAGGAGAAATGATTATTCTGATTTGATGGGGTCTCACAGGGGAGTCCATGTTCTGTTCACATTCAGTCTTGACCTATAGAGGGAAAGTGACCACTAGACTTTATAGACTTGATAGTGTGTCTTTGTGTGGTGACGGGAACACTGGACTGATAATAAGGACAACAGGAAGTCATTGCTCCCTAGTGTTGTGATTCAATTTAGTATAGTTCTAATTAACTTGTTATTTCATTCCAAGAGCCTTTGACATTTCGACAAGCCTGGTGGGAAGGAAATAATTTTCAGTTGCATCCAATATAAAACGTACTGCGCAACAGCAGGCAGGTTCTTTTTAATTTGGAAAGAGCCAGGCTAGTCTTTTCCCTTCTCTATGCCCAGCTAAACCTCCCAGGTGCACGTATAAGGGAAAGCATGAAAATGTTCTTTTATTATGCAGAAATACTTTAATGTCAGACCAACACTAGTATCAAAGTCTAGCTTCACATTTAGCATAGAGATGTGAAATTGATTTGTATCGATGTTGAGAAGAAAGCATTACAATTTTATCCACTTTCTGCCACATGGGAGATCTTTCAAGGCTTTCTGCCAGAAATCTACTTAGGTTCAGCCAACAAAACTACTTGGTATGTTAATAAAAAATCATGGTTTGAGTTCAAATAGACCCTTATAATTTGTATTTAATCCAAACATTTGGACCTACAGCAACGCCTTACGAGATAATGCTTTGATCAAGTTGACCTGCAGCTGTTTCTCTTCTATCTCCTCTCAATAAGCTCCATCTCTTTCACTACTCCCTACTTCTCTATTCACACAGTCCTCCATTCTCAGACAAAGAAGTCCGTAGTGACTCTCGGTTTCCAGCTGTTCAGTGTTTGACCTGGCAGCTTCCTCCGAAATAGCAACAACAGTAGCTCTCTGCAGAAACACACTCACACCTTTCCTTAGTTTCACTGAAACACATCCCATGCTGGGTGTTGGAAAGGGTTTGTGTGTTGCTGGAACCATCTTTACATGTTGTTTGAAATAGAAAAGGTGTGTGTGCAAATTATTTTCTAAGTCTCCCTGAGCTACTGAGTGTACTGTACAACACGTTGACAATGCACAGATAAATGAACTATCTGACTGCATTCATGTGTGTGTGTCTGTTCTTTAACATGTAGGAGCATGTGTGTATGCAGTGTTCTGTTTTATACAGTAGTCTTATTTGTGTTTTCCAGCATGCAACTTTAAATGCATCAATCACACAGCCTGCCTTCAAGTGTTTGGATAGTGTCACTTAGTTGCCTTTCAGATCAGTACCAAAAACTGATGTTAAATTCACACCCACTTGCATGGCACCTGCTTTGTTTAATGCAGATGTGTTGTTTACTGCACACACAGATGTTTCTAATTGAGTTGCTTTCTTTCTCTTCCTCTCTCTTTCTCACTACTTCACCAACATTACATTTCATCGGCCGTGCCTCACTCCATGAGAAACAGGTGTTTGTCCTCTGGCTCCAATTCAGTATCAATAAACTTAACTGAAATAAAGCGCCTGCTGACTCTCATCTACAGAACCATTTGCACACTAAATAATGGAAAAGCAAGCGTTCCTTCTTCCCTTAATGTGGTCCATTTTTTCGTTGCCTTACATCAAATACACCCACGCATGGGATTCAAACTCTTTGTAATAACTAGTCAGAATAGTGACAGCAAGAATCGACCTGGCAGACTTTCCATGGTTCCGCTGGTACATTTGATAGACATATAAATCAAATATATTGTAATGACCTATAGCTGTTACATTTCAAGCCTTTTGTTTGACTTCTTAAACGAAAAAAGCTGTTGTTAAAAGCCATGATCAAATGTGTCCACTACAATGATGTAAATGTGTTTTGAGATCTGTTTCATTTCCAGATGTTGGTGTGTGTTACACTCTGATAAAGTGTGGGATAACGAGGAAGAGAGATAGATCAACTGAAACGCTGACAGACTGCTTTGTGTGAGATGTTATTAAGATTTAATTCAATGTAATGACATTTACTGCAGGGCTCCATCCAGCAGCTGGTGCTGAAGTCAGATCCCATGGCCCCAGATGACCAGTGTGAGGAGGACGATCCCTATGTGAGTGTGAACGCACAGACTTTCTCAACATGTCGCTATTCCTCCCTCTACTGGTGAACTATGTGAACAACAGTTTCTATGCAGCAGCGTCCATATACTTCTGTGTAGTAAGGTAACTTGTATGCTATGGAGTTATATTTTTAAAATACTTTGCTTTCAATCATTTTTGAGCAGAACCTTTACTGTTACAACATCACATTTGCATGAAATAAATACATCGATACATTAATAAAACATGTATTTAATGCACCTTTCAATCAGGTTCATGCTGTTCCAAATGCTTCTCAGATGAAGGATGAGCTGAATTTAAGACCCAAAAAGTGTAGACTGTGAAAAAAAATGTGTATCTGTATTGCTTTTTCTTTTTCTATGTGTCTTGCATTGTTATGAGAAAAATCAACAATTGTGTTCAAGTCAAAGTTGAGCTGTATACAGTCTAATTAAAGTCATGACAGAAACTAGGAAACAAAGGATGTTTTTTTGTAATTTTCTCCGTAGGCCTCTGGGTATGGGAGCGGTGACGATGCTTATGACGACTTGGAGGGAAGAGACGAAGTGAAGAAGATTGTGAACACCATGGTGTGTGTTTCTTTTATGAGCTTCTTTACTATTGAATCTTAAGAGTAGACATTGCATCCTGATTCCTGGTACATCTTGTAACTTCCTGCATGTCTGTGCAACACTCCACATAAGAAATAAAAACATGCAGAGCCCTACTTGAACGCTTCTTTTCTCTTCCCAGCCCCTCCCAGAGCTGGACCCCTCCTACAGCGCCCCTGTCCGAGCCCCCCCCACAGAGATGTCCCGGGCCTTCGTAGATGATGATGATGAAGACATAGAGGAGACTTCTGGACAAGAAGTGGAGACGACCACAGTAATAGGTATAACAATTACCTGTATGTCGTTTACAACAAAGTATAATTACTAATATGTTAATAATTAATAATATACTGATATAGAAGTAGTGCTATTCAATATAACAATAGTGTATATACTGGTGTGAGATACTGGTGTGAGACCAGATATTGGCTCAGATCTTTGAGAATGTAACATGGCATGAGTGTTGTCTTTAAATGCTGCATTACAATGTCATGTCATTATTCTAAACTTGTTAATTAATCATTATATCTTCTTTACTGATTATTATACAATAACAAGAGTTTTGATCAAACATAATCCTATATTTAAATATCTCCATATCACCCAGCCCAACATGGAAGTAATGCTGAAATTCTCTGGTGGTGTAATTCCCAAATTATCCAGAAGATGGTGCTAAAGACACATAAAAACGTTCTCTGTTTTCTCTTATCTTTCCTTTGACCTGCACTAAATATACTACCATACCATTAGGTATGCCCGAAAGTAAGCGGATTTTATTTGTGTATGTCCTCACTTTTTCTCTTTGTTTACAGTGAAGTCATCTCCAACAGTTACTCCAGCTTCCATACGTAACACTGTAAGTTCATTTTCTTAGAGTTAATTGGATGATTATGATGTAAAGCACATTACATTTCGAGGAATGCAATACATGTATCTGTGAAGTGTGAACTATACGATGACTTGCTATATTCCAGTGAGCTAATTAATCATTTAATGACTCTGTTTATTCATCATCCAGTCCCTGCAGGTGTCTTCAGGGCAGAAAGGAGAGCAAGGTGAGCCAGGTCCATCTGGGCCCCCCGGCCCTCCAGGAACAGCCTCAGGAGGGGGCGAGGGAGGGGAACCGGGACCCCGGGGGCCACAGGGACCAGCGGGGCCCTCAGGCAAACCAGGGGTTTCTGGGAAAGATGGACAGGCTGTGAGTTCATCTGTTTGTTTGGTTGCTTTATTTCCAATATTACATTTATGCGTTGCTGTTTATTACATGCATAGAGGTGTAGAGTGTATAAGGCTATGTTTTCTTTCTTTTTTAAATTATTCCTATTAACTCTTGAGCTGCTGCTCTTATCTTTTCTTTCTATTTACAGAACATTCAAGAGCATTATTTAGAAAATTCTGTTTAGATAAATGATTGATTGGTGTTATACTTTTGTCTTTTCTCCAGGGAAGCAAAGGTGAAACTGGTGCCCAAGTAAGTACAATCTTTATTAGTCGATGTATAGGTTCAATATTTAGGTATCTCTTGGTAACAGTGGTGCAGAAATGCACCAATTTTCATCTGAAGATTAAGCTAATACTAACATTTATAGACTAAGGTGAATAAATGAGTGTCACAGATGAAGTTATCTCCTTTGCCCCATTATGATATCACTGTCTGTCATGGGGGGATATCTCATGAAGCATTGAGCACAGCTGTACCTGTCTTTTTTCCCAGGGAGCCACTGGAGTTCCAGGATTCCCAGGACTGCTTGGTGACTCTGGTCCTATTGGAGAGAAGGTAAAGAATGCTCCTGTTTTAAATGGATAGTTTGGTTTATTGAAGTTGAGCTGTATGAGGTACGTATCCATAGTGTTAGCATTATGAACAGTAGATACAGTGCCAGAAAGGAGCTATTACTGTTTCTGCCATTAAGTCTAATGCAGCAGATAAATGGATTTTACCCATGTAAAAATCTATTTCAGTATAGGTATGCACTTTATTTAGAATAAATGATATATTTCAGTGCTCTACCTTGCAGCTGTTGAAAAAAAGGTGTTTTGTATCTTGCAGAAAGCCATTGTTTTGTCACTAGTGAATCACTAAATGTAGGATATAAAAACCCCTCTGCTGTCTCCTTCAGGGTGATCCTGGTCTGGGACGTCCAGGTCCTCCGGGCCTACCTGGACCTCCAGGTCCAACCAGCAAGTCTTCCATGTTCCTGGTAGGTTATTAAAAAACACATTTGTACCTTCTGTTAATCCTTAAACAATCTGGTGAACTGCAGTTGATTCAGAAATGAATATCAAGGAGGCTAATTGTATAGAAGTCTATGAGAAAGTGATTGTACAACTTATTTAAAGAATCCCAGGAAACCTCCTCCTAATGAGTGATGATGTTGTGTGGTCACCAGGAGGGGTCAGGAGGGTTAGAAGACTTTGACAGTGATGCAGAGATTATGAGGGTAAGTTCACTTTGTTTGGTGCGTCTTTTTCTTTTTTTTATTAATTATAAAAGCATGTGTATATTATGAAACCTTATAAATATGGCTAGGTGCATTATAACATAATTTGGTTAAGACTGATTTGATGTGCTGCGAATAGCTTTTTATGTATAATTGACTCTGTGACTCTGAGTAGTTTCTTTGGTGTGCTACAGCTCTATTCAGAGAAAACGTTGTTGCACTTTAACACTAACATTCCCCTTTGCGTGACCATCAGGGGCCTCCAGGGCCACCAGGCGTCCCGGGGCCTCCAGGAGCCCAGTCTGAGAACATGTTTCCTGGATCACCTGGGGCCCCTGGGAAAGATGGGAAGGATGGACAGAGGGGGGAACCTGGAGTTCCTGTAAGTTTAACTTCTTCCTTTTTCATATTCTGCATGTGTAGTTTATTAAAAAGGCTAAAACACAAATAAATAATCCTAATATAATGTTTACCTACATATCATACATGATACATGTGTACATCTGTTCATTGTACTTGAGCAAGCAATGTAAAGGTTCTTTAGAACATTTCCAGGGAACGTGTGCATTTCTGACCGGACGTGTGTTTTCAGGTAATTGAGGAGTGGTTTAGTGGCACTGGTTCTGCCTCTGGTTCTGCCTCTGGTTCTGGGTCTGGTTCTGATTCAGGGTCTGGTTCAGGGTCTGGTTCTGATTCAGGGTCTGGGTCTGGTCAGGTATTAAAATGTAGTCCCTTTAGATCTAAGGGACTGAAAAGACAGTATTTCCCCCAACGTTTTATAAAAGACCCATGTTCATTTCCAGCTTTCTTGCCATTGCTTGCTGCACAGTATTGAATAAAGTGTGTGTGTGTGTGTGTGTGTGTGTGTGTGTGTGTGTGTGTGTGTGTGTGTGTGTGTGTGTGTGTGTGTGTGTGTGTGTGTGTGTGTGTGTGTGTGTGTGTGTGTGCGTGTGTGTGTGTGTGAGCTACAGCAGCAACACTTTGGCAGAAACTAGTGCTTCACAACATGGTCAACGCTGCAGCGTCTGTTGGGGGAAATGTGTCTTTTGTATTTAAAATATTAGATGCTTTTACTAACTGTGTGACTGGACTACTCACAGGTCTACTGCAGAACAGTTTAGTGCATAATGTGTATTCACTTTGAACCCTTTAGCTATTTTAAAACATATATGAAAAACACCTATGCATGTGAATCTGAATTGATAACACTCTTGCTTCTGCAGGGAGTTGGTGGAAAGGATGGCGACCCCGGATCTGCTGGGGAGAATGGAGACAAGGTGAGGCTAATGAATATTTGATGGCAACAAAAATAGACCATCATAATGTATTCTTACTACGTCTATTTGAGTGCTATAATGAAAGTTACTGATTATATTGTTGTTGTTTGTATCTGTTTAACAGGGAGAGCCTGGTGTAAACGGGCAACCAGGAACAAAGGTCAAATGTCTTCCTTAATGAATAAGTATTGTTGTTTTATCCAAAGTTGTAAATATTAAGTATTTGTTTACCTGTAAATGATGTCTCTTCTTTTTTCTAAACCAAATGTTTTCTATGAAGCCCTCCTCTCCTTTTCACCCACCCCTGTTTTGTCCTGCTCCTAATATCCAACATCCAAATCTTTAGCTACTTTTGTGATTTAACTTATTATAGGATTATTTTAAATGGGGTCTTTCTCCTCTTGCAGGGGGATCAGGGTCCTGCAGGGTTTCCAGGCCAGCCAGGCTCAGAGGGTCCAGAGGGGCATCCTGGACCCCCGGGGGCACCGGGCCCTCCTGGCCCCCCAGGGAGAGGCTATTCTATGGACTTTGAGGTAAGGACTCTATCACGTCTTCAAGATCAAGATGTTAAGATGTTATTGTCATATGCACATGACATATAGCAAATACAATCTGAAGTCACATTCTCCTCCAACATGCAGTATATTTAAAATACATTTTTTTTGTGCATTTTATTAGGACTTGGAAGGCTCTGGGATGCAAGGTGGATTTGGATCCAGAGGCCCAGAGGTAAAACCGTGTGACAACGTGAAGAGAATTCAGCGCCATCATATTTCATGATTTTGCTTAATATCCCTTGTCATATAGTGTGTTATAGATTAATGTACTTGTATTTGTTACGCAGGGTCCTGCAGGTGTTCCTGGAATTCAAGGACCCAGGGTGAGATAACTTTGTTAAAGCTTGGGTTTTTATTATGTAAGGGCTCACACTTAGTTTTGGTGTTTATATTGTATTTCTTTAACAGATTTATTTTGCTATTCATAGGGTAAAGATGGTTTGGATGGGGCCGCAGGAAAGCCAGCGGAAAGGGTAAGTCTTCTGTCACTTTGTGTTGCGCTTTTATGTTCGCTTTCTAAATACGTTTTTTTGTGACAAACTGTTTAAGTTAAGTTTCAGGTCACAGTGAGCCGCTCTAGAGTGAAATACCACTTGGTGACTTCCTATTTTAACGCAACCTGTGTAATGAGAACTTGACTTTAACATAATCATTTTTGAACAGAAAGCCATGCCATAGAGAATGCTTTATGTTTCCTGGTGTCTGCAGGGGGAGAAAGGTGCCACAGGGTCCCCAGGGTTTCCAGGACTGGATGGATTCAAAGGGGAAGAGGTCAGTAACTGGGTGAACTCATATACATATGCATGTAGTATTTAATTCAACTTTTGCAAATGGTTTCGACCAATTTAGATGCATTTTAATGGATCCCTTCTGATTCTAAAATATAGCTGCAAGTTTATTAAAAGTAATTTCTAAAATAATCCAGAAAGTAATTTACAGCATATGCATTTCAACAACACGTGTAAGGTGTGAAATATACTCCTAATACTGAAAGATGAATTTGTGTCCTCTTCAGGGCCTGAAGGGGGACACAGGACAGAAGGTAACACTTGATTGGATATGTGACGAGGCGCAAATCACACATGAACACACCTTTCGAATAATGTAAAGGCTAAATGGTTATAACATAATTTGTTCAGGGTGAAGTGGGACGAGACGGGCTCAGTATTCCAGGCCCTCCAGGACCACCTGGACCCCCAGGACCCCTCGTCAACCTGCAGGATGTGAGTAGGACCTGAAACGCCCCCTGTTGATTCTTTAATTTTTTGTACAGACTTCCCCACTTCATTACCAACATTAATATTTTGAGTTGAGTGAGTTAGTTTGATTACATTGACAACGTGCTCTTCCTGCCCCTAACACAGCTTCTATTCAACGATACGGATGGCACCTTCAACTTCTCAGGGATTTCTGTGAGTATCAGAAAAGAATTGTGTTGCAGATATATGAAAACATGTATAGAAAGTGTGTTCAACTTTATAACTGTATTGAGAGTCCAGCAGTTGGATGAGTTATTGTATTTCCTTGTTGTTTGCAGGGTCCTCAGGGTCCAAAGGGGGACGGAGGGTTGCCAGGAGTTCAGGGACCTCCAGGAATGAAAGTAAGTGACACATGCACGTCTAGCTCTGCTAACATACAATATCTAAACACATATTTATACTCTCACAACAGTCAAGTCTTTCATGTTTCATTGTTTGTTTTAGCATTGTTGTCATTTACTCATTTTCATTTGTTTGTTTATTTGTGTGTGTGTGTGTGTGTGTGTGTGGGTGTGTGTGTGTGTGTGTGTGTGTGGGGGTGTGTGTGTGTGTGTGTGTGTGGGGGTGTGTGTGTGTGTGTGTGTGTGTGTGTGTGTGTGTGTGTGTGTGTGTGTGTGTGTGTGTGTGTGTGTGTGTGTGTGTGTGTGTGTGTGTGTGTGTGTGTGTGTGTGTGTGTGTGTGTGTGTGTGTGTGTGTGTGTGTGTGTGTGTGTGTGTGTGTGTGTGTGTGCAGGGTGAAAGAGGGGAGCCAGGGTTGGTCCTCACAGACGATGGATTGATGTCGTCGGGCCTGGCTGCTGCACCAGGGGTCAAGGTTATATTTCGTTTTTTACTTTAGATATTCTAATAATTGTTGTTTTCATTTGTGTTTGAGCTTACTATTGGTATTTATCTATGTATGTTGTTGTTCAGAATAAATCACACTTTTTGTCAAATAAGTCAAAAGCATTCATTTTTCATTGGATCCTGTGTTTTTTCACATCTGAAATGATGTTTGTTGGTTGCTCGTAATGTATTTTAAAATGTTTATTTGTTTGCAGGGTGATCATGGTTTACCTGGACCTGTTGGAATTCAAGTAAGTATTAGCAGCACCTTTTAATGTTCTATAGCACCATGAGCGTTCCTTTTATTTCCACTGCTATAGATAAAGGTTCTTTGAATGCATTCAAAGTACTGTCAGTCACCTTGTCGTGTTCCCAACAGGGCCCGACCGGACCTTCAGGACCAAAGGGAGAGTTTGGTTTTCCTGGAAGACCTGTAAGCACCATGAACTCACCAAAGATACATTTGGTTCAAATGTGCACTGACACTTTCTGATATTACCGGTTGGTTCTTTGATCAGGAAATCCAGATTAAAAAAAGATATGTGTTGTAGGGTCGTCCAGGCAGCATGGGGCTTAAAGGAGAGAGCGGGGACGCTGCAGGCCTGCCGGTGAGTAGAATAAAACTAAAATACTGGATCAGAATATGGAAAGGAAACCTGTAGTGATTGATATGTGATGGAATACTTAATATGACTTTGTCGCTTTAAATCAATGTATACTTTAGATTGTTGAAATATCTCTTTATTTCTCCAATTTTGTGATTTGTCTTCTTTAATTGTTTGTTTAGGGACGTCCGGGCCCTGCAGGGCTGCCGGGCCGCCCGGGAATATTCAACTGCCCCAAAGGAGTAAGCGCGCACACACACACATGCACGCCAACACACACACACATTCCTTCACAAGTTGTAGAGCTTTGATTCTCCACCCAAACCTGATAGCGCTGAATTATTTTTGAAGTTCTCCCCCGGGTCTGAATCTGGCGTGGCTGGCCCGGGTTATCAGGTTGGGATTGTCTGTAATATCATGAATTATGTATAGGCAAGTAATTATACCAGATGAACACATTTTAATAATTCAATAATGATTAGCAGCAAGTAAACGCATGAATACGAAATAACTTTGATAACATTTGAAGAATGGCACATTGACATATTACAGTATATACAATTCACACCATCTATCATAAAAACACTTCAGTTAATAAAATACGAGCGAACTGGATGATCAGTCGGTACAGGAAAGCGCATGTCAGAGATAGATATTCCAGTCGGACTATGGCTCAAAACATGTGGTTCCTCTCTGCAGGTAGGTGTGGGGTATTGTTCATCCAAAGTGAAGCTCTTACACACAGTTCTGACTTAATTCTCCTCAGTCATATCGTACATAATATTTACTCACCGTCCTGTCCCTCTCCTCTGGTTTCTGAAGACCGTGTTCCCCCTCCCCCCAAGACCCCACTGCAAACAGACTGTAAGTTTCTGTCTCTGTAGCCAAACGACATGTAAAGCACGTCCTCATAAATGTGTTTCCTTGCAGCCTGCGCTCAGGAGCTTCCCGCTTTCTCTATATCCCAAATCATAAATTCATGGTGGACTAAGGGTTTAAAAACATTAATTGTAGTCGATTAAAGAAGATACTATGCATGTTTAATTTCCTTATTGATTGAAATCTAATCTGCATTTCTCATAACTTAAGTATCACATTAACAGCCTGCTGAGCCCATTCACACATATATCCTAATAACTTATTTTCCTGTTGTCTACATAGAAAGTGCATGTTTCTCTGTGTAACTGGTACTGGTACCCCCCCCCCCCCCTCACCTTTTATCACTCAGAGCGGTGCCATGATGGCTCTGAATCTTTCCTGCATGATGCATGTCCACTCTGGGAAATTGAAGGCTCATTGCAAATACATACAGAAGGTAGTATTTGAATCACATCTAAAGAAAATGAGCATTGGTCATTTGCATGTTGATTATAATATTAACAATAGAAAAGTCGTGATTTTATTATTTGATAATGCAAAGTAGAACTGTTTTGCAAAGTGATGTTGTACAGATAACCTGAGAGGCAAGTGAGAAAACTAAATCTGGTGATGAGTTCTTTTTTTTTTAAACCACGATAATTTTCTGAATTCACTATTATTGTTTTATCTGAGAAAATGTAAGAACACTGTTTTGCCAGGTGCAAAAAAAGCCGTTGTTATTTCTTCTTGAAATACCAATTTTGAAGACAAGAGGCTCAAGTGCACTACTGCCGTACTACCGTTTGTTTTCTTGAAGGTATACTGTATGTACATTGTGTAAGTATTGTAAGCATGGGGAAATGTAAACCTAAAAAAAAGGGACAATATCATTTAGATCAAACATTAAAAATGGATTGCCAATTATTATTTTTTTCACATTTGCCTCTCTCGAATGATACTGGTAATTATCTAAGATTTCTGAATTCATTGACTGTTGATGTGTTTCTGCTCAAATGTTTCAGCGTAATCCTGATGGAACTGTTGCAGTAGGTAGGTGGTGTCATCTCTTATGTTTCCCATAAATAATAAAGTCTATGATTTATATCAAGATTACCGAAATACTCATTTCAGTCTCAGGACGCGTACCTGCAATATAAATATATATATCATTTTTTTTTTTGCTTCAATTAACCTCGGAATCAACAAAGTTTAAAAAGAATACTTTAAGTTATGCTCTTGTTGTCACAGGTAACTGTCAGACGGGATATAAAGGGGAAAGGGGAGAGAGAGGTCTTCCTGGGCTGCCGGCACCACAAAGTAAGTGAACTGGAAATGATAACACCAACCAGAAAGAAAAATCCACAATAAAAAGTACAGAAATACAAATCTATGATGTGTGTTTTAATGATTGGATTTCAAGGCCTGACTTTTTATTTTTTCTTTACTTCCCCAATGTTTCCAACTTCCTGTAAAACTTATGTTGCATTATATTAATTATTACTATGTTGTTATTATTAGCTTTAACTTCCTGCTCTTTGTTTCCAGGCTCGTTTCTTTCAAGGGGAGGCTGGGTAAGTCTCATATGGATGTGTTTATTGATTTGATTTAGATTGGAGACGAGCTTGCCTTATGTGCCATCAGATGTATCAGCTCATGTGTTTCACCTGTACGTGTTATGACAGGGGTCAAGTGGTGACCAGGGCCTTCAGGGAGAGAAGGGAGACAGGGGGGAGGGAGGGTTCTCCGGAACACCAGGCACCCCCGGGAGAACCGGACCTGTGGTGAGTTTTGTTAAATTAATTGAATTGCCAATATTTTCTTAATTGAGTTTTCCCAAGACTCACTTTCCCTGACGCGTTTCAGGGCCCCAAAGGAGAGTCTGTGATCGGACCCCAGGGCCCTCCCGGGGTGCCGGGTTCACCGGGGTTCCCCGGCTATGGCAGACCAGGATCGGTGGGCCCTGCTGGACCCCCAGGGCCCCCGGGACCCTCTGGGACCCCCTTAAGATACGGCTCAGGTACAATTCATTGTAAGAGCCACTTAAGAACCTATTTGAGTAAAAAATCATTATGTCGGCATGAAAGATAACACTCTTGAGGATCAATCAAATTAATACCACTGTTTTTGTATCATTTTCTATATATTGACATAGGTTGACCAAGCTTATGATTCTGTTTGTTAGGGTTCTGGTATAAGGTCATATATTTCATTATTTACTACAGTATTATTCTAGTAAGATGCTGGAATTCTGAAAGTTTGGATTGCAACACGTTTTTGACGGTATAACTATGTTTTAGGTATTAAATGTGTTAATGTGTTAAAGCATTGGCTATTGAATCATCAGGACTAAAGGGCAACTGGGCGAGATGTAATCCGGGGGGGAAACCATCTGCCATGAAACCGTCATTTACTGTTAATACATTTGTTCAAGTTGTACCTGCTTGTTATGTCGCACAGAAATCTTCCATGTTAACATATCATTCTAGTAGCTGATGAGATTCAAACGGTTATAATGTGCTGGGCTAAAATGTAGATTTGTTCCGGTAGCTTTGACCGTTGCCGGCCCCCCCGGACCTCCTGGACCTTCGGGACCTTCGGGTAGCTCTTCATCTGTAAGTGAACTTGTTTCTTCTAATGGAGCAGAAAATATAATATATGCAAAAATAGATCGGATCAACAAGCCCTGGAGGACAACCAAGGCCATTTCCTTGAAACAACAGTGATACACCAGCATGCTCTTAACATTTGAGTGATTTCACAATTTCATTAGAATAGCAAGTTTCCAGAGATGGTTTGAGTTTTCTCCTCTCTTTTTTCTTCAGATGAAGACATTTACGTCCCGTGAGAGTATGATGCAGCACACGGTCAGAGACGCAGAGGGAACCATGGCCTTCGTCACGTCAACAGGAAGTCTCTTCATCAAAGTCTCTCAGGGCTGGAAAGAGATCCAGGTATTTATAAATCTGACATCTAATCACTCTGTGCTTAAGATAAGCAATGATCTCAAAACCAAAGCGAATTTAGAAGCACAAGAGAGCAGGGCCTTTTAACCCTGGGTACTGAAAACTTTCTTAAAGGTACAGTCTCACTATTTGGGGAAATCTTCTATCATTAAAGAAGGAAGGGTTTGACAAAATTCTCTTTATGATACAAATCAAGCGTATTTCATGAAACTCAGTTGAAGTGGACTTTGACGGCTATTAGTTGTACTTACAGCACATTAAATATAAAGACAGCATGAGCTCAATTACACAAATGACATGTGATGCTTAATTCTTCTGTGTTTTATCTCTACAGCTTGGAAGTCTGATCTACCTCTCCAATAACATTATCCCTCAAGATGAGGTACTTTTAAAAAAAATGTCATTGCTTTTGCTGAGTAAAAGAAACAATATTTGTATGCAGTATTTATCCAATTAACATGTATTTTTGTTATTCGTTTAGCCTCGCATTGCATATCAGATAAGAGGAGAGACGATAGAAAGAATACGTTCCGTTAATGAAAGGGTGAGTGCCATGAGTGGTGTCATTTAAATGAACTGCTTGCTTTTTACTCCGCTACAATTACCTGACAGCCTAAATAAGTCACTTAACAGATATTCGGTATCAATAACCATCTTCTCCCCCTGCAGCTGACCCTGGTGGCTCTGAACCAGCCTCACTCGGGTCACATGACGGGGCTAGACACGGCTGACCGCCTGTGCTACGAGCAGGCCAAGGCCATGGGTCTGGCTCCAAACTACCGCGCCTTCATTTCCTCCAACAGGCAGGACCTGGTTCACGTGGTCTATCCCGGCTTCAGGGAGAATCTGCCAGTGACCAACCTCAGGGTGAGTCGGCCACCTTGCTCTGTTTAGATGTAAATGATTGATCCCAAACTGGGACATGTTGTTGTTGCAGCAGCTTGTTAACAAGGCATTGCACATAGTCAAAATGGTGTGGGTTGCAATTAGAAAATGTGTAAGATGTATATCAAATTTCTGAGAATCACTTAGTAAGAAGCAACTTTTAATGGCACTTTCTAGATAGGGATATTATAGCT
This sequence comes from Harpagifer antarcticus, assembly GCA_902827135.1. NCBI lineage: Eukaryota > Metazoa > Chordata > Actinopteri > Perciformes > Harpagiferidae > Harpagifer > Harpagifer antarcticus. The sequence continues at coordinate 5,939,717 of CADEHL010001090.1, read as the reverse complement.
TCAGTAATCTCCACACTTTGTACAGAATTAAACAACAGAAATGGGACTTATTTGCATTCAAGTTGCATCATGCTGTATCCTTCCACAGACAAGTGGCTGTATCTAACTCACTCTGCGTCTTCTTTTCAGGGAGATGTGATGTTTAGGAACTGGCGAGAAATCTTCACAGGCGACGGGGGGCCGCTGGATGCCAGAATACCCCTCTACTCCTTCGACGGTCGGGACGTTATAGCTGATCCTTTCTGGTAAGCTAACGGTTTTCTGTTCATTCAGTCAATCATTTACGCTTTGTATATATAGCACTTTTCATACACAAAAGCTGGGTGCAACAAGTATGAATATTAGTATTAATTAGACATTAATGCTGAATTGCACATTAAAGGTAAACGAACAGCACATTTTGAAAATAGATAGGACCAAGACCATAGAGTGCCACAGTGACGCGTCCTAAAACCCGTAAGTAAGTTAGCATTTTACCACTTCCGGTTCCTTTGACAAAAAACAATGCAATTTCTCCATAGGATTTTGGAAAATAGCTCAAATGTAATCGATAGATTTATGATCGATAGATTTATGATTCGAACATTATAAAAATAGGGTAGACATGTGGATATTATCCGGCTGAACAAAACGTGATCCGTCTCTTCAATTTGTGTCAACCACAGACCTTATTTCCAGCTATTTTGCAAAATCCTATGGAGAAATTGCATTGGTTTTTGTCGAAGGAACCGGCAGGAGTTTACTTCCGGGTTTTAGGACGCGTCACTGCGGCACTCTATTAAGAGCTTAACAAATAATTAACCAATCTGTTCATAGTCAGTACGTTTTCAATATATTCTGATATCCTGTCGCCCCTCCTCCAGGCCTCAGAAGAGCATGTGGCACGGCTCCAGCTCCAGGGGTCTCCGGGTGGTGGACAAACACTGCGAGACGTGGCGGGCAGACCATTTGTCCGTCATGGGGCAGTCCTCCAGCCTGACCTCAGGTCTGCTCCTGGGCCAGCAGACCAGGAGCTGCTCCAACCAATACATCGTTCTGTGCATTGAGACTCACAAACCCCTTTAAACAAACTCCTTTTGTGGAAAGATCCAAATTTGTGCCTGTTTAAAAAAACATCCCCACATGATATCTCCTTATTTTCACCCCGGTGGCACATAATGTAAAACAGCAGCAGTACCTGTACTTATTCATGACGAAAAGGAAAATTGCTAACATCCCGAGAAGCACGGTAAAGCTTTATTTATGTTGAAATGATTCACACGGCACCTTTAACTTCAACGTCACTTTACGACTTGTGAATAAAACATAAAGTAACATAAACAGAATTCCCCCCCATAGTCACTGAGGTGTGTCGAGGAGAAGATCTCTCTCTAGTTCTTAGTCTCTTGGTTCAGAGAGACTGAAGACGTGCAGCGGCCGCAGGATTCTGCACCGGTCCGGGGAAAAACGTTTGTACAAATGATCGATTTCCAAAGACTTTTGTGATGGGAGCATAAAAGGCTTCTTTGACTGGTTCCATTCTTAGAGCACACAGCAGTGTTGCCACCAAAGTCCTGTTTTGATGCACTGTACTTTATCTAGTTTAACATTTTCATCTTTTGTTTGTGTCGTAGCTTTTCATACATCTCACACCTTAGCAGCTTTTCCTCTCAATAGGCTATTTAATTTAAAATCAATGATTTATTTATGCTGTCACATAACATGAAATCAGATGAGTCCATTTAAGAATGTAATTTATCGTTTGTTGTTTGTCAAATGACTGTATCTTCTAACTCTTTGCCTTTTTTTCTATTTTTTGTACATTTTTTGATGTTTTTAGTTTTCTGCTCAATGTCAAACAAATTCCATCTAGTGTAGGGATACAATTGAAACGAGTTTAATAATTTCATACTAAAAAAAAAGAAGAATAACAAAATATTTTTTAAGGGAGAAAATCACATGTGTTTGTATAAATATTGGTTCTTTGTTAAATAAAGTTTTCTTTTCATAATCTGGTCTTCTTTTATTCTGAATTCAGTCAAAATTGAAAAGTGCAAATATCTGCAAGGTGTGTCTGACATGTTGTGGAAATAAGTATTCATTTTCCTAGCCCTATAAAGTAAAACTCTTTAGTCTTCTTAAAGGTGGGGTATGTACGTTTCAGAAACCGGCTCGAGATACACTTTTTGTTATATTCCATGGAATGCTCTTAACATCCCGATGGCAATGAATATCTGTGCTTTGACAAAAAATCCATTAAAAAATGTCATCTGTGGAAGCCGTAGTACTGTAAAAAGTACAACCAATCCGTTTAGCCGGATTGCCGCCCTGTCTGTCAGCCTTCCATCTCGTGCAGCACAAATGTATCTCGTGCCGTCATTGGGCGTGCATTGCAGCTGCAGCAGTACTTCAATAGAGGCTTCTCAATTCTTACATTTCCCCTCCTCGACTCCCCTCCTCGAGACTTAGTCCCGCCCACAGGAGATGCGAGCAGAGGACCGAGGAGGGGAACCGAGGAGAGAGGAGGGGAAGCAGCAGACGTTTAAAGAAATGAGAACTCCTCTCCTCTGAGCGGTCATATTAAAGCGACGTCCGTTCATATATAAATATATACAATTTAAAGTATGAGAGCACTCTCATAATAACGTAACACAATCAGAGACTGGATATATCCCCCCCCTCTCTCTGGTCGCTGAAATGGGGAATTGAAATTACGGGCCAAAGTTGTATTTACAAGTATTAAAAGTAAGCAGAGGGCACCAAACCAACTGAGACCCGTCTGTCCGCCGCATCTACGCATTGTACAACACACACCTACATACTGTACCACACACACACATACACACTGCCTACCACACACACTTCAGCTCCTAACGCATAATCAGGCTACAGCCGTTGTGTATTTTATTATGTGAAGCACTAAATAGTCTTAGAAAAATATTGACTCTTTGTTTGTAGATATCTACTAAACTACAGCAAATAAACAGAGTAATGTAGGCCTGTTATACTGAGTGATATATATTGTACACTGCTCTGCTTTCTGCACGGACCTCACAGCTGTTCTCACTGTAAACATCGCGACGCGATGAAAGCAGTTTCTAAAATAATATCCAGAGGATGCATGCAGAGCTGTCATTGGCTGAGATAAGTCCAGCCGTGCGTCACGCCTCCACCGTTCCCGGAAATGCATCCGCGGAGGAGACGTGGAGGAACCATCAGTGTATCCTCGGTTAGAGCTCCTCCAGAGAGTCGAGGAGGGGAAATTTGAGTATTGAGAAGCCTCTAATGACTCGCCAGCAACAGGCGGCCACTTTCACCAGTCTGCTGACGTCATGTGCGCGTAAGGAAGTCTGAAGGAAGGGGCGGATTCTTTTCGGCTGTATACTTTCAAATGTTAGTGCACTCGAGCCGGTTCTCACAAAACAAAACACAAAAGTCAAGAAGATGCATATTGGGTTAAGGTCCGACAGACACTGGAAAGATTGTGAGTCCACTAGCTATGCCCATAGAAAATGTGTTTTAAAAACAAAACCTTTTTAGAAGGTAAGACTTCCTGTAAACAACCAAACTATTCCTACAAGCTGGTGGATTTCAGCTGGTGACAAAAGGAGCTAAACCCTCGAAAGAATCGAAGATGGGGACTAATTTAACCGGTTGTACCCGCTGTCAAGACAAAACAGGAAATGTATGTTAAATGGCATATTCTGTGTGAGAGAAACAAGTAGGAATAAGAAGAGGGAGCGTTTGGCCATTTCACACGAAGGGATCCCATACTGTAAAGGTTTTATCTCTTTCATTCTGTGTTTTTACCAACAAGCTGGACCCAGTTTAGCCGCATTACATTTTTTGAGAAGTTTAGTATGTCTTCCATGTTGCAGGTGTTCATTTAAAACGAAGGACTTTGCCAAAAAGGTGCCAATAGCCCAGGATCCTTGTCCCCTAAGCAATTGGACAAAGATCGGAGGCTGAGGCCAAAAAACGTTGTTCTTTTAGATTTCTGTTTGTTCCAATGAATATGGTAAAGGCTCAGTAGCTGCAGGTGAGCTTAGTTTTGTACCAAAGGTTAAAGGTTGTGTAAACAAAACTGTGATGCTCTTCAAACATGTTTTCCTTCCAAAGGTCTCGCATGGAATAAAAAACCTCCAAAAGTAGGTTTGTGTAGATACAGCAGCAGTGGAAGGTGATTTCTTCAGGTGGACATGAAGGCATTCCAGGTACTGTAACCTTTATTGTTTTCTTTTGTTTGGTTTATAACCAAATAGTTGACCTAGTTTAACCATGTCATGTTATTTGGCTGTGAAGATGCTGTTTGTGCTCCTCCTGGCTGCTGCAGCCGAGGGCCAGTCGCTGCACTTCGGAAAATGCCCCCGTCCTCCGGTTCAACAGGACTTCAACGTTTCCATGGTAAAATAAAATGATGTAGATTTCTGTTTTTATTGACGTGTTTAAACTGGTCCATTTGTGCAGAGTATTTACAGTATTATTATTATTATTATTATTATTATTATTATTATATCATAGGTAGTTTTATGGCGCGTTTCCACTGCAGGCCTCGCTCGGTTTGGTTAGGCCTTATTAGGCCCGGCTCACTTTAATGCTGCGCTTCCATTACAGTTTAGGAACTGGGGTAGTGCAGTGTAGGCGGAGCCGTGACGTCATCTTCAATGAGCGCCCCAAAAAACAAGATAGCCGTTAGCTCTTAGCACTCAGAGCTCACAGCTCTTCATATCTGTTCAGAAACTAGACAAAAGTTAAACAAGTACAAACCACAGACTGCCTGTGTCATGGTGAATACAGTCGCTGGTTTATTTTTGTCTGTATAGGCCGTTGTTGTGAGTGTGGACGGTCGGAGCATATATAACGTTAGCTTAGCCAAGCTCCATTTAGAAAGCACGCATTTTAAAAGGGTTTTTCGCCTGCCGTCTGTCTGCAGACTTGTCAAAGCATTAATTCATGGTTTTTACTAACCGGTTGATACCGGTTAGTAAAAACCATGAAGTAACAACATTAATAATGTTGTTACTTCAGCATCATTTTGAACAACATTAATAATGTTGTTACTTCGGCATCATTTTGAAACGTGTATTACAATTAAATCACGGTCAAATATGTTCATCTTGTTGTAGCCCCCTTGCCAGCGATTCTCTCTCTAGTTTAGCATACTCAGCCTGGTTGTTCCTGGCCCTAGAACCACGATTTAGTCGGGCCAGAAAAAAGGTGAAAAAGTAGCCCCGGGCCAAAACTAGGCCAAGTGGAAACGCAACCAAAAACGGGCCCCGCACGGCTCGGCACGCTTAAAGCGAGCTACTCGCTGCAGTGGAAACGCCTATTATTAGAGTCCTATTGAGTCAATAATGGGATTCACTACAGCTGCCTAGGAGTACATTTTTAAATGTTTGATATTAGGCTACCATAACACTTGCCCAGTTGTATACTTAGAAAGTGTTTTTTGTATTACAAGTATGCCGAAATGTGATGTTTTAAGATGCGTATAATATGCATGCTTTTTCTAAATATGTGCTCATTTGCATTTATTTCTGGGTTAGAAATGTGAACATTGGATAAAGCTCCGTTCAAAATTCTTGTTTCATTTAGTTGATATATAAGAGAATGTGAAATGTTATCTGTAAATGTGCAAAGGAGGGATTATTTAATATAATATCAGGCATTAGGACTTCACCATCAGCAGCCAAACCCTTAAAACTGTTCAATCCTGTATTATACAATACATATTATATAATACTAATACACCACTGTACATGTTGTTTTGTACATGTTATATATTGAATTAAAATGTGCTTCTTTACTTAAACTTCTTCCTTTGGTTATATAAATCATTTCATCCTGTTTTATTATGTTACTTCTGATGAATTTAAGAAAAATCTACGTGCTCAAATAGCCTATATATTAATATTAACAATCTGTGTTCTCTTCTCCTTAGTACATGGGAACCTGGTATGAGATAGAGAAGCTCCCCGCTCTGTTTGAAAAAGGAACATGTAACCAAGCCACATACAGTCTGCTGAGCGATGGGACCGTCAAAGTTCTCAACGCAGAGCTGCTGTAAGGATGGAGTTCAAAACTATATTTCAAACATTGTTTTTTAGCTAAAAGTTGCCTTTTGCATGGGAACAAGTATGGGTGTAATGCATGTCTTTTACTCTCTCTATCTCCCTCTCTCCTCAGGTCTAACGGGAAGATGAATTCAATTGAGGGTGTTGCCAAAGTTAAAAACTCAACCCAATCTGCTATTCTGGATGTGAGCTTCTTCAAAGGTAAATAAACTGTGGATATGTTTTGTTTTAGTTTTTAACTACCGTGTGAATTACAGGGGAAAAACTAAAAGTATAGCATGTCGAAACTAAAACCCAGAAATGAGTTAGCATTTGACGATCCGGTTCCCTCGACTGTTTTTTAATGTGTTTTTGTTTAGAAGCCTGAAAAAACGAGTTAAGGTGGATTTTGTTCTGTGACATAAGAGAGGTCAGTAAATGCCTTACTGTTGAATTTTAAAATGGCGGTTGCTAACAAGTTTCTAAATGAAACTACTAATCGTCATCACATGTAAGTTTGACGTGTGTTTTGCACAGATTTTAGTATTTAAAAATGCAATAGTTTTTTGTAAATGGAGCCTTGTGGGGCCAACTTCCAGGTTACAAAAATGCGTCATCACTGTCCCACTTTACAGGAGGACCTTACATAACTTTAATTCTGTCCATGTCTGTGTGCAGGAGTTCCAGACAGCCCCTACTGGGTGCTCTCCACCGACTACCAGTCTTATTCTCTGGTGTACTCCTGTACTGATTACTACGGCTCATTCCACATCGACTTCGCTTGGATCCTGGCTCGCACTCGGCTGTTGAATAAGGAAGTCGTCAGCCAGTTGCATGATGAGTTGGTTTCTGCTGGGGTCAACATAAACAACCTTTTAGTCAGCGATCAGGCTGGATGTGAGCGGAGCAAAGGTAAGATCCATGTGCTTCATACATACTGGCTATTGGGGAGTTTTGTTTGCCTTTAATCAGGATGCATTTTTTTGCTGTATTATATTTGTAATGCTCAGTGTAATAATAATTGTCTAATATTGTGTTATGTTGTGGGTTCCACCTCTGTGGTTTGCATGTCCAATTTAAACAGGAACATAAACTCAGAAATCATATTATTTATAATCCCAACATTTAAAAAAGAACATAATTACATCCTAGGTTAAACTGACAGATGTTTGTTTTTGAAGTTGTACAGACACATTTTTTGAACAGCAACTATTTTTAAATAAATATATTTTATGTCATTGTCGAGGACAATCATTCTGTTGATAAAATGAAGGTTTAACAGGTTAAGAGTTATAATTTTATTTTATTTCAAATATGAACAAAAAGAAATACAAGCAAAGAATATATGAACTGTCTTTTCTCACCAGGAATAAATAAATGACAGAGAAACATATTCAGTCTAATGCTAAAACTAAAAATGGTTTACATTAAGACCATTGATCTTTATTTTGCATTTCTCTAACATGTCTTCTCTTTCATTCTTCAGCCAAGATAAATGAAAGACCCATCATTGGTAAGTTATAAATGCCTTGTTTATGGGAATGTTACATTACGATAAGTTACATTTTGATTGGGGAAAGCAGGTCCTATCCAGACATGCATTATTGTGAAAGAATAAGTAAATGCATTGATAGTTATTTCTAAACGACTCGCACTTCCACGTTAGATTTAGATATCATCTTAGAACTCTGTGATGGAGGTTTCCGATTGCTTAAAAATGATTGTGTTTTTCCCTCAAAAGGAATACTGGCCCAAAACAGTCGTTACCTTCCTCCATATTCGATAGGTTACATCGCCTCCTCCTATGTAAAGTTCCTGGAGTCGGGGGGAGCGAGGGTTGTCCCTATCATGTAAGCATTTAACATTTATTTGTACATGTTTATCCTCCAAGAGCTTATGCAACTCCAATATTTTTTAAGAGAAACGTTTGACCTCCCGTTTTTATTTCTACAGGGTTAACCAGGAAGCAGAGGAGTATAAAAGACTGTTCAACTCAATTAATGGGTATAGTAATAGCAATATGATTATAACACATTTTGATTTGTTTGGGCTTTTCCCCATTCATTTTTATTAAACTGTTTATTCCTCTATGAACACTTTTATAAAAAATTCTAAATGATAACCTTAACAATATTTCCCATATATTTCCATACATAACTCCTCTGTCGACAGGGTCCTTCTCCCGGGTGGAGCTGCGAACATTACGTCATCTGGTTATCAAAGAGCTTCAAAAATCTTTTATGAACTTGCTATTGAGGTAAAAAAAAAGAAACACAAATATTAGTACGTTTAAGTGCGTAGATGTGTGATTATGCTGCACACACTTTGTGATTTTCCAGGCAAACAAGAGAGGCGACTACTTTCCGGTGTGGGGGACCTGTCTCGGATATGAGCAGCTGACTGTTTTGACGAGTGGAGAGAAACTACTGACACGTACCAATACAAATGGCGTGTCATTACCCCTGCTGTTTACTAAAGGTACGCCGACTACAGCACATTATTAATGCTGTTCAACTTTCAGTGTCAGTAATTCAGTCTAGCCTCAGCTTTTTATTTAATTTAACCTTTTCTGCCATTCTTTAGTTTAACCTCTTTAAACATTTGGTGAAAATACATATTTTTCTCTATGTCCAAATTCATGAAAAAAGGTACAATATGCCAAAAATAAATAAAAAATTGTATAGTATGTCAAATAAACTGAAATCCTATTGTAAACATAAAAAGCATGGAATGGTATGCTGGAAAACATTTTGAAAAGTCTACTATACTGTGATGAAAATATATGAATTCAAAACGCAGTATATGGAAACAATTGTGTAAAAATAATATAAATGGATTTCTAAAAACATGACAAAGTTAGAAGTATAATATGTCAAAAACATATGGTAAAAGTTATGACGTCTCAAAATGTCGTTGGAATAATATCATGAATTTCGAAAACAGTTCTAGTTTAGCCTGTCTCTAATATCATGAATTTGAGATATAGTATATGCAGTAGTATGTCTTTTTTTTGGAAAACCATTTGATACAAATATTTATATCTATCTATATATGAATATCTCTTTTTCTTATACCCATTTCTAGAAGCAAAGCAGAGCCGGATGTTTAAAAGCTTTCCGGCTGAACTCATGGAAGCTCTGGCGTCCGAGCCACTGACGGCAAACTCTCACAAATGGAGCGTGTCAGTGTTGGTACGCCACTTATAAGGAGAATACATTTTTAATGAGTGCAATACAAGAGCTAAAGAACGTCTATATCGCTGTGTTTTGGTCAAATGTGAGCCTTTTTGACTCCTTTGAGTCACTTCTCTAAAATACTGGAAAGCAGAGAAAGAGAAAGAGGCTTTCATTTGATTGGGTACGTTGTGACTAACCTATGATGTTTCTTTCAGTCTCATAACACGAATAAGGATCTGAAAAACTTTTACAAGGTTCTCTCTACCAATACGGATGGAGAAATAGAGTTTGTCTCAACCGTGGAAGGTAGTAATAATGCAGCATCACTGTATTGGTGCACGTTTACTGCAAAAGGGAACTTTTGTATTTCATATTTTCTCTAATCCCTTACCTCTCGGCAGCATACGATTACCCGATCTATGGGACACAGTGGCACCCGGAGAAGAATGCATTTCAATGGAGGCTGCCTTATATTTCCCATGCTCCATCAGCAGTGATGAGCACATTCTACATGGCTCAATTCTTTGTCAATGAAGGTATGAACATTATGTTTTGTTTTTTAATTACATCATCTTGATTCTGTCCTCTCATTGTGTTGTCTCTACTTACAGCAAGAAAGAACTTTCACACATTTGAATCCGAGGAGGAAGAGAGGAGTGCGCTGATTTATAATTACGACCCGGTTCACTCTCCCCCGAACAGTGGCTTTGAGCAGAAGTACATTTTCTGATGTTTGTGTGCGTGGTGCTTTTCCTTTGTGTCATCTGGATCATTGAATTGATTGATTTAGCATTTGCTGCCCATTCCATTGAATTGAGTGTGCTTCAAATATTCTTATTTGAAATATCATTAAATATTGCGTAACAAAACAAATGTCATTGTAAAGTATGTCACAAAAAGTCATAAAACGTAACAGTGTGTTCAGATTTATGAAAAGATTCACAGTTGAATAAGTCAATAAATATTAAAAAGTTCAAATATAGTAGGTCCAAATCTATGAAAACAAGTCATTGTAGTATTTGTAAAAAAATATAAACATAACATATGTGGAGGAAACTTCTGTGTAGCAATGCAGTGGGAGTCACCGACTCATGAAGGAGACACAGGACGAGCAGGAGTTCTGATGTCAAACACTGGTAGTTTATTACAAGCATCGGCCGGAGAATTCATATCACAAGTCACAGCAGCAAAAGGTTCTGACTGCACGGGTGGGTTGTCATGTCAATTCTGCCCACCCTCTCATCTTGGTAGACCTTTTAACTAGTTTTACAGAGAGTCAACCCACATATTGGGGGAAGGTGTACGTGAACACCTGGAGGCACTGAATCACTTATCTGACTCTTATGGCTCTGTGACCGAGAGTTGACCGGTCATAAAACTGGTAATGTCAGCAATAGCTGAGACTTCCCATTCCTTAAGACCGATAACAGACTTAGGGTTCGTCGTAAATGTCAACAGGCCGAAAGGTCAAATATCTTAAGTAAAGACTAAATTAATCGCTAACAACATATATTTTGAAAATATTGATTTGAAGAACATGAAAAAAGTTGTTTTATAGTAAATGTAAAAAAATGTAAAATGCGTAAATATTAATTAATTAAAAGATTATGGAAATGAAGTAATAATAAATGATGTGGAACATTTAAAAATAAAATAGTATAGTATGTTGAGAAATGTAAAAAAGTCATAGTATTGTTTTGCAAAATCTGAAAAAATGTATAGTAAAGTATGTAGAATAAATATCATGTATTAAAAGAAATATATAGTTAGTGAAAAATATGATAAAAAGTCAGTATAATAAAGTCATACTATAGAAAATAAAATAGTAGAAAAACCTGAAAGTAGTCATTGTATATTATGTCAAAAATATCATGATAAGATTTCTTCATAGTACAGTGTGGAAAAAATGGTTGTATAGTAAGACGAAAATTAAAGAATAGTTAAAGTATAAAATATGAAAAAAAAACTCTGTAGAGTATGTTATGAAATATATTATAAGGGGAGGGAGGGGATAGAGGTCAGCCTCCTGACAGCTTGGTGGAGAAAACTGTTAATATAAAAATTATAGGTTATATGAATAAATAAAAAGACGCATCCAATTCAGAATGAAATAACTATATTTCACACATTTCTCCAACACAACACACAGATAGAACAATATGTATAATCAAAATAACTACACAAATTAAATAACATTATCAGAAAATAAACATGAATATAAAAGTAGTAGGAAACATACATTAATAAATAAAAATACATATAAGCTATAGAATGAAAAGACTAAATTGCACAGATCTTTCAACACACAAACCGAACAGAACACACGTTAAAAAAATAGGAAAATTATTTTGAGAATACAAATAAAATATATATTTTTGTATTTGTGTTTACAATATTGGACCGACAGTCGCACATACAGACTATAATGTCTGAATAGAGAATCTAACTACACCTGAATAATGCTTTTTGTAGCCGACTTGTATCCATGTTGAGAGTGAATGACACACAGCACAGGCACAATCTGGCAGCGGGGTGCACTGACGCTGATAGTGGATCAATAAGTAGGTGGATAGCGCGTGGTACTGAAATAGCCAACATGCGGTGTGTGGTTTGAAAAAAATAACACCAGCTCACTAAATCATTCAAACGTAATGTATACTTAGGATATCAAAACATTGACAACAAATCGCAGTAGCCGCTTGATCATGGAGGGCGAGGGGTGGCGGTGCATATGCTGCCATCCCAGCTGCCACCCCAGTTGGCAGCTTTGTTTTGAAAGAAAAGTTTTGGCTCATCGGACATTTATGAGAGAAAATCCCTAATGTCCGAGTGCAAGGGAATGCAGCACAAGACGCGAGCCTTGTAACCCCTCCCCCGGCCCTGGCGCGAGCATGGAAAAGTGATTGACGGCGATTTCATTTGAACGGGACGGCGCAAAACGAGAAGCATTTTAAAATATAAGTGGCTTTTAACATGGGACTGAAATGAGGCTAAAGAGAACGATCCTCCCTTTGGGCAGGTCTAGCCAGAGGCTCTGGCCTTTGATTATGTTCTGGCCCGCCATCTAGTGGCTCAGAAAAAAATTGTCCCAAGGCCAAACACAACTTTCTGCACTTATTCTTACTTTGCATAACATATCTCACAAAAGATGGGCTACAACATATCAGTACTGTAGGCCTATATTACAGACATCTTTTAATTAAGCCTCCAGTATTGAAAATTACACAAAGGACTTGTCAGTACTTGCTAAATGAAGGTGACTAAATCAATAACGTTAAATTGGTTGTTCATAACATTTTTTATTGCAGGGCTACAAATTATCCTTCTGAAGTAAGACGGTTGAAAAATGATTCCAATGTTAGTTGCTGAACTGACGACGAAACACAGGCAGCTAACAAGCAGCAATAGAGTTAAGGTTACCGGCATCATTTAATAACATGCTTAATAAAGCCTCACTAAATAAATGAGATGTTACAGGTGCATACATACCTTTTATCTTTGGAGCGTTTCTCTTCTTCTTCTTTCCTTTTATTTCTAAACTGGGCACCTGATGCCTTGTGCCTTTTTTTCTCCATCACCGTAGGTATATATGTGTATTTATATTATACATATGCACACATTAAGACATAAATAAAAGCACAACAATCAATATATACAACAGTCACTTCAATATCTTTGAGAAATGTACATTAGTGCAAGACTAGCAGCGTAAAAAGTGTCTGGTGCTGGATTTGGGTGTCTGAGTGTGTGTGTATGTTAAAAGGAAAAAAGAACAAAAATAATCTCAATATAAGATTTAACAGAAATTATAACTTTCTTCAAATATTAATAATAAACATTGTCAAGTTTCTTTGTGGGTGTGGGTTTGACTTGTTCGTTTACTCAGGTGTAAATATGTACTCCTGGGACTCTGAGGATGCACTCGAACTTACTCGGCACCATTTACTGTAATCCTGATGGGCATGTTGTAAGATTTTAAATACGGTTTTCCAAAGGCTGGAACTTCAAGAGAGGGGAGAGAGGGAAGAGAGGGGACAGGGAGGGGACAGGGAGGGGACAGGGAGGGGACAGAGTTCAGCCTGGTGGAAAGAACTGTTCTTTAGTCGGGTTGTGCTGACCTCAGGCTGCAGAACCTTCTACCAGAAGGAGAGTGGAGGAAGAAGCAGTGTCCTCCACAGAAAACAACTCAAGGACAGAGAAGACATGAAGGCGGTGCTCTTTATCAGTTACTGTGTTATGCAAGTACACGAACATGAACCTTACCCTGCGTAAACACGCCCTGCACACAGTTACGTTATGAACTCTAAACTTAGCACCACTCAGCTTGGCTCAGCTGCTCGCCTGAGGCTCAGACAGACTGCCTACAGTGGATATTCACCAGCAGTATGTCTATGGAGTGTTTTGTGTTTTTTGGGGTCTTGACATTCCTGTTGACGACAAACAGAGCAGGTGAGTGAGGCGTTTAGGCACTACCATATTAATTATGATGGTTCTATGATCAAATCTAGAAGCAACTCAAATCACAAATATTATCACACGGTCTTCCCCCAGTGGCAACAATGTGCTGTTGGGTTTCACTGGTCACCAAGCCAATCATTTGCTTTAGTGTTTATGAACGATATGCTGACCTTTCATACTCTGATCTTTATACTTGTGTTCTAGAATGATGGTGTTTTTCTATTTGAATAAAGGTTTTAAAAAGAAAAACATCTCTTACAATCAAAATGTAAGGAAATGATACCAATCAATGTTCATGTTGTCTTAACTGGAATCTTGTCCAACCTGAAAGAACACAATCCTACACACACATACACACCTACACAGATATGCACACACACACACACACACACACACACACACACTGAATGCTTTCAGTTTTAATTTCCTTTTATTTTTCTTTTAATACATTTTCTTATCAAAACCGTATTAATATGTTTTACAGTGTTTCAAGTTAAATGTAAAAAACAACACGCAAATAGGGTTGTGTATTGCTCGCAGATAAGACACAGTTATATATATATAAATTAAAAGCAAGGACTAATCAATCTCAAATGTCCTCATCTTTGCTACTAGAGATAAGTGTTTTTAATTTATATGCTTAAAAAAGTGAATATTGAGGTTTTAAAAGGCCTACTGTCCCTGAACTGGACCTTTATAGATGTTTCTTCCCTGGATGTTTTTACAGATGCTTTGGACTGTCTTTTGGGGGAGAGCTGCGTCTTACCGTGCAGTTTTCCGCCTGGTGCCGAAGTGATCGTCCACTGGATTCAGTTAGCTAACTCTCCAGCCCACTCCTACTACCACGACCAGGACCAGCTCAGCCACCAGAACCCTCATTTCAGCGGCAGAACCTCGCTGTTCAAGAACCAGATCTCCGGAGGAAACGCCTCGCTCCTACTCTCAGGGGTGAAGGTTGAGGATGAAGGCAGATATAAGTGTTACGCCAGCACCGTCGATTACAATAAAGAGATCTTCATCCAGCTAAATGTATACGGTATGAGAAAAACTACAAATATCAGAATGTTAACATAAAACATCAAATTATCAATACAGAACTGCACAGAATTGGAGAAACATAACAGACGTTTTTCCTATTAATGTTCGTGAGTCAAATAAAATCAGCTTGCATGTGGTTGGTAAGTTTTATATTTTTTAGATTATAGTGTATGATCCTTAATGAGGAACTAAATACATGTTTTTAGGTACAGTTATTATAATAATATCATTTATGGGGGCATTTGTTCAGCAGAATGAGTAATGTTACTTAAAGTTAGTCTAGGTCAGAGATAGGAGCACAATACAAACACAGCGCACTAGCATAACAGCTCAAGTTATGCTGTGAAGGACACTTTGTCTTCAGTTCAGTCGTTTGAGTTTGACAGAAACTGCTGAGCTGAGAACACACTTTTAAAGCAGCATGTAAACTTATAAACATGCTTTACAGAGTAAATGCAAGCTGTGTGTGGGACAGTTTCTCCTCACGCTCTCAGCTACAGCATACAAACACCTGGCTGATTGAGTTTCACTCCCACAAGAACAGATTCATTCAAGGTTGTGAGAATAAGGTCATCCAGCAGATAATGAAAATCAAACTAGTGCAACAGTTTTGTAAGAAAAGCACAGCGCTGATATTACAATGAAAGCAAAATAAAGGGACATTTGAGAGAGAGAAATGTATTCAAATAGCTATCAAATCTTGGTAGTTTACCCCCATGTATCCACATAGTTTATCCTAAATGAATGCATGTGCAAATAAGCGTAATAAACATGTTGTTAAATATATCTATATATATAGTGTTTAAAAAGAAAAAATCATGATGCATGCAATGCATTTCAGATTCGTTTTGAAGAAAGTTGGTTATTGGCTGGAGCAGTGACTTCATGGAAAAACACCTCAGGCTTTTTGAATGACTTTTTATAAAACATAAAACGACTCTTTGTACCCAGTATAAGGCAATACAAATATCTGTGTGACCGGTATTGATCGGTCGGCTTGTTAGCTCAAGGATGAATACTAGATAAAGGCACTTTAAGAAGTTTAATATAGCTATTTAATTCTCTCAAATGTATTAGTTAAATATTTTAAGGAAAAACATATAGTTTTGCTTTAAAAACGTTTTGATAGTGCAAATTACAGTTAAGCCAGACCAAGAAAAAAGCTATGGAAAAATTATTTGTTTGCATTTTTTTATCAAATGTGCCAAAATAACCACAAACCATTTTTATTTTTTTGACTGACCACACAGGTTTTTATGAGCCTCTACCAACTGGTCAAGCTGGCCTTTTATGGTAAAAGTGCATTTTCAACAATACAGTACAGTATTTGTATGCATCAAACTCAAATAAAACACAAACTCAAATACATTTGTTTATTTGATGGAAAATGAGCAATACATACAATCAGATATATTCATAAAAGATAATAAATTATAATTGTAAACTATTTTTTTTGGAAAAAGTAATGTTAAGTCTTGCTCATCTTACTGTATATGCTGAATTGGCCTAAAAGAAACCACTGGCCTAACAGCAAATGTCTATATCCTGTGTTGGCCTAACATGCTCATCTGTGTGCAACTTTGGGCTGAATGCCATGCATGAAAGGTGCTATATACATTATTGTCACTCTTTCATTCTGAGACTCATAAGGCAGTTTAGACTAGATTTAGTAATATTACCATGAATATAGCCATTTATTTACCATATTTATTGGAAAACATCTCTGAAACTCTGAAAAGTTATATTGCTAGTTTACCATAAAAGGCCAATTCGACCGATTGGTTTAGTGCTCTGACACTAAAATATGTCAAAAAGGATATGGTTACCTTACAAAAGTTGACCAAAAAGAGTGATTTCTTCAGCAGTGATCTTTTAGCATTCCAACTTCCTCAGTGGAAGCTAGCTGAAGGGCTTTCTGTTCGAACCATAGTGACATCTAGAGGTTGTTTTGTGCATAACATGTCAACCAAAGGGTAGAGCTGGCTGAATCAGATGGAGTTACACTTTTTTATTTTTGTTTTCAACAAGATATCAAGACACAAAATGTGCTCTACCAAATGGTGGCGCTGGCAGTTAAAGGGTTAATCATGAAAGCGTCAACCTTCGTAATAAGAGATACAAATGGAAGGAGTGGTTTTATATTGAAGAAGTTTAACATTAAAGATAATCAGGTTTCCTACAACACCAATTATCTTTCAGCTCCGGTCCGTAAAGTGGAACTTCAGCAGGACGGAAAAAGGATCACCTGCAGCTCAGAGGCGGTCTACCCTAAGCCAGAGATCAGCTGGTCCACGGAACCCCCGTCTAACCAGAACCTGCCGGAAAAAATCCAAGTGCAGGAGATTGGACGGCTTTATAACATCAACAGTTATTTTACCTCAGTTCCTGATGTGGAGTACAACTGCACCGTCAGCACGGGCAGAAACAAGATGGCAGCCACTTTGTTTAAGCAAAGTAAGTGTTGCTAGAGACTACATTGGGAAAACAAAGTTACATAAGGAAAAAACATTTGTTATTGTATACTGTTGTCTCATTTCAGCTTCTCTTAGTGTATCCAGCGCAGAAACAACACTGCGCTGCACCTTTTCAAAGAGTCCTCCAACAGGCCTCATCTGGAGGTTCAACCACAGTCAGATCATCGTGAGTGATGGGTCAGTGATGGAGGAGTGGAGGCAGCAGGTGAAGAGTGCGCCTATGTCCGGAGACCTCACACTGAAGGATTTATCAACAGATGACGATGGGATCTACACCTGTGAGCTCCATAATGCTGAGGGGACATACGTGACCAACACCTTCCTGAGGATAGAGCACAGCCAAGGTAAGGATGCACGAGGTGTATTTGATCAAACTGTTATCACATGTACAATAGGCCTAAGTGTAAATAGTGGGTGTTGTTTGGAGATTATGAAAATGAAATTACTCACTCTGTTGAATCATGAAATCATGAACCATCAATCCCAGAAAGAGTTAACACTCCTGCTGCATCTGCAAAACAAATAAAATATAGAAAAGATAAATAAGATAAGTTATTATGGTGAGGGAAGTTCATTTAATATAATTCATTTGCTTCCTGGTAAGACATGGTTTGTCATTGATGCAGTTTTAAATAATTGTGTTTAGTTTAAGTTTTCTACATTTGAATAACTGTAGGTGGTGCTTTATTATTATACTTGGTGATTGTTAAAAATGATTTTTTAAATACATTTGAAAACACATCAATCTTACTTTTTCCAATCCATACATTTTGATATGAGACATTGCACTTTGATACAAATGTAAGAATTGTTTTTGTATTCAGTTTCAGCTCTGACCCGTGAAAGGATTGCAGGCATAGTTGTTGCTGTTTTAGCTGTTTTGGTTGCAGTCCTGGTGCTTCTCTTCATACAACGAACAACAGAACAAAGGTAAATAATAGTTCTGCCTACACAAATGTACCTTTTGTGTTTGTGTAGTTTGTTCTAATTGTCATTTATTTTTGGATTAAGAGAGAGAGAGAGAAAAGGAAAATGATTGAATAACATGGTCAAATAAAGTTGAAATCTATTGTAATTGTAATAGTTCCACTGTGTGCTTATCTTATCTGCTCTTTTGTTTGATTTAACTTAGAAAGCAGAAAATGAAAGTAATGGAAAGGGCAAAACACCAGAAGAAGAAATATCACTAATCCAAATCTAGCTTGAAACCAGAATGATATATCTGTTGTTCATTGATTAAGCATTATTATGACGACTATGCACTGCTACAAAGAAATGATAGTGACTCAATCAAATTGACCTTGTGTTTTCTGTGATAGTGTTTACCCCATGCACAAGTTATTTATAATAAAAGAATAAATGGGAGCTTGATGTGTTTTCAGGACTGAATTCTGTTCCATTTTGTTTGCAGGGAACATCATCAAGTCATGTGATATAAAAGAAATACTTGGAAAAGAAAGCAGCACTACAAACCACAGCTCTGGTGAAAATGAAGAAACTGTAGCTCAACCCTGAACAGAACAACTTGTTTGCACTTTATAAGTTACACAAAAACAGAGCTGGAGAAACTACACTGGGAATTGAAGGACTTAAGAGCACTTTGATGGACTAAGATGTCTTCCAATAACTAAGACCTTTGGATCTTTGATTTGGAGCCAACATCTTTATCGACACTGATAAACGAGGACATTGAGACTCTGCTACACTTTGCCTGCAGCTATTAGTTTGTGAGACTTTGGATTTTAAGACATGCATGCTGCCTCTATCTGAACAAAACGGTTATGAAGAAGTCATCTGTTTATAAAAACAAGCACAAAAACAGAACTACGATTGTTTTTATCATCTCAAAATAATTGCTGGGTTAACCAAGTTTTTTTGATTGTCGTTCTAAAAGAATATTTTAAATACAAATAATTGTTTGTGTGTGTCCATGGGGCTTATTAATGACTGCTTGTTGTTGCAAACGTTTGTTTTATAAAAATATATTTATTGTAATCTGGGGGAATATTCTGTCTTTTATTTAACTTACAAAATGTTTAAGGTTGATGGCAGTGATTTTTTTTATTCATTGGAGTTTTTAAAAAGATAATATCGTTTAGTATCACCACCCTGTTACCCGCCCATTACAGAAGGACGGGTTATTTCCAATAAATGGATCTGTTTCATTTTACTCGTCATCATCAGGTGAGTCAGTGAAGTCACCGCTCTCAGGTTGGAAATGTGTCGGTGTGCAATTCAGACATAAAAAAGCCTCGTCATTTAGGTTTCACTCAATCAAATAACTTTACACACACACACACACACACACACACACGAGCTTAGCACATTCCTGGGTTAAACAATGTGCAGCAAGTAGAGCCTGTATTTCAACCTGCAGCATGCTTATCATTCCTGTGTGTGTGTGTGTGTGTGTGTGTGTGTGTGTGTGTGTGCGTGCGTGCATGCGTGCGTGCGTGTGTGTGTGGCTGGTGCATTAATTATTACTACTGGTCGATATTACTAATAAAGGAATATAATATAAATGCATTAATATCTTGTGAAACGGCTTTTACTTTCATCCTCTATCTTCGCTAAAAGCTTCTTTATTTAGTATTCTTAGCAATGTCACTTTATGTTGTTTAATGCAGGCACCTTAGAGGTTCCTACAGGTCTGACAAAAGGTTTCTACAGGCAATATTCAGTTATGTTAGTGAATCGAACTAAACAAAAACATGAATAATACCATGACATTTTGGCTGAACTATTTGATGCATGTCTCTTCAACCAGTTGTTGCGAGGAGGAGGAGGTATCCTGTGTTTTCAATGAGAGCTGCATTTTACCGTGCATCTTTGAGGTTAATCCCGGGGATGATGTGGTCATCCAATGGATTCAGGTTTCAACAGGAGACACTCAAGTCCACTCTTTTTTACCGGCAAAGAGGACCATTTGAGTACCAGGACCCACACTTCAAAGGCAGGACGGCACTGTTCAGGGATCAGATCTTTAGAGGGAAACGTGTCGCTGAAACTGGACAGAGTGGAGATTCCAGATGAAGGCACATACAGATGCTACGCCAGCATCGAAGGAGGCAGCTCTTCATGACGCACGCATCAAACTAAAAGTGGACGGTATGAGAAACATTATTTAGAGCGCATCATATGTTTTATGCAATTTCTCCCATTTGTTTTAGTCACTCCATTTTAGAAATAAATAAAGTAACATTTTGACGGTGTTGTCACGGCCCTTCATTCGTCTCGTCTTACAATCTTATGGAAACTTACAATGTTCATTGCAAATCAGCCATGAATATATATTTTAACAATTCTATAGAAAAAAGTGAAATAAAAGGCCTGTTAAATCCTTTAATTCATTACTACCACGGTTTAGCAATTATTTATTTTTAAAATGTCAGTCCTCTTGTTTAACTGCTGTCAAATACAAATGGACCTGCTTGGAAAATCCATATTGATATGAGAAAGCGAAACGTTTTAAATATGCGTGTTTTGGAAATAAATAAGCGTATGTCACCCCTTTAAAGTTTAAAGTGACTTTCAACCTCTAAAGAAATTACACATCCAGAAAATCCTTTTTGCTCTCTTTTCTCTTCCAGCTCCAGTTCTTAAGTGGACATTCAGCAAGCAGAAAATAAGACCACCTGCAGCTCAGAGGGGATCTACCCTGAGCCTCAGCTCACCTGGTCCATGGACCCCCCGCCCAGCGAGACCCTCCACAACAAAACCTCGGTCCATCAGACTGAGCAGAAGCTGTATAACATCAGCAGTTCTCTGAACATCAAAGTTACTGATGTGACCTACAACTGCACCGTCAGCACGCGCAGAAACAAGAGAGCCGCCACTTTGTTTAAGCAAAGTAAGTGTTGCTAGAGACTACATTGGGAAAACAAAGTTACATAAGGAAAAAAACATTTGTTATTGTATACTGTTGTCTCATTTCAGCTTCTCTTAGTGGTTCCAGCAAAGAAACAACACTGCGCTGCACCTCTTCAAAGAGTCCTCCAACAGGCCTCATCTGGAGGTTCAACCACAGTGAGATCATCGTGAGTGATGGGTCAGTGATGGAGGAGTGGAGGCAGCAGGTGAAGAGTGCGCCTATGTCCCCGGAGGACCTTCACACTGAAGGATTTTAACAACAGATCACGATGGGATCTACACCTGTGAGCTCCATAATGCTGAGGGGACATACGTGACCAACACCTTCCTGAGGATAGAGCACAGTCAAGGTAAGGATGCATGAGGTGTATTTGATCAAACTGTTATCACATGTACAATAGGCCTAAGTGTAAATAGTGGGTGTTGTTTGGAGATTATGAAAATGAAATTACTCACTCTGTTGAGTCATGAAATCATGAACCATCAATCCCAGAAAGAGTTAACACTCCTGCTGCATCTGCAAAACAAATAAAATATAGAAAAGATAAATAAGATAAGTTATTATGGTGAGGGAAGTTCATTTAATATAATTCATTTGCTTCCTGGTAAGACATGGTTTGTCATTGATGCAGTTTTAAATAATTGTGTTTAGTTTAAGTTTCTACATTTGAATAACTGTAGGTGGTGCTTTATTATTATACGTGGTGATTGTTAAAAATGATTTTTAAATACATTTGAAAACACATCAATCTTACTTTTTCCAATCCATACATTTTGATATGAGACATTGCACTTTGATACAAATGTAAGAATTGTTTTTGTATTCAGTTTCAGCTCTGACCCGTGAAAGGATTGCAGGCATAGTTGTTGCTGTTTTAGCTGGTTTGGTTGTTTTGGTTGCAGTCCTGGTGCTTCTCTTCCTTAAACGAAAAAAAAGAACAAAGGTAAATAATAGTTCTGCCTACACAAATGTACCTTTTGTGTTTGTGTAGTTTGTTCTAATTGTCATTTATTTTTGGATTAAGAGAGAGAGAGAGAAAAGGAAAATGATTGAATAACATGGTCAAATAAAGTTGAAATCTATTGTAATAGTTCCACTGTGTGCTTATCTTATCTGCTCTTTTGTTTGATTTAACTTAGAAAGCAGAACATGAAAGTAATGGAAAGGGCAAAACACCAGAAGAAGAAATATCACTAATCCAAATCTAGCTTGAAACCAGAATGATATATCTGTTGTTCCATTGATTAAGCATTATATGAAGAATATGCATGCTACAAAGTTATTTATAATAAAAGAATAAATGGGAGCTTGATGTGTTTTCAGGACTGAATTCTGTTCCATTTTGTTTGCAGGGAACATCATCAAGTCAAGTGATATAAAATAAAAACTTGGAAAAGAAAGCAGCACTACAAACCACAGCTCTGGTGAAAATGAAGAAACTGTAGCTCACCCTGAACAGAACAACTTGTTTGCACTTTATAAGTTACACAAAAACAGAGCTGGAGAAACTACACTGGGAATTGAAGGACTTAAGAGCACTTTGATGGACTAAGATGTCTTCCAATAACTAAGACCTTTGGATCTTTGATTTGGAGCCAACATCTTTATCGACACTGATAAACGTGGACATTGTGACTCTGCTACACTTTGCCTGCAGCTATTAGTTAGTGAGACTTTGGATTTTAAAGACATGCATGCTGCCTCTATCTGAACAAAACGGTTATGAAGAAGTCATCTGTTTATAAAAACAAGCACAAAAACAGAACTACGATGTTTTTTATCATCTCAAAATAATTGCTGGGTTAAACCAAGTTTTTGATTGTCGTTCTAAGAATATTTTAAATACAAATAATTGTTTGTGTGTGTCCATGGGGCTTATTAATGACTGCTTTGTGTTGCAAAGGTTTGTTTTATAAAAAGATATTTATTGTAATCTGGGGGAATATCTGTCTTTTATTTAACTTACAAAATGTTTAAGGTTGATGGCAGTGATTTTTTTTATTCATTGGAGTTTAAAAAGATAATATCGTTTAGTATCACCACCTGTTACCGCCCATTACAGGAAGGACGGGTATATTTCATTTTACTCGTCATCATCAGGTGAGTCAGTGAGTCACCGCTCTCAGGGTGGAAATGTGTCGGTCGATTCATGGTCAGCACAATCTGGTTTTTATTCATAACGAAACAAATGAAAGCAGAAATATCTATTCCATATCTCTCCTAAAAATTATTGTTCAATCGTTTGTTTATGTCAAAATAACTGCTAAACTGATCACACTCCCATCACCCTCAACCATACTTAAGAACAAATATTGAAAATATTAACAGTAGTCATAAATATAATTGAGTAATGACTCTTTTCACAAAGATATAAAGAATGTTAACAATAAATGGAAGATCTGTCATTTATAGCACCAAGGCTGTTGCAATGCTAATGTATGGACGGCAACAAAGGGGACATTTCTTGGGGCAAAAGGGTACATAAATGCACATAAAGAGTCTAGGTGGAAAGCTTACTTCTGCCTCTGTCAACGGTGTTGTGTCTGATGCTCAGGTGACTAGTTGTTCAATTCAATTCAATACCTTTATTTATCCAGGTAAAATCCCATTGAAATCAATGATCTCTTTTTCAAGGAAGACCCTGCAGTAGCAGTAGGTTCCACAAGAAGACATAAAACATAAACAACAGAACATTTACAACCCTTCAGTTTCAGATCTGGATAAGAACCAACTATTGCAACACTCTGCTATCAGCTGGCAAAACCAAAACGTAAACAGTCAGCTATCTTTGAGTATCATTGAGTGACCGCACCCTTCATGTAAAACTTTAAAGGTCTTAAGGTAAGTTATTATCTTATGGCTTTTCTTCACAGCGTTTGCTGTTAATGTTTTAATCAACTAAATGTTTTGCTTATTTTACTGTTTATTCTCAGTGGAATAAAAGCTGCCTACATTTTTTTCATAAGACCAGTCAGGCCAGTTTCACGGTATTAAAGGAGTGCTGAAATCATTTTCGTTTCAGGACAGTATACACTTTCCTCTGAGGGAGTTTAACATCAGTGGACGAGGATGAAATGTGTCGTGTTTCTGGGGGTTCTGACCTTTCTGCAGAGTCTTGCCAGAGGAGGTGAGTGAAGTGTTTACTGCTTGTTTTATTCCAGTCTGAAACACAGATAAAAGGCATGTTTGAACTCTGTTGAATACATTGTCATGTTACCTTCGGCACAGGAATTTATGATGACCAAAAGTCCTTAAAGACATGAGCTTGTCTTTGCGCACCATCATTCAATTGTTGAATAAATGATCTATTTATGCTGCTAACTTTATGCTATTGCTGCATGAACTAAACATTTCAGTATTAAGATTCAGTGTGCAATTCAGACATAAAAAGCCTAGTCATTTAGTTTTACTCAATCAAATAACTCTACACGCACACACATACTCACACACACACATATACACACACACACATATACACACACACACACACACACACACACACACGAGTTTAGCACCTTCCTGGGTTAAACAATGTGCAGCAAGTAGAGCCTGTATTTCAACCTGCAGCATGCTTATCATTCCTGTGTGTGTGTGTGTGTGTGTGTGTGCGTGCGTGCGTGCGTGCATGCGTGCGTGCGTGCGTGTGTGCGTGACATTAATTATTACTACTGTCGATTATTACTAATAAAGGAATATAATATAAATGCATTAATATCTTGTGAAACGGCTTTTACTTTCGTCCTCTATCTTCGCTAAAAGCTTCTTTTATTTAGTATTCTTAGCAATGTCACTTTTATGTTGTTTTAATGCAGGTCACCTTAGAGGTTCCTACAGGTCTGACAAAAGGTTTCTACAGGCAATATTCAGTTATGTTAGTGAATCTAACTAAACAAAAACATGAATAATACCATGACATTTTGGCTGAACTATTTGATGCATGTCTCTTCACCAGTTGTTGCAGAGGAGGAGGTATCCTGTGTTTTCAATGAGAGCTGCATTTTACCGTGCATCTTTGAGGTTAATCCCGGGGATGATGTGGTCATCCAATGGATTCAGGTTTCAACAGGAGAAACTCAAGTCCACTCTTTTTACCGCAAAGAGGACCATTTTGAGTACCAGGACCCACACTTCAAAGGCAGGACGGCACTGTTCAGGGATCAGATCTTTAGAGGAAACGTGTCGCTGAAACTGGACAGAGTGGAGATTCCAGATGAAGGCACATACAGATGCTACGCCAGCATCGAAGGAGGCAGCTCTCATGACGCACGCATCAAACTAAAAGTGGACGGTATGAGAAACATTATTTAGAGCGCATCATATGTTTTATGCAATTTCTCCCATTTGTTTTAGTCACTCCATTTTAGAAATAAATAAAGTAACATTTTGACGGTGTTGTCACGGCCTTCATTCGTCTCGTCTTACAATCTTATGGAAAACTTACAATGTTCATTGCAAATCAGCCATGCATATATATTTAACAATTCTATAGAAAAAAGTGAAATAAAAGGCCTGTTAAATCCTTTATCCATTTACCACGTTTTAGCCATTATTTATTTTTAAAATGTCAGTCCTCTTGTTTAACTGCTGTCAAATACAAATGGACCTGCTTGAAAATCCATATTGATATGAGAAAGCGAAACGTTTTAAATATGCTTGTTTTGGAAATAAATAAGCGTATGTCACCCCTTTAAAGTTTAAAGTGACTTCAACCTCTAAAGAAATTACACATCCAGAAAATCCTTTTTGCTCTCTTTTCTCTTCCAGCTCCAGTTCTTAAAGTGGACATTCAGCAAGCAGAAAATAAGACCACCTGCAGCTCAGAGGGGCTCTACCCTGAGCCTCAGCTCACCTGGTCCATGGACCCCCCCGCCCAGCGAGACCCTCCACAACAAAACCTCGGTCCATCAGACTGAGCAGAAGCTGTATAACATCAGCAGTTCTCTGAACATCAAAGTTACTGATGTGGAGTACAACTGCACCGTCAGCACGCGCAGAAACAAGAGAGCCGCCACTTTGTTTAAGCAAAGTAAGTGTTGCTAGAGACTACATTGGGAAAACAAAGTTACATAAGGAAAAAACATTTGTTATTGTATACTGTTGTCTCATTTCAGCTTCTCTTAGTGGTTCCAGCGCAGAAACAACACTGTGCTGCACCTTTTCAAAGAGTCCTCCAACAGGCCTCGTCTGGAGGTTCAACCACAATCAGATCATCGTGAGTGATGGGTCAGTGATGGAGGAGTGGAGGCAGCAGGTGAAGAGTGTGTCTACGTCCGGAGACCTCACACTGAAGGATTTATCAAAAGATCAGGATGGGATCTACACCTGTGAGCTCCATAATGCTGAGGGGACATACGTGACCAACACCTTCCTGAGGATAGAGCACAGCCAAGGTAAGATATCCCAAGTCAGGAAGTCTTAGTGTCATACTTATCAAATGTTTTTAAATAAGGAATAGAAAGAAGTTGCAATCAACTTAAGATAGTGAACAAATTAGAAATAAGACACATTTTACAGCATAACATATACTCTTTTTCTCTTTCAGGGAATCTAATATACATAGTGATGATTATACCCATTGCTATTGCTATTGCAGTAGCTGCTGGTTTGCTCTACTGTAAAAAGAAAAAAGGTGAAATCACATTCTGCATTCAGTTTTATCCTTTTAATTTTGATAAAGATTAGTTGTATAAATCAGCAATTTAGTTTAGGCTTCAAAGCCCATTTCCTTGGAGTTAAATGTACATGGGTAAATACCTCCTCTATAGATGAAGAGAAATAAACAAAACAAATGATAATTATAATGAATATCACTGTTGTTATCAATTGCAGCAATTTGACTTCAATTCATAAAAATAAAGGCTATTTGCTTTTTCTAAATACGATATTTGTTTTTCAGTATGTTGCTGGAGCAGCAAAGAACCTGAAGAATCAGGAGAACCAGAAGAACTGCAGGGTATGAATGAAAATGAAGATGAGCAGTAAAAACAAAAACTGCTCAAGACAAACGATCCTCTCCACAAAGGATTCATTTGGATGTGCTCTGGTTTTGTGAACACCACCTGTTTGTCCTCCACTTTCTATCCAATATGTTTTCAAAGCTCTGCACTACAATGTGCTTTTCTTGAAGGACTCCGGGTTATGAAGTTACTCTTACTTATGTCCTTAGACTAAACGATAAAGAAGAAGTTATAAAAATAGACTCACAGAGGATGTCGGACTACAATAGAAGTATGTCTGCTCTGTAAAAAGCACAAGTCAGATAAGAAGGTGTTAAAGTTATCAGACACATTTTTAATATATGCAGGAAGTAGTTAACTATGGTGCTAATACATTGAAATGAAGGCATTGTGACTGTATACACTTTTGCAGCTAACAAAGGGCTTTAAAATGACATAAAGGGCCTGAGATTGTGATGTTTCAATTAGCTTCTCGCTGTTAGCGATGGGGTTAAACTTGTTTATGCTTTTTTGTGTTAATATTCCAACCTCCATGAGATATGTATGTATGTGGGTGGTTTGTTGAAGTGTTAAACTGTGGTACTGCCTGTGAAGTTTCATTATTGTTTTTTTGGTTTCAACTTGTATATAATATTTGCTCGGAATTATTCCCTCTTGTCTCCGTTGAATTTATTGGTAAAAGTAATGTTTTGTGTGATGGGTTCAAACCTCATATATGGCAACTATTTAAAAGATAAGAAACAATACATTTAACATTTATGGAGTGATATGAAGGAACATCCAGAATCCCCCTCTGCAAAAAACCTTTGACTATAATGTGTCAACAAAATAAAACAAGAATTTCTAACCTGAATTTATCCAATGTTCATATTTCTGTTACGGTAATGTATGCATATTAGCACAAATGAATGAGAACATGTTATGTAAGTAACCAGGTAGGAACTTTCATGGTGATATCTATTAGTTATCTTTTTTACCCTATTCACCCGGTGTATCGGGTTATTAGATCTCCTTATGACATGTTGTAGCCTCCATCTTTTCCAACATTATGGCTGAAATATACTAATCTCTTATTTTCTCTAGAAACTGTAAAACCACATTTTAAACCAGATTATAAAACATGCCGTACTTCATTAAACAGTTAAGCCCCATGCCCCCGGTAACGGGGGCAAAACACAACATCTTGCAAGAAACAGCTTCTGAGGGCTTCTTAACATTTAACACAGACAAAAATAGTATTAAAGGATTTTAGCAGTGACGTGCAGTCAGGTTGTAAAAGTGATTTGTTTGATTCCAATCGCTTTTTATAGTCAAAATCAGCAAATTTGCCGAGCTCCGCTACAACTACCCGTAGCGATGAGAAGTGAGGCAGGGAGGAGCTCTGCCTCTCGTAAGCCCACTGTAACTGGCTGGAGCACGGGCACTAATGTAGCGCAGGCACTTATTTTGTGAGCGCGCTCAAGCCAGTTACTGTGGGGTGAGGTGAGGCACAGGTGAGATCTGCCTCACCTCAGAATGCGTCACCCCACAGAAACTGGCTGGAAAGCGAGCCCTAAGCGCATGCCTGTTACCATCTCACTGTATGTCACCAATGTAATGTTTGTAGATCCCTTTATTACATTTATCCTGGCCATCCATAGTATCTAAATAACTTATTTCACGTATATGATATTTAGGCTCGCTGGTCTCATCATACAACGGCAATGAAAAAAGCACCAGGAGAGGCAGCCATAACCTTTGCCGCACTGAAGGGGGCGCACGTGAGCCCACATGTTCTTGTTGCTACTGTTATTCTACACAGAGACGGTAGACGCAACAAACTAGACTTTTGAAACTACAAGAAGATAAGGAGGACTTATACAAAGAAGTAATAGAGATTGTTGTCCAGAAGGAAAGCATGGACTTCATCTTCAAGTCAAGGTAAGACCCCCATTGTAATGAAAATGGGATCTTACTAAGAAAGAACAATCCAATATTTAGATTTTGGGTATCCTTTTGTTGAACAGTCTGTTTGAAATGAATCGAAGCGTCAGACTAAAAAAGCTTTTGAAACTAACCGAATATTTCGATTAAGGTCAAAATATAATATTTGTAAATGTGACTCTGAAAGAGTGAGTGCCTCACCAGCCATGAACCTCACCTCACGTCACTGGATTTTAGTGAACATTTTTATTCAAATCACACAAACAAAATTATTGAAATAGTAATATACTAATTAAGTTATTCACTCCATATTTAAGTCACACAGCTATTGAGGCAGGCGAGGGTTTATTTCGCTGTAGTCGTAGGGGTCTCCCTGGAAGGGCAGGGGGGGTGGGATGTTGTAGACGCCCATGAGGAAGATGATGACGGTGCCGATGGTCATCACCGGGGTAACCAAGAAGAGACACAGACGGTCCACCGTTCGGGCGACACCGCTCCAGTTATCCTTCTCCTGAGGGGAGAAAGGGGAGAGTCAGGGGGTGGGTTCATATACAAGTGGAGAGAGAGGGGGAGAGAGGGAGTGTCAGGTGCTGGGTCTACATACAAGTAGAGAGAGATGTGGGGGGGGGGGCAAGATAAAGAGAGAAAATCACAAGCTGGATTTATATATAGCCTAAAGGAGAGCTGGGAGACCAAGAGAGACAGAAGAAGGTATAGAGAGAGGGGAGAGGGAGGAAGGTACGTGGGGGTGCAGAAGACAGAGGAGTCTGAGAAAAGAAAAGTGGGAGAGTAGGGGGAAAAGAGAGAGTGGGAGAAATGGAGAGAAGGAGGGAGGGAACGGAACAAAAGAAAGTTGGAGAGTAACTGAGGAAAGGGAGAGAGATGGAGAGAAAAGGAAAGAGGGGGCTAGGAGACACAGAAAAAGAAAAGAGGGAGAGATAAAAAAAGAGGCGGAGGGAGGGTTAGAAGGAGACGGAGCAAGAAAGAGGGAGTATGAGCGAGGGGGGGGCAGAGGGATGGAGAGAACAGGGCAGAAAGAGAGAGGAGTTTTTCGTCTTCACCGTCTCACCTCGTTGAAGTCGTTTTTGTTCCTCATTTGTTTGATGATGTAGTTCGCTCCGTCCACCGCCGGCTTGATCTCCGCATACAGCTGATCCGTCACCCCGTCATCAGCCTGAGGCTTCACAACTACACACACACACACACACACACACACACACACAGGGATTAATAAAGGGGTGAGAACGTAGCATCCTTTGGTTAACCATGGGGTTATCTTAGAGAGTACATATTGCACACATTATAGCGCTTTTCACAGTGTACAAATCTTTTTTTATATTTCACAATATATGTATTTCAGTCTTTTAAAACAGCTTAAGGTGACAGTTGTTATTTAGATATGTCAGAGCTTAAATACACTACATGTCTAAACAAGTTGAAATACATTTTTTGTTTCATCTGTTCTATTTGATATCTGTTTACTATATTTTACCTGATGAAACCAATGTAGTTAGGGTTAGAATAGTTTTAGGCATTGGGTTAGTGTCAGGTGTTTTAAGCTCGTAAATGTGTCTGTATAATACATGAATATTTATAAAATGTTTGCTCTTTTTTATTCTCAATTCTTAAGAAGCATCCTGATCAAGACAGTTGATCGGAGTTCCCTCTTTAAATATCTAAATTCTGTATAACAATTGTTTTTTCAACTGTTGAAAAAAAAATGAATAAAATATTCCACCGTTGAAATTCATTGACACTTTTGCCGGTACCTGATGAGTGTGTGGCGCGGGTTATCAGTCCGTGCCTCACTGACTGTTTCTCGAACATCAGCTCGCTGCGAGACTTCACACTGTAGTACTCCTCCGCCGAGGCGATGTAGCCCACAGAGCTGGTTCGCCGTGGCAACGCTCCATCCCAGTATGGCTCCGCCGCTGCCTGGTGGGACATGCGAAGAATGCGAGGCAGTCGCTGGAGGAACATCTGCAGGAAAAAAAGAGCAACATTTTAAAGCCAAGGTAATGAGTCCTGAACCCGGGAATGAGTTAGCATTTTAGCACTTCCTGTTTCCACATCTGAAATTCAATCGTTTTTTAGCATTTTAGTTTAGAAGACTGAAATAAGTTCTGTGGTTAACACAAGCTGTTGAGATTTTAATGTTTTGTTCAACGA
Organism: Harpagifer antarcticus; assembly: GCA_902827135.1. Taxonomy (NCBI): domain Eukaryota; kingdom Metazoa; phylum Chordata; class Actinopteri; order Perciformes; family Harpagiferidae; genus Harpagifer; species Harpagifer antarcticus. The sequence continues at coordinate 5,908,619 of CADEHL010001090.1, read as the reverse complement.
AAAAGTAAGTCAGTAAAAACCAAGCTGGTAAATTGGAGTTTATCCTGCTGTGTGTGTGTGTGTGTGTGTGTGTGTGTTACCTTCTTGGTCCAATCAGACATGACGTGTGTGCTCGGGGTCCTGAAGTGCAGGTTGAGGACAACCACACAGTTCAACACCACCACCGTCACCAACACCATGATGAACATCAAGTATCTGACACGCACAGATAAACAAGTATGAGGGGCAGTTTGGGTTACAAATAATTATCATAAACTTGGTAGGGGATCATTTTTAGAGGAAAAAACTGATGATTAAAGTCACAAGTTTGCAAAAGAAAAACTTGAATCTTTAGTTTAAACTCATCCATATGCAATAAGAAAACATGGACCTATTCTGAGACTAGACAATGCTTAGAAATCGAATTTCTGACATTTAAAATCACAAATAGATGTGAAAACTCAGAATGTATTTTTGTTGCAGGAACTACATTGTTGAAATTAAAATAAAATAAAGATAATTTCAAAAAGGATAAAACCAAGTGAGTGTTGCTTACTTGACAATAAGTGGAACAGACATAGAAGTCTCTGGCAGCCTTTGAGAGATCAGCAGCAGGAAGACAGACTGAGCCAGCAGCACGGAGATAGACAAGGTCATCTTCTCACCACCTACACACACACACACACACACACACACACACACACACACACACACACACACACACACACACACACACACACACACACACACACACACACACACACACACACACACACACACACACACACACACACACACACACACACCACACACACACACACACACACACACACACACACCACACACACACACACACACACACACACACACACACACACACACACACACACACACACACACACACACACACACACACACACACACACACACACACACACACACACACAGTTCAGTGAAATAACAAAAAATGTAAATAGGTTCCTCAGAATCCAACAAACTTCTACTTTCCAATAATCTCCATATAAAACTAGAACTTCCTGCAGAAGGTGAGAAAAAAAGCTATTTCAAAGCAGTGAATGTAAACTTACTGTTGAATCTATGCCAATATGAAGTGTTATTTTATTGTGGGGGTTGACTGCTTAGAAAAGCTCTGTATAATTAGATGTATTATTATTGTTATTCCTGAATGTCAAGAGGAAGGTGTAAGAGTGAAGCCAGGGGATGATGATGTTAATTCCTCAATCAATACAAATGTACATTACAGCATTTGAATTGATTAATAAACAATATAGATTTCTACATTCTTAAAAGATCAGATTTAAATTTAAATTATAATATGACTGACTGTCAGCCGGCAGGTAGTAGACCAGGGATGCGAGGAAGGAGATGAGCACGCAGGGGATGATGATGTTGACGATGTAGAATAGCGGCTTGCGTTTGATGATCAGGTAGAAGGTGATGTCCTGGTGCTTGTTGCTCTCCATGGGGATGTGTTCGTACTTGTTTTTCTTGGCCGGGCGGTGGTTAATCTCCCACTCGCCGTTCTCTGTCCAAAAACAGCAAAAAGCATAGAGGACGTGAAGCAGACATTGAATAAGGTTCACATGTCCTGTCCTGTTCCTGTAAGCCAGTACAACAACATTTCGTTTTAATAGTACACTCTGTGTCTTGTTGAAATGACAATAAAGTATGTCTATGATAGACAAACCTGAGGGGGGCTTTGTGAACAAAAACGTTTTTTTAATATCATTTACATCAGTAGATACCAAACATATTTTAAATGAACATCAGGATCTCTTGCACATAATTAACAACATTAAAAATCAATTGAAAAAGAGAGAGGATATTGTGCTATTTCATCATTTTCAGTTGTTCAATAACAAGTTGTGTTTCTTTTATTATTCAAACCACTATTATCACTATTCATTTATTTTTTTACTACAGTGCAAACCAAACAAAAAACGTCAGATATACTTACAAATGAAATATACAAAAGATATTTAGGTGAAATCTCTCGCTGGTTTATTATTTATTAAATGATGAGAGACAGATGTGAAGGACACTCACCTGTAAAGCTGGCAGGGTCGATGATGATCCACTCCACCAACCATAAGAGAGTTTTTCCGTCTTCGGACCACTCTTCCTTAAGATTCATCTTGATCTCTTTGGCATTGTAGGTCAGAGAGCTGCAAAGCAACATGGGTAATGACAGTGTAAGATACAATGTAATAAGCAATAGCCTAAAGAAAACATGTATTCGATTTATCGACTAAAAAGAAAGACACAAAGCATTTGCGATGCTCAAATGTCTGGTCAACATGTTATTATTTGTGATTTCTTGGTTTAAACATATTAGTTAAGAGATCCTCAGTATCTTGGTGTAAGATTATGATTTGAGGTTTAGAGGCTGAGCTTTCTGACATAGTTTGGTGAATGTGTGCACCTTTAGAATCAAACAATGAGATAAATCCTGATGTTCACTTATTTAGAAAGTTCAAAACGTATTGTCTAGTCTAGACAATATTCTGAAAATCAGATAACCTGATCTTAAACATGCGAACCTAGCAGTTTTTCCTTAATTCTTTCCTTAACAAATGCAGATTAAACTTGCAAAAGCGACATTTGCGACAAGTTGTCTCGATATACCAGGATTCCTGTAAAGCTGTTACCGTGAGACTGTGTGGTTTAGGCGTCTTACACAAATTTGAGCGTGCAGTTCTGCCAGTCGAAGGGGAAGTAGTTGACGTTGATGGAGCAGGAGGAGCGGAAGATGGCGGGTGGTAACCAGTAGCAGAGACCACTGGAATACACCACCACGTTACTGTAGTACGCCACCTCAAACTGGGCGTCGTTACTGGTGGAGAAAGAAAAATCAAGTTTTGTTCTCATTAAACTACCACTTTAACACTAGAAATAACAACTTTTCTCTCGCAAATTAATTACCTTATAATCTCATTGAATATTTTTATTTTTTATTCTTTTAAAATGTGTGATTATTTTCATTTATATTACAAAAAAAGGGAAAAATCTCACTTGTTTTCCAGTACGATCTCCGGCAGCCACAACATTTTGGAAGGCAGACGCAGCTCCCCGATGCCGTCAAACTCTGTCTCATTCCATGCCAGGCGGAAGTCAACCCACGTCTGTCAGCACACACACATCCTTAGTTATTAGACCAAAAAACATCAGATAAAGTAGAGACAGAGATGCAGGGATTCAACATAAAGTGACAGAATATAATTTCTTACATGATCTATCCATACGTTTGTCAGCAGAGTCTCGTCCACCTCTTTCTACAAATAGAAACATTTTATAATATTAGAACAGAACAAACTTTTCTTCTCTGACATTTTTCAAACTTCTACTCTGTTAAAGATAAACTGGAATATCAAAAACAAAATATATTTTTTCAAATAGGCTTCATAGTAACTATATTTGATCATATGAATTACGTTTTGGATAAGAAATGCGTGCTATCCCCAACTCCAGTTTTGTCTTTAAAATAATTATTTTTTAAAAGCGACCCAAATATATTCACTTTAATATGATAAACAAAGAAAATCTTGAAATATTCACACAAGAGGATGAAAACAGTATTTTTAAGCAATTTTGCATGGAATTTACGATTAATCGATTATAAAAATAGATGTCAAATACAGTGGGGAAAAAAAGTATTTAGTCAGCCACCAATTGTGCAAGTTCTCCCACTTAAAAAGATGAGAGAGGCCTGTAATTTTCATCCCACAGGTACACTTCAACTATGAGAGACAGAATGAGATTTTTAAAGAATTTATTTGCAAATGATGGTGGAAAATAAGTGTTTGGTCAATAACAAAAGTTCATCTCAATACTTTGTTATATACCCTTTGTTGGCAATGACAGAGGTCAAACGTTTTCTGTAAGTCTTCACAAGGTTTTCACACACTGTTGCTGGTATTTTGGCCCATTCCTCCATGCAGATCTCCTCTAGAGCAGTGATGTTTTGGGGCTGTCGCTGGGCAACACGGACTTTCAACTCCCTCCAAAGATTTTCTATGGGGTTGAGATCTGGAGACTGGCTAGGCCACTCCAGGACCTTGAAATGCTTCTTACGAAGCCACTCCTTTGTTGCCCGGGCGGTGTGTTTGGGATCATTGTCATGCTGAAAGAACCAGCCACGTTTCATCTTCAATGCCCTTAGCCGCTTTCACACCGCCGGCACTAAAGTACCACGGCACTGAATCCGCCAGGGGGCTAGTGCCAAACGCATTCACACCGCAGTACTTTCCCTGAGGCAAGATTACGCTGACGTCACTTCGTCTTCTTCTTCTCTGGGTTTACTGGCAGGCCGCAAAACCACTTCATGGCGAGTACAAAAAAAAACGAGAGAAGAAGAACTACACAGGGGAGGGGGTATAAAGCCCACCCGCTGTATGAGGCGTTTGTTTACTGGTCTTTCGATCGTTACCACTCTATTATTGTGGTCTTTAATCTTTTTATAGTCCTGCCTGAGTTTCTTTATTTCTACCCGGCATCCGTGTGCACTGCGAACATCGCTCAAACATTTGGAGTTGGGAACTGCTTTCTGTAGAAGCTGCTGCATCCCGTCCTCAGAGTAAATTGCCAGAAGCGCCGACACTTCCTCATCATTCCACCGCTCCGGTGTTGTAGTACGTGTGGTCATAACTGCTTTAAAGTACAAAAAAGCTACTCGCTCAGGTGTGGATGTGGTTTTGTAGCGAGGAAAAAAATGGCTGCCTAACATAAAAAATTCAGAGTCTAACGGGGCGTGGTTTGCAATTCGCCCAGCCAATAGAAATAGAATAGAAATTGGCACTCTTTTATCACCAGGTTCGTACCACCTCTCTAGCAGGGACTGAAAATGGCCAAAAGAGTTCCCGGCACTGAGTAGTCCCGGCGGTGTGAACGCGACATTATTGGTACTAACGGAACTACAGAACCAGGGAAAGTCCTGCGGTGTGAATGCGGCTCTTGCTGATGGAAGGAGGTTGTCACTCAAAATCTCACAATACATGGCCCCATTCATTCTTTCCTTTACACGGATCAGTCGTCCTGGTCCCTTTGCAGAAAAACAGCCCCAAAGCATGATGTTTCCACCCCCATGTTTCACAGTAGGTATGGTGTTCTTTGGATGCAACTCAGCATTCTTTCTCCTCCAAACACGTCTAGTTGAGTTTTTACCAAAACGTTCTATTTTGGTATCATCTGACCATATGACATTCTCCCAATCCTCTTCTGGATCATCTAAATGCTCTCTAGCAAACTTCAGACGGGCCTGGACATGTACTGGCTTAAGCAGGGGGACACGTCTGGCACTGCAGGATTTAATTCCCTGGCGGCGTAGTGTGTTACTGATGGTAGCCTTTGTTAATTTGGTCCCAGCTCTCTGCAGGTCATTGACTAGGTCCCCCCGTGTGGTTCTGGGATTTTTGCTCACCGTTCTTGTGATCATTTTGACCCCACGGGGTGAGATCTTGCGTGGAGCCCCAGATCGAGGGAGATTATCAGTGGTCTTGTATGTCTTCCATTTTCTAATAATTGCTCCCACAGTTGATTTCTTCACACCAAGCTGCTTACCTATTGCAGATTCAGTCTTCCCAGCCTGGTGCAGGTCTACAATTTTGTGTCTGGTGTCCTTTGACAGCTCTTTGGTCTTGGCCATAGTGGAGTTTGAAGTGTGACTGTTTGAGGTTGTGGACAGGTGTCTTTTATACTGATAACGAGTTCAAACAGAGGCCATTAATACAGTTAACAAGTGGAGGACAGAGGAGGCTCTTAAAGAAGAAGTTACAGGTCTGTGAGAGCCAGAAATCTTGTTTGTTTGTAGGTGACCAAATACATATTATACCGAGTAATTTACCAATTAATTCATTAAAAATCCTGAAGGTACAAAGATTCCCCCCATTCTGTCTCTCATAGTTGAAGTGTACCTAGGATGAAAATTACAGGCCTCTCTCATCTTTTTAAGTGGGAGAACTTGCACAATTGGTGGCTGACTAAATACTTTTTTGCTCCACTGTATGTATTCTGTCTATTGATAATTCATTGGCAGCTCCAGTTCCAAATCGTTATGTGGGATTTGAGTGACTATTGAAATTATGCCTTTATTGTTTGAGTTAAATAAACCTATAATGCACGCTCAAATCCAGCATGTGACTAGCACCACACACACACACACACACACACACACACACACACACACACACACACACACACACCACACACACACCACACACACACACACACACACACACACACACACACACCACACACACACACACACACACACACACACACACACACACACACACACACACACACACACACACACACACACACACACACACACACACACCACACACACACACACACACACACACACACACACACACACACACACACACACACACACACACACACACACACACACACACACACACACACACACACACACACACACACACACACACACACACACACACACACACGGTGTGTACCAGAGAGATGAGGTTGGAGAGTGTGAGGGAGAGGTAAACATCGACGACATCCTGCTGTCTCTTTACGGGTCGCAGCTCTTTGCTGTATCCTTGCTCTGTAATCAGGAAGTTGATCAGACGCTCCTCCTCGTTCCTGCACCAGCACTCTGACATACATACACACACACACACACACACACACACACACACACACACACACACACACACACACACACACACACACACACACACACACACACACACACACACACTTTAACACTGATAATTCACATTAAAGTCAGAAAAACACCAGTAACTACTAGAGTCATGAATCCAAAAAAATCTACCCTCATCTTTAGGAACATGCGATATTAGCAGCAAAATGTAGTATAGGAAAATATAGATTTTGTATTAAAATAAAAATACATATAATGTTCTTGGATTAATATTAATGCTGCATCAATATGTAGGCTTCATTTTGTTGTTTTTAACTCATTTATATACTGTGGCCTAGTTTAATCTTCAGGTCCTTTAGGTATCATTTTGTATTCAATTCTATTGACATTTTTCAATGAACTTTTGAAGATTATTATTCAGAAATGTGTTCAAACATCTTCAGACTTTATTCACATGCTTCTTAGCATTTTACAAACCTAAATCCTTTATAAACTGTTAAATGTATCATATTCTGTAAAGATGTTTGTGGCTTTGTGCTAGGAGAAACACTTATCTTTACAAAGTGTCTCAGAAAAACAGCCCTGTTTTCAGCTTTGTGACAATGCATTTTCCAGCTGATCTTTTTGTAAACTATATTTAGCGTAAGAAGAACAAGAACAAGAAGTAAAGGAGCGGCAGTATATCGCTGTGTAAAAGGGAAATATTCAAGGACATTGAATGTATTCTTGATTAAATGTACTTAGTTACATTCCACCTCTAGAAAACAAACAGGGTCGTGTGTGAATACTTTCACGCCGGTCATATTTCGTGATGGCAGCTGCTCTGTGTTCAGAATACTACACTGCTGCTGTAACACCACCGAGTGTACACACTGCGAGAGCTGGCAGACACTTCCCCTCTTTACGCGGCCATGATAGTTTTTATTCTCACATATATATATATTGAATATTATGAAATGAAAGCCCAGTCAGGGTCCTCCACTGATTTGATAACATAAAGGATCCTCACAGCTTCAATAAAGAAAACACCTGTCGTTTACATCAAGTCTTGCATTTATTTTCACCTGTCTCTGAAAACAAATGATTATTAAAGATGTTGGTCAATCGGATGATGAATAAATCTATATAATATCGTTGTTTTTTTGTTTTTTTTTTTAATGCATTTTAAAAGGTTCCTTAAGCTACATTTACATAATAAATCAATAGATCGAACTGGTATATCTTCTCTGAGATTATAAAGTCATTGAAAAAAAGGCTCTAGGGTTAAAATATAAAACATTCTTTCACATATAAATGGTGTATTTCAAACTCATACATTTACAAGAACATTTTTTTACTTGAAAGATGTTTAACTCAACTATAAAAACAGTCTAAGAAAACTATCAAATATCTACCGTTGAGATGCTAAAACAAGTGAATTACTGGCATTTTTGCTTTTTTTAAATGACTTGGATCAAATACTACATTTTCTGATTTGTTGACGATTAATTTTGTTGATTGACTTTTTTAATCAACTAATGACTCCTAAGGTGTTTATAATTTCCCTGAAAAGAGCTGAAATAACAACATTTTAGAGGAGAGTAAGTTTGTCCTGCGTTACAATGTATAAATCAGTGTTTTCTTACCTTGAAAGCATTTAATAAAGTGGAATTTTTTTTAAAACATTTCAACTTTTTCTAACCATTGAGCAAATAATTAGGGGGGGGGGGAATCGAAGAAAATGGTGGTTTAGCATAGAAATTAAATCAAATAAATATTTTCGACTGCGTATATGCTGCTTTAATATTACGATAGTCAGTATGGGCCTTCAAAAACTCACATCAATGAAACTTTAGCTCACTCAAACTTTGGATAAAAGCAGTTTTACTATAAAAAATGTGTGGGTGAAACTCACCAGCTGAGAGCAGAGCGAGGAGGAAGACGGAGACCAGAGCGGCAGGCTGGAGCTTCATGGCCGACTGCTGCAGAGAAGAAGCTCACAGAGATTTTACCCCCCGAAACCCAGCCTGCAGAGTGACGGACAGGCAGCAGCTGAAGGAACACAGGAGAGATAAAATAGAAAACAGAGGGGAGGGGGGGGGGGGGGGGGGGGGGGGGGGGGGGGGGAGAGAGAGACTGTACGGGAAACAGGGGGGAGGTCAGATATAGTTACAAAACAAAGATCCGAGCTTCTGATCTACATTTTACTTTATTATTTGCCCCGTTTGTTTACCATGTAAAAGCGGCCTTGGGTCCCTTGAAAGGCGCAAATCAAATGTAATCTATTATTATTATTATTACATTCATTCAAGTTAATTTCCTACTATTTCCATAGGGATTTGTAGCCTGAATTATATATCAATCATATAATTACTCTGATATAATATATCATTCATATTTGTTGTTACTTTACTTCTCAAACCTATTTATCTATATACAAAGCCTAACCTTTTATTTATTAGTTATAACTTTTTCTCATATGTAGCTTTTTTGCTCAGTGTTGTATAACTTTATATGGTTTTAAATTGTGTGTCGTTATATTTTTCATTTTGTCTTGTTTTTTACTGTTTCTAAACTGCTTTATACTTGCATGTGACATTAGAGGAATATCAAATACTGTCAAAACAAACCTAAAAATAACATTAACTGAATGATATAGTTTTCTTGTTTTGAAAGTAAAAGTCCACAGGACAGTTTTGGTCTCGTTGTTTCTTTCCTTCGCTTTTTGCACACACAGAAACCTGTTGGAGACAGACTCAAGACAAAGTCAAAATGTTCGTACTCACCTCAGAATTTGTGGAACATTATTATTTACATTGTGGTCTTCTTTAAATTGTAACTTTAACATTACATTACATGTTACTTGTTAGACGCTTTTATCCAAAGCGACTTACATACTCAATACTGTGGGCAATCCCCACAGGAGCAATTTGGGGTGAAGTGTCTCAGGGACACAACGACATGCTGACTGCAGTGTAGGGCTGTCCCGAATACCATTTCTCGGGCTCCGGATATTCGGTAGTAATCAGCAGCGAATATTCGAATATTCGGTGCGGAGATTTTTTTTCATAACACGCTCCGAGACACCTGACAACACACTGTTAAGCAGAAGCGCAGAAAGAGCATACCAGGGGTCAGCAACCCCTGGCACGCGTGCCACCACTGGCACGCGGCACCGTAACCAGTGGCACACTAGGAATAAGTGTGGAAAATATTTTAATTGTATATTCGGATCCTGAACGAGACCGCCGCCAGAGCTCTTCTCCCGTTACCTGCAGAAGGAAGCCATGCACGCAGCGCAGCCCCGATCTTTAACTCCAGGTGACTTTCTGCCGCTTGCCTCCGTGGTGCTGATCGTTTCACCACGGAGGAAAACACTTCACTAATTGCAGTTCCCATAAGGAGCTGTACAAATGCTGCAGTTTTTGCGTGGCTGTGTCTTTAGTTGAAAGCCCAGTGGCGATCTGCTCATCTCTCATCAAAATAATATGCTACAAAGGGACTGGCCACGTGTGCTCTGGAGAATCACAGAACGGACGATCGTCCTTATTATTATTATTATTATTATGCTGTTATAACCAATTATTTAAATGTGTTAAATTCGGCATCATGTAAGTTAGTGATGCTCCGATCGATCGGCCGGTGCTCTCTAAAAATGCCGATCGCGAGAGCCGATCGCATGACGTAAAATACATGACACTTTTCTCTGTGCACGGCAAAACAAGCTCTCCAAAATGGCTTCACCGGTCTGGCAGTATTTTAAAGTGTCCGAATATGACAATAAAATAGCGGTATGCAACGTGTGTGAAGCAGAAATCCTGCAGCTCCACCCGCTGTGACGGACCGGTGAGCGGAGCAACACACAAGAGTTAGACCTAACACACTTAGCTATGTTATCTACCTCTGGAACAAGCTAAACTAGTTATAAATATATGTATTCTTCACTGTCGGGTCATTCATTACTGGATCAGTGAGCTGCATGAGATACCGACGGGCTGTCAGGAGAGAGAGAGAGGGGGAGAGAGGAAAAGAGAGCGCTTCCGCTCATTTCTCCCGTGCTATTATCCAAAGTTAATGTAAACTTGAATAATGTACTTAATTTGAATGTAATAATTATGTTGGTTGTTGTTTGTGGAAGCTCCAGTGAATGAGCCCCATTAACTGAGTTTTAAACATAACTTTAAATGGAAGATCCCCATAGGCCCCGCCCACTCGATCCGATCGGAGCATCCCTATAATGTAAGTTGCGCTGACAGGTCTACACACTGCTTCCCAACAGTGCAATTCAAAAGTATAAATATAGTATAAGAATATGGAAATTCGCCTTTATTGATAGCATACATTTAGGGGGAAAAAAATTTTTGGGGAAAAAAAATAAAAAAACGAATATCCGAATAATGAAATTGAAACCCGAATAGTTGGCCAACGAACGAATATTCGAATAGTCGAATATTCGGGTACAGCCCTACTGCAGTGGGGTTTGAACCTGTGCTCCCCTGATCCGAACACCAACGCACTATTCCACTGCTTCACACGCCTCTTTAAAAAGGGTAAACTGTTCACACCTACCCAAACCCACCCAAATCTCTGAATGTGTCAGACAAATAAACTCTAATATGAACTTAAAGGGGACCCATCATGCAAAATGCACTTTTGTACATCTTTTATACATGAATATGTGTGTCAGGAAACTCACCAAGTGTCAGAAAACACAACCCTCTCTCTTTTCCTCCATACCCAAATCTAAAAAAACGTGGCTGCAACGGATCTGATAAAGGGCCCTTCTCACTTCGGTTAAATGGATTCCTTGCGTCCCTCACTTGCGTTGTTTCCCTGCGACTAGTCCCTCCCACCAGGGAAGCATGGAGAGACGCAAGGAAACCACGAGAAGCAGGGAAATGAGTTTTAAGAGCAATGGGACGTCCTTTCCTCCGGAGCGTCACGTGAAGCGATGTCCGTTTGTGATGACGCTGCACAGCTGATCGTCTGACAGCAGCCAGCTCTGTCCCCGTTGTTTTCACAAACACCCCCGCCTCTGTTAGTACACATGTACTGACACAAACATTTGTATCATCTGTTGTAGACCCAAATACATTAAATAAAATAAGAACTAATTCTCAAAAAAGATAAACGCCATTCTTAAAATATAAACGAAAAAAGCGATCATGAAAACCACTTTGTTGTTCAGATATATCACATATTTGTAACTAAATGAAACATGAATTGAAACAAAACACGGTATAAACTGAGGAGGGACTCCCGTGAGTTTGATCACAGGATGTAGTCTTATTAGATGTACCAAGAGTGAGGACTGTCTTAGGTAAAACAGCTTTTATGTGCGCAGCTCCACTTGCTTGGAACAGCCTACAGTCCAACTTGAAATTGTTCACTTTTGTTTCTCTGAATGTTTTTAAGGCACGTCTGCACGAAATGCTTTATGACACTATGGGTGTTTGTAAGTGTTGGTGAATATGTAAATATGATGTCCTCTATTGTTTGTTTTTATGTTTCATGTGGAACTAATTGATGCAGGTCTCCCTTGTAAAAGAGATCCATGATCTCAAGGGACCTATCTGTCTAAATAAAGGTTTGAAATGAAATGAAATGAGTTTCATGTATTTTCTTCACTCCGCTGGGAAACTGCTCTCATGTCAAGAAGCATCGGATCAGTGCATGCACTGCCTCGTCCAATCAGTGAGCGATACACAGTAAGGGGGCGGGGCGAGTGTCTGAGGATTTCATCGAAGGATGGTCTGGTGGTTCCTCCATTATCGCACCTCGCTCCTCCCTCCCTCGCTCCTCCCTCCCTCCCCTCCACGGTCCACTTTAATATAAATTCTCAATTGTAAGAGTGCTCCAGTTTAAAAGTTATTCACTATTATTTTTTGTCCTTACTGGAAAAATAAAGATAAAATACCAGATGGGATTAAATCTGATATATTAAGGGGTAGGGGATACTGGGTGTTTCTCAATGTCAAGGAAGGATCCTCCAGAGCCACTATTTCAAGGATGCTATGTCATCGAGTCCCGCCGAAGGACTGTTCCAATGTCCAGGCTCCTTGGAATTCTACCGAGCCCGGCGTCCTTCGTAGCGAGAAATTTCGAGGCTGCACATGTGTATCCTCCGCGGTCTTAAAATCCCCACAATGCTTTGCGCACGGACCAATTTCCCAAAATCTGTGGCAGAAACTTTAAGGCGGGGCCTCTCATATGACGCACACCTGCACACTTGCTCGCCTATTCCACTCTTCATTTTCTGAATGACAGGAAGGATTCTTGCCTAGCTTCTGAAGGAAGTGAGTCGGAAGACATGTCCTAACAAGGAAGCGTCCTCGACATTGAGAAACACCCAGTATAAGCATACATATATTTTGGCTACAGTTAGCATTTTACCTGTAAAAATGTGGACTTAAATGGAAGTTATCTTCGAGCAAACGTGAAATAATTTATCTAATTTCCTCAACAGGAGATAAAAAAAATATAAACGCACCAAACAAATCCCAGAGGTAAGACTTATTAAGAATATATTTGGCTCTAGTAAGCGTGTAACCTTAAAAAATATACATATTTTAACTGCGATAGGAGGCCAACAAGAATACAGATCCATCATTTATTTACCAGACATTAAAAACAGACATACAAATACTTAATATCACTTAGTTTAGTATATTTGATTAAGTTTGTTTGTTTTAAAAATGTTAAATCATAGTCCATAAAGTTTTAAAAATGTTAAATCATAGTCCATAAAGTTTTAAAAACTCCATCATGTTCCTAGATCACTCATCTGCTTGCTGTTTGCGGTCAGAGCGACAGGTTGACGTCGTTCTTCTGCTTGGCGCCGCTCAGGCTGTGGATCATGGCGATCATGGAGGAGTGTTTGTTCAACTCGTCCTCCTTCTGCTTCAGCTTCATCGCCAAAGTGCTCTTCTGCATCTCCAGAGACGACGCCTGAGAGACAGGGAAGGTTCAGAGAAGAGGAGCGTCAAATCTCTACAGCTGTGCGTGTACACAGATCCATCTCAACATTTGAGTCTGACGTGGTGAATATCTCTTTCTAACAGATGTATCAAAATCACCTTGATGCTGGCGTCCTTCCTGGCCTGCTCCGTCTTGTTCAGCTCTTTCCTCAAAACGTCCACCGTCTCCTCCAGATCTCTCTTCTCTTGATCCTTCTCCTTCATCTTCTCCTCCTCTGCCCGCAGTGCACCTCGCAGACCTGACAGGAACCGACATTCAGGGAAGCGTTAGAGATGAATGCTGGGAGTTGAGATCCCACGTTTACCAGGCTTTCCTCAAATCTGCTCTGGGTATAGTAATAACACCTGGAGGAGGATCTGTGTGCTTTTCTATTTGCCTGTTCTGCAAACATCATTAACAAAAAACCTCACTGTAAAAGATATAGTCTAAACCAGGGCTATTCAATTAGTTTGGAATGGGGGCCGGTTGATGAAAATGATCCAAAGCAAGGGGCCGGGAAAAAGATGGCTTGAAATATGAGCAATCATATTAAGAGCTTCAGATACAGTAAATACTACAACAGCATAGTGGAGTGCATATATTGTGTTTAATTCAATCAAACCACATAGCCCCAAGGCCTTTACAGATCTAAATGGCAAGTTCAGAACTCAGTAGGCCCACATGTGAAGCTAATTTAACCATCAACATCATTTCATTTGATTTAATTTAGGTGAAATTATCTAATCATTCACACAGAGATGCATTAAATGACAGGAGTTGTCACTACAGTAGCTAGTAGGTGGGTTCGAAACCCGAGCCTGCCAAAGTTTTCAGGCATTGTCTTGCCCTCTATCACCCTCTCTGGAATAAAGGCACTCTGGCCCACAAAAATACATAGCCCTGGTCTAAACCTTAAAACCTACATGTTATGCTAACTTGATCAGATCAACAGAAGCCCTATTTTTTCACATTTTGCATTTATTTATAAACAAATCTAACCAGTACATTAGAATGCCGATTTTATGTAGCATCATTTTTACACCCAAACGTTCATCCACTGCCTGCTGTAACAGTTATACAAATGCATATGGAATGAAGACAGGAGAAAATCTGCTTTATACAATTAATACATTCTGCAGCTCTGTTGTTAAAAATAAATGTAAGGTATGTTTATGGTGAGAAATCCTGGAGAAAAAAAGAATATATAGGATAAATAGCTAATACCACAATTAAAAAAGATTCCTAGGAAATAGTTTTTAAAATGTATTTCAGTTTTATAAAAATATTTAAAGACAATTATATAAAATTAATTATATTTATTCATGCAATTTCCACAGCAGGAGATACAAAAACACACTCAAGGAATCCCAGATTTGCACATGGAGTGTTTACACGCTGTCTGATGTTAATCTTAGACCCACCTGTGATGTCGCTGTTCTTCTGCTGTAGATCTGCACGGAGAGATCTGGTCTCCTGCTCTCTCTCCTCCAACACTGACGCCATCCTGAGAGACACACACAGAATTTAGAGAGGGTGCTAATACCTGAACCTTTGAACACAAGGTAACTTCTAGGAGTAACTTTGAGAGAAGAAAGATGCAGATGTGTGTGTGTGTGTCTTACTTTTCGTGCTGCAGTGTCAGAGCTTCCTGGTTCTTCCTCAGAGTGTCGCTCTGTTTGGTGAGTGAGATGTGAGCGGCCTGCAGCTCCTTCAGCAGACGCTCGCTCTCGTTAAACCTGCACAGATCTACCTGTTAGGTACTTAAAGAGACTGAACATTCCAGAAAAACAAATGAGGCTAAAACAGGGTTTCTGTTTAAACCAAATTCAATGTAAGATTATAAAACCACATTGAATACAATCAAAGATTCAAAGGTTTTAATGTCATATGCACATAAGCTACAGTGTAGAAATGGCTAATAATCTCATGTCCCGAGCTCCTCCAACAATGCAACATAAGACATAAAACAGTAAAACTTCAAAAAATATATATGACTACAATACAATGATGATTCCAAATATATTTAAGTGAATCATTGATATTTATAACTTGTATTTTGTTAGTACTTCCCAAGTGCATAACACAGTAATTCCTAGAAATATAATGAATCTCAAACCAGATAAGTGGCTAAAAATTGATAGATTGATTTCACTAATTTATAAGAAAGTAATGAAATCAATTAAAGACCTGACTTCGAAACCACATATCATTTCAATTATTTTTTAATACTACTGCTCGAAAATTAACCTGAAAAAAAGCCCAGTAATAATAATAATAATTCCTTATATTTATTATAGCGCTTTTCCAGAGCTCAACGCGCTTTACAAATACACATTACACACATGCAAATTCGGTCTTGCCCAAGGACACAACCCCCAACGCCCCCTTGATCTAATGATCAACGCACAGCCCACTGCGCCACTCCGCCCCAGTAGAGACACGAAGGCTTACAATTATTTAATAAGAGTATGAGTTTATTGATATCTGTATCGGATGTATTTGTCAGAACTTCCAAAAATCAAAGTAAAGTAATCCCTAGTTATAACAAAAAATGTAATCAATTTCAGCTTTAAGTTTATTTAAGCCTTTGCTAAAATCAAAATACTTTTAGAAGTTACAAGAAAAGGTCTTGAATGTAACATATTTTTTGTCAAGCCCTGCAGATATTCTGAATCTGTATGAATCTGTTGTGTTTGTCCTGCCTCGTACCTGTTGAGCAGGGCGTTGTAAGCTCCTTTGAGGCTCTGGTGCTCCTCGGAGTCCTTCTGCAGCCGAGCGTTGTGCTGCAGCAGCTCCTCCATGTCGGCCTTGCAGCGCTCCACCTCCAGCACCTGGCCGCTCAGCTCCGACTGCAGATCCTCCCGCCGACGCTCCGCCTCCTTCAGCAGGCAGCCCAGCTTACAGGCCTGCACACAGAAACACATAGAGAACCATGATGAGAACATTTAGGCTGTTAATGCTGAAACTGACCAGTGCTGTGGTGTTGCATGTCATATTCGAAGTAAGTATAAATAAAGATAATTCTGAGCATTGTGTTATCCGGCAAGAAACCTCAGTGCAAATCACATAAACCAGTAAAAAACAATATTCTCACAATTAAGAGACTGGAAGAGAGTAAATGTTTGCCTTTTTTTTGCTTTATAAGTCTGGGAAATGATTTTTTAATCATCTAAATAGTTGCAAAAGTATTTCTATCGATTAACTTTTTGATAAATCAACTTATTCTTTCAGCTCTATTTACAAAAAAGGTGCAGGTTTAACTGAGGAACGTAAGGGCAAGGCTTGTTTAACATGTGTGTGTGTGTGTGTGTGTGTGTGTGTGTGTGTGTGTGTGTGTGTGTGTGTGTGTGTGTGTGTGTGTGTGTGTGTGTGCGTTTTACCTCTGCTTCAGCCTGAGCTCGTTGGAAGCGATACTGAGCGATGAGACGGTCGGCCTGAGACAGAGCGAGAGCCTTGGCCTCCAACAAGTCCTGCAGACGACTCTCCTTAGACTGACACAGAGAGATAGAACTGTTGGAAAAACTGAGCCAAACAATAAATGTTAATGTAAAAATATAATTTAATATTATAAAACATACTGACCGCGAACGCTGAGAGCTTCTGTTCATAAACATCTATGATGTCCGACACATGGGAGTCCTTCACCTGTTCCTGCAGCTACAAACAACAACAGGACGTCAGTGAATAATGCTTTTCACTTTATTTTTATACTGAAACAGTTATAGGTTGCAACTGCTGGCTACAGTATTAATTATATGTTGTTTATAAAAAGGAACCACTTTTTTTCTTGTATAAATAAATGCAAAAATGTTGAAGTCAAGAAAACATGTTCTGTAAGACCCTTTTCTAATTATTTTGTCCCACACACACACACACACACACACACACACACACACACACACACACACACACACACACACACACACACACACACACACACACACAACACACAACACACACACACACACAACACACACACACACACACAACACACACACACACACACACACACACACACAACACACACACACACACACACACACACACACACACACACACACACACACACACAACACCACACACCACACACACACACACACACACACACCACACACACACACACACACACACACACACACACACACACACACACACACACCTCTAAGCCGCTCTGTATCCTGTCAGCCAGACAGTAGACGCTCCGGCTCGATCCACAGGAAGAGTCAAGGATGCTGGAGGGCGGGCCTTCCTGCACAGCGACACGTTTGACGGACAGCTCAGACTCCCGCTGGCGATAGGCGTTGTTGGCAGCCATACTTTCTCCCAGACTTGAGAAATATGGTTGGATTAGTACAGGTGACTGGCATCTATGCATAACAACAAGATGCTACAACAAGCTGAAAACCAAAACCCGGCATTAAATCATAAATGAAAGATCTTATTTTCAGTTTATTTTTGCAGACTGTTGTTTGGTGATTAATGAAATGTTTTTAATAAACCTGAGCGGCTTCATATTCGTAACATAAATATGTTTTTTTCCAGCAAGGGACTCACACCAGAGAGGGGAAGTCTGGGAGAGGAGTAGCCTCAAACAGCAGAGAGAGTCCCGTCTGGACTCGCTCTCTGTGGTGGGACGTCAGCGCCAGAGAGAGGGGGGTCACGATCCTCTGGTCCTGGAGGATGAACACAGAGAATGAGAGGGCAAAGAGAAAACACAGAAACCTGCACTCAGTCAACCACCACATGCTCCGACTAAATTAATACATATCTACAGTTTCTGATGGACAAAAACATTTCCAAATGTCACCTTGGATTCAGGGAAACTGAACGTGTGTGTGTGTGTGTGTGTGTGTGTGTGTTTACCTGTAACATCCGGTAGAAGCTGGTCTCCATGTCCTTCACCTGCTGTCTCAGTTTGCTCATTAACTCCAGAGTCTTCAGCAGAGCGTCTGCATATACCTGACTGGAACACACAACTTTAACTCCTTCTACCAAAACTGCAATTATAAATCAAATGTTTTGTTTATGACATGAACACGAAATAAAGCATTTTAAAATTGTGATTCAAAACGGCAGCCGCCACTAACCTGAGATCATTGTCAGAGCCGGGGGGGTGGCAGTTGAAGGAGCTGTTGCTGTGACAACAGGAGAGGAGGGACTCGACCTGCGTGAGGCAGAGTTGAGTGCTCACCTGTCGGGACACCAGACACCTCGTGGAGTCCTCGGCACACAGGAGTGCAGGAGTTAAGGCTTTAAAAACAAACACAACACAGAGCAACACAGAAATACAGAGCAGACTGACATGTGAAGGATATTGAGCAGCAGGCTGGTGACGTGTGTGATGCGGTGGCACTGTTTCCTGAGGTGAGCGTCCCCCTGTGCAGCTTCGAGGCCCCTCAGGAGCCCCAACAGGACGGGTAGCAACATTTCTACGAAGCTCAGCACACACTCAGACACACTCTCCGCTCCCAACGCCTCCTGCACGCAGAGAGAGGAGATAACATGGAGAGGAAGAGAAACAATTATCAAATGTTAAGCTGTTATTAACAGCCTTATTTTCTTAAAGGTCACCTACTATGCAAAATCCACTTGTTCATGTCTTTTATACATAACCATGTGTCCCCTCTGAGTAAAGACATTCTGAAAGTTTCAGGAAAAAAGATTCGCTCATTTCTTGTCCTGATCCATTTATATAAAAACCTGTCTGAAAATGAGCTGATCAGATTTTGGCCGCTTTATGATGTCATAACGATGTTTTGGCTTGTGTAACCATTAGCCAATCAGCAACCAAGGTAACCCCCTGGGTTAGGGTTAATCTGACTGGTTTGACCATAATTCAGTGCTTTGCTGTAGAAAGCAAAGCACTGATTCCATATTCAGAATTCTTATCAGAATTCTCTGAGTTTTGATCAACTTTGGTACTTAAAACAGATAAAGTAATTATCGGAGGTGACTTTAATATTCATGTTGACGATGATAAAAAATAGCCTTACTGTTGCATTTAACTCTATATTAGATTCTGTTGGTTTTTGTCAGAGTGTAAATAAACCAACCCACTGCTATAATCACACTCTCGACCTTGTTCTGACTTATGGTATTGAAATTGATCAACTATTAGTCGAACCGCATAATCCTGCTTTATCCGACCATTTCTTAGTAACTTTTGAAGTACTGTTACTAGACTACAAAGCATTAGTCAAAAGCTCCTGCAGCAGAAACCTATCTGTTAGTGCTATAGCCAAATTTAAGGAAGAGATTCGACCAATACTTAACTCGATAGCATGTCTGGATGTAGGGGAGGAAACTTATACAAAATGTACACCACCCCAAATTGATCATGTTGTTGATAGTGCTACAGATGCGCTGCGAATATAATTAGACTCTGTTGCTCCTTTGAAAAAGAAGAAAATAAAACAACATAGATTAGCTCCATGGCATAATGCCGAAACCCGCAAAATAAAGCAAAAGTCGAGACAACTTGAAAGGATATGGCGTTCCACTAAACTTGAAGAATCTCGTTTAATTTGGCATATTACTCTCAATGAATATAAGAAAGCACTGCATAAAGCGAGAGCAGCCTACTACTCTTTATTAATAGATGAGAATAAGAATAATGCAAGATTTATTTTCAGCACTGTAGCCAGGCTGACAGAGAGCCATAGCTCGATTGAGCCTTCTATTCCCATAGCACTCAGTAGTAATGATTTTATGTGCTTTTTTAACGATAAAATCGTTACTCTTAGAAACAAAATTAATGACCTCTTGCCTTTGACCAGTATAGTGTTATCAACAGCTCCCGGAAACGTAGGTTCTAATATTACACTAGATAGTAAACTAGAATGCTTTTCAGCCATAAACCTTGAACAATTAAATTCAATGATTCTCTCTTCTAAACCATCAACGTGTATGTTAGACCCAATTCCAACTAAGCTGTTGAAGGAAGTTTTTCCATTAATTAGCACTTCTTTATTAAATATTATGAACATGTCTTTATTATCAGGCTATGTTCCACAATCATTTAAAGTAGCAGTGATAAAACCGCTTCTTAAAAAGCACAACCTCGATCCAGAGGTTTTAGCCAATTATAGACCTATTTCTAATCTTCCATTCCTCTCAAAAATTCTTGAGAAAGCAGTCGCAAAACAGTTGTGTGATTACTTAAAAATCAATGATTTATTTGAAGATTTTCAGTCTGGCTTTAGAACACATCATAGCACAGAGACAGCTCTGGTTAAAGTCACAAATGACATTCTAATAGCCTCTGACAAGGGACTTGTCTCTATTCTTGTTTTGCTCGATCTTAGTGCTGCATTTGATACTATTGATCATGATATCTTATTGCAAAGACTAGAGCACTTAGTTGGCATACAGGGAACTGCTTTAGGCTGGTTTAGGTCCTATCTATCTGAACGCTCTCAGTTTGTACGTGTCAATGATGAATCTTCCACGCAAACCAAAGTTAGCCATGGAGTGCCACAGGGCTCAGTGCTCGGACCTAGTTGTTCACATTATATATGCTTCCGTTAGGCAATATTATAAGGAATCATTCTGTACATTTTCATTGTTATGCGGATGATACTCAACTATATTTATCAATCATGCCTGATGAAATTAATCATCTAAATAAAATTCAAGACTGCCTCAAGGACTTAAAAACGTGGATGACCTTAAACTTTTTGATGTTAAACACGACCAAAACTGAAGTTATTGTACTTGGCCCGAAGAATCTACGAAACAAATTATCTAAAGATATAATAACTATGGATGGCATTAATTTGGCCTCCAGTGAGACTGTAAGGAATCTTGGTGTTATATTTGATCAGGATTTATCCTTTAACGCCCAAATAAAATCAATTTCAAGGACCACCTACTTCCATCTACGTAACATTGCAAAAATCAGGCATATCTTGCCTCAAAACGATGCAGAGAAACTAGTCCATGCATTTGTTACTTCAAGGCTGGATTATTGTAACTCTTTATTATAAGGGTGTACCAAGAAGTCAGTCAAGTCGCTTCAGCTGATTCAAAATGCTGCAGCTCGTGTACTAACCAGAGTTAGGAAAAGGGACCACATTACTCCTGTTCTGGCTGCCTTACACTGGCTCCCTATAGAACAGGATAGAATTTAAAATTCTTCTTCTCGCCTACAAAGCCCTTAATGGGCAGGCGCCATCTTACCTTAAAGAACTCATTATACCCTACTGTCCTACTAGGGCATTGCGTTCCAAGAATGCAGGGTTGTTGGTTGTTCCTAGAGTCTCTAAAAGTACAATGGGAGCCAGAGCATTTTCTTATCAAGCTCCACATTTGTGGAATCAGCTTCCAGTTTGTGTTCGGGCGGCAGACACCCTATCCGTTTTTAAGAGTGCGCTTAAGACCTTCCTTTTTGATAAAACTTATAGTTAGGGCTGATTAGATTCAGCCCCTAGTTTTGCTGAAATAGGCTTAGTTTGTCGGGGGACATCTTACTTCTTCCTTCTCTCTGTCTATACCTGTGTACTCTCATGTTCCGATTAACCCAGCTTCCCCAAATTTCTTTCTTTTTGGTGTCTATATACGCCGGGATCCGGAATCATGGATGATCCTGCAGTCCTGTGTCCTGCATCACGAGCCCTGGATCTTGAGTCGTGGCTGTGGTCCTGGATCATAGGTCCTGGATGGATATCCTCGTGGATTCATCTTCCTATTATACACACACATGCATTTCCAAACATTTGGACTACCTATGTTGCAAATGTATTATCTTTTCAATTTACACACGGCATCTATTGCATGTCTGTCCGTCCTGGGAGAGGGATCCCTCCTCTGTTGCTCTCCCTGAGGTTTCTCCCATTTTTCCCTTTAAACTGTGGGTTTTCTTCGGAAGTTTTTCCTTGTACGATGTGAGGGTCTAAGGATAGACGGTGTCGTATTGTCATACTGATATTTTGTACAAACTGTGAAGTCCACTGAGACAAATGTAACATTTGTGATATTGGGCTATATAAATATTGATTGATTGATTGATTGATTGATTGATTGATTGATTGATTGATTGATTGAGAAAGGAGTATTATGGCTAAGGAACTGTTTTAAATGTTTTAATTTCACTGTACTACTCCTCTTACTATCTTTTTAGATGTTGGTCAAACCACTACAACATGCTGCCGACTCAAACCTCTCAGTATTAAATGTGTCCCTGTAGAGTTGCCCGTACCTCCAGCAGCTCGTTCAGCAGCTGCAGGGCCTGCAGGGAGCAGGACTCGGCGCCCTCCACAGGCAGGCTCAGCCACTGCACCAGGGCCAGTCCCGTCTCTGTTTTGCGTCCCCCGTCCAGTCCGTCTGCCTGCCTGCGGCCTGCTGTTCTGAGTTTGGGCGCGGCGGGTTTGAAAACCACCTCACACAGCAGAGAACGCAGCCCAGAGACGCTGCACATGGCCAGGAGGAGCTCCAGCACCTGCAGACAATGCAAACAACACAAGATCAAATTGAAACTAAATGTTAGTTCTAGCGATAATACTGACAACTTATAATTAAATAATTAACTATTGTACATCATTTTTTTTATCAGATGCAGAAAACTTTAGTTATCCTCGATTAATTAATCGATTATTAAGATAAATAAAAAATAGAAGTTAAATGTACAGTTAAACATAAGAAGCCATTTCAGCATTTTCATTACAGAAACAACACCAACGGCTCAAGGCTTTTTAGTGGTGCACGATCATTATTATTATAATTATTAAATGTGCCAACTGCTAGGACTGTCTTAGGGAAGACAGCTTTTAGATGCGCAGCTCTTCTGTCTTGGAATAATCTGCAAATTAAATGGAAACTGAACAATCTGGTGCCACTAAATGTTTTTAAAGCTCGGTTGGATGCTACTCAATCGGAAGCTATTGGTATCTGTTTATGTGGATAATTATGTAAATGATGCTGTATGATGTCCTTTTGTTGTTCTATTTATGTTTTTATGTTTCATGTGGAACTACTTGAGCAGGTCTCCCTTGAAAAAGAGATCAATGATCTCAATGAATGCGCCTATTAGGCGCATTAGGCGCATTCACACCGCAGTACTTTTCCCACAAAGGTTCATGTGAACTTAGTTCATGCGAACTCTTTAGTTCGCATGAACTAAGTACAGATCGCGTTCACACCGGAAAAAGTCCCTGGGGGTGGATTAGGCAAATGAAGCCGCTGACGTCACTTCTTCTTCTTCTGCTTTGGGTTTACTGGCAGGCTATAAACAACTTCACGGCGGATACTGCCGCCCAAAGTCCCCGGCCGGAAGTCCCCGGAGTTGTAAGAGGACTTCAGTAGAAGTTGCTGGGACTCCCAGCAGCTTCTACTGAAGCCTTCCGAGTAAATCGCCAGAACGCCGACACCTCCTCATCTCCACCGCTCCACCGCTCCCATGTTTTATTTTGTGTTGCCATACGTTAGTCTCTCTGCGTTTCTGCGCTGGGCTAATGCTAATAATGCTAATGCGAGGATAATAAAATGGCGGCTTCACAAAACTTTTTGGAAGTTTTACGGGGCGTGGTTTGCAATCCGCGAGAAAATCAGAGAAAATAGCTATATTTCTGATTGGCTGGGCGGATTGCAAACCACGCCCCGTAAAACTCCCAAAAAGTTTTGTGAAGCCGCCATTTTATTATCCTCGCATTAGCATTATTAGCATTAGCATTAGCCCAGCGCAGAAACGCAGAGAGACTAACGTATAGCAACACAAAATAAAACATGGGAGCGGTGGAGATGAGGAGGTGTCGGCGTTCTGGCGATTTACTCGGAAGGCTTCAGTAGAAGCTGCTGGCAGTCCCAGCAACTTCTACTGAAGCCAGTCCCCAACTCCGGGACTTCCGGCCGGGGACTGTGGGCGGCAGTATACGCCGTGAAGTTGTTTGTAGCCTGCCAGTAAACCCAAAGCAGAAGAAGAAGAAGTGACGTCAGCGGCTTCATTTGCCTAATCCACCCCCAGGGACTTTTTCCGGTGTGAACGCGATCTGTATTTAGTTCATGCGAACTAAAGAGTTCGCATGAACTAAGTTCGCATGAACCTTTGTGGGAAAAGTACCGCAGTGTGAATGCGCCTATTGGGACTTATCTGTCTAAATAAAGGTTTGAAATGAAATGAAATTATCGGTCCGATATTAGGAATTATGACGTCATCCCGATAAACCCGATAAAAGTATTAATAGCCCCGATAATATACAATATATTTTTTGGGTAAAAAAAAAAGAAAAAAATACTGCGGTGTGGGTGGATTGGCATGAGGTGCGCTTGTTTTTCCCTCGGCTCCTACCGTTTTGCCAGTACTGTGACATTAGTGGTTTAGGAAGAGGGGAGTTTTCACAAATCCAGCGCTCCCTAACTCATGCCTGGCTGTGACGTAAATGGTGTGCGGCCGTGAAGCCAGGACAGTAAACAAACATGTCGTCGGTAGTATGGGACTATTTCAAAGTTAGATAGTTTGCTTGCTATTTGTATTAACAAATGCAATGCAGAAGTTCCACGAGGAGGGAAAAAGGCAACGAGCTTTAATACTTCCAACCTGATTAGTCACCTGGAACATCGCCATCGCTACGATGGTGTGTTGAAAGCGTACGAAGACGCCTGCGCTGCTAAACCAGCGGCGAATCCAAAGCCAGCTGCAAAGGCACCGGGGCTTTTACCTATCGACGAGGCTTTTGAAAAAGGCAAGACGTTTGGCAGAGACGTCCCCAGGGTTAGTTTTGTTCATAGTAGTAATGCTCGTGTCATTTGCTCACTACTAGTCTTTTTTTTACCACCAGGTGTGCAAAAACTACAGGTACATTTAATATATATATATATATATATATATATATATATATATATATATATATATATATTATATTATTATCGGGTATCGGTCTTGAGAAGCAGGAAGTTATCGGTATCGGTTTAAAAAAAACAATATCGTGCATCCCTACTTTCAATATCATCTATTCCTCTATCATCATCTTTTAATATATATGTAAGGTTATTTTCCTTGTTTTTAAAGCTCCCAATAGGTTGGGGATTGCCTACGTTTCTCACTCTGGTTTTGTTATCCTTTTTTATAATCCTCCTACTGCCTTTTTAAAAAACCACAACTTTTAATCACAACAACATGAGCAGCGCTGCTTTTTTTTAAACTATGCTGCAAAACCTCTCAACTCTCTCATCTTCCTCTTTATTTACTGTGGTCTAAGAGAATAAAAAAAGACTTTAACCTTTGAGCTTGTACAGACACAATCTGAACTTTTGCACAGAAGCATTTTCATAAGAGAAACATGAAGAATGGCACATCATCTTTACAATCACTGTTATTTCCCGTCACTGTTGTACTGTGCTCTATTTAGAAAAGGCTCACTCTATTACCACTAAAAATACATTGGTTACTGCATAGTTTCACATATGATTAGTTGCACCACGTAAAAGTTAACCATCAAACACAACAACTGACACATTTTAGCCATCGAGGACGCTTTTAGTGTCGATTTGTGCAGTGGTTAAATACAGATATACAGAATAATGTGTCAAATGCACCTTTGCTGCAGAGTCAGGGTCCTTCGATTGCAGCAGTCCTAACACTTGAGACACACATGCTGAGAAGTGCTGATACCTTCAAATGGAAAACAAATGGTTTCAGTTCACAGTCAAGTGGTCAACGGAATATGAAGCAAACGCTGTGGTGAATCGCTGAACATGACAAAACGGCGTGTGCTCGTACCGGGAAAGGTGATCTGCGATCTTAGGGTTTCTCAACAAGTCCACCAAAAGGTCCACAGAGTATTTTCTGGTCAGAGTGCCGTCACCGTTCACGATGATGTTGAACACGAGCTGGAAAGTCTGGTGGATGTTTTTTGCATCAAAGAGCTGCGGGAAAAATACACATTATTAAGCACATAGCACAACATAATAGTTATTATTGTTTGTTACTACAATAAAAAGGGTTGCTAAGTGCTGATAGGCCAACAGGATTGAATGCAAAATGACAGAATATATGTAACTGCAACAACAACAAAAAATGGTTTAGTTTATTTATTTATAGTGTCGTGGACAGTCCCCATCGATTAACTGTCACAAAAACAGTAAATGGAGCAGCTTTAGCCAACATGGCTAATTTCCAGCTGTTGTCCCCGGCCAGATGGTAATAGACACCCTTAGAATCACAATATATCAACAGCATTAGTTGTAAAAAAATATAAAATAAAAAAGGATGAAAGACAAGTAGATACAGGCGAAAGGGACAAGTAGATACAGGCGAAAGGACAAGTAGATACAGGCGAAAGGACAAGTAGATACAGGCGAAAGGCCAAGAAGATACAGGCGAAAGGACAAGTAGATACAGGCGAAAGGACGAGTAGATACAGGCGAAAGGACGAGTAGATACAGGCGAAAGGACGAGTAGATACAGGCGAAAGGACAAGTAGATACAGGCGAAAGGACAAGTAGATACAGACGAAAGGACGAGTAGATACAGGCGAAAGGACGAGTAGATACAGGCGAAAGGACAAGTAGATACAGGCGAAAGGACAAGTAGATACAGGCGAAAGGACAAGTAGATACAGGCGAAAGGACAAGTAGATACAGGCGAAATGCAGTAATTTCCACAATGGAATAAGAATTCAGGAACAATAACACTACTTATGTGCAATATATCATTTGTTTTAATTTAGTAATGTTATTACTTGCTGCTACTTCAATACTTTTAAATGTTCACTTACTTGTATAAAGCTGCAACTTATGTTTTAACCTTGGCTTTGTCTTAAATAGATTATTATGTAATTCATGTGTACTTACCTCTTTATTTATGTTTATGTTGTATTATTCATAACTCTTTTTTTAAGGATACATTTGAAAATATAATGTGAGCTCTCAGTATTGAGTATTTTACGCCTACCTTCTCTCCAACCTTCTCATTCAGAGTGAGGCTGGCCAGGATGGACAGCGTGAAGACGACCACCGTCAGACTGTTGTGAGCCAGGAAGTTGATCAGAGTGCGGTAGAATGGCTTCACGTTGTCCTGCAAGAATACACACAAACACATATTTACAAGATATCTAAAACTAGCCACAAACTGACGACCTTTATCTTTTGTGAAACTTTTGTCTGCCATGTTGAAATAGGTTTAGTCTATTATGTGGATTTGGAAGAAACACTTTAGTTACTGCTCAACAGATGACATTTATCTGATGAAAACCTTGTCAGGGTTGTCAGGACTTGTGATGCCTTTTAAAAAATGTTTTATTTTTTTTAGATGCTTTGTGGTTGTTTATAGTTGTGTCAATGCATCATCAGGCCATTTTTTCCTAACTAACCATCCAATTTCATGTCATTCAAACACAACACGCATCAAATACTCTGTCTTTCTTGTCTAATGGCAGAGAGCACATATTCATTTTGTATACAAATGTTGGAGAAAAGCAAAGTAGAAGGTGCAGAAATGGTGGTGATTCATAAAGTTCCTAGTCTACCTTACTGGCTGCATATCATGTTTTGTTACAGTAACGGTTAGAAATGATAGACAAAAAAATATAACACTTATTAGAAATATTTGTCACTCTTTTTTTATTTGTTTTATCTCTGTATTTAAATAACATCTAAAGAAGGTGTTTTTTGCAAACATGTTTGATAATGTATGTGAAATAAGTTGAGGAACATTTTCAAAGAAATAAGAGAATGAAATGCTGCAAAATACTATTTCCTTTAACCAATTATAAATTAAAACTGTTCCTAATTAATTGTTGTCAATTGACTAATCAGTTAATCAAGTGATTGTTCCTCTATTCTACGCTCTACACACAGACACACTCTGTAACCCCCAAACTCTATTCAAAGTAATTCACATCTCTCTTTAACCAGACATCCTGTTTATTTCCTGTGTGCAGTCACTCACCAGAGACTTGATGTGGCTCTGCACCGAGTGGTTATCACGACAGAGGTTAGCCATAAGGCCGAGGCATGGCATGATGATGTCCTCGTTGTGAGACTGGCTAAGGGATCCAAAGTCAAACGGTTGGTGAAATGTCAAAAACACATCCTTCAATGACTCATACTTGGAGATGGTGATTCTTACATGTTGGTCATTAAAAAAGCGATGAGCTCGTGAATGTAGTTTGTCGACTGGAAGATGCGAGTGTTGTAAGTAAGTTTCTGCAGCACCTGCAAACACTGAAGGACACAAAAGACAACATTACAATCAACTAGAGAATGCAATTCCTGAAGAAATTGCTAGTGGGAATGCTTTATGCTGAAAAGCTGACGCTAAACTGCTATGCTGCAATGTAATGTGTAAGAAGAAAGTGAAGAATTTAGATTGAAATGATACATGAACACTGGGGGCTTGAATGTGTGATGAGAGAAGAAAAGAAAGTAAAAAGGCTTGGAAAAGCAGCAGAATATTTTAACTGCAAACTTTTGAACTAACTTGATGGCGAATGATCAGTCGTCATGCCAACGACATTTGATGACATCCCATAATACGCTTAGATGTGTTGATGGCTGCATCGTTACCAAACCTGTGAACGTTTTGGGGCGTTTGGAGTATTTTCACTGAAGTTATGAGAAAGCCGCGTTTCAACGCGAGCATTGTGTTGCCGTGGCAAGGGCATTTGAAGAAATTTCAAAACTGTCCCGTAGATGTCTTCACGGCTGGACTGTTGGCACACGTGTGAAGTTTGAGCATTTTTGAACATTTTCATAGGAGTTATAGCGACATCATGTTTTATTGGCGAGGGATGGAAACTGCATATGGTGAAGAGATTTAGAGAGACATAGATTTTGAAGATTTTTGAAGTCTGAAGAGTTTCTCCATTGACTTCAATGTTAAAAATTTGATGAATTATGGGATGTATCTCTGGAATTATGAAATGTATGAATGAGAAAAGTAATAGCCTCGATTCCCGACCGAGCTGAACGTTTTGATGTTTGAACAGAGTTTATGTGATGTTCAATGCAGGAGGAGACAGGGGTAGACATTAAGGGTAAAATGCCACTGGCTCTCCGGGTCGGTGGAATTGTATTGTCACTTGCCCCACCATTGTAACCACTGGCCCGGAGCATTCGTCCAAAAAAAAATCAACTAATAATGAAGAGAATTAACACATTTGTTGCAATAATAATGTATGCACTAACTACACTACTACAACATTTGAATCATCAGTTCTTCCTCATTTTCCTCAATTGTTCATATTTAGTTTATTAAAATAATTATATTGTAGTCATTGTTAAAAAATGTCTGCTATTATTATGAGTATTATTATTTGTATCATGCGCTTTCTGCCTTCCTGTCATTATCAGGAGTTAGAAATGTAATGGCTATGTAATAGATTTGTTTAGAACCTTCATTATCCTAAACTGCTGGGACATTTCCCTATAGCCAATATCTTTATATTGTCTACTCTTCACTTACTTGTCAGCATAGGTCGGCATTGATGTACAGAGCCGACAGAAGACCTATGTGTGGACCATAGACTGTATATATAAATGGACGTAGGGTCCGTGACGTCACCCATAGGATTCTGCAGAGTTGCAGTGAAGCCCTAAGTAGGCGGAGTCGGCTACTAACGGCTCGACAGTGACGTCAGAGTCTAACTCCCGCCTTCTCCAGCCTGCTCCAAATAAGGGCAAAGAGGCGGAGGCGGGACAGGGCGGGACCTGCTGCCAACGAGCGTGACGTTCCAGACCTAGCTCAGGCTAAGAAGCTAAGCTAAGATGCTCTCAGTATTAAGCTAACAACCTATGCTAACAACACAGTCTATGCTAACAACCCAGCTTGCAGTCACCGCTCGTCCTGCTCATTTCCTGCTAAAATACATGCATACCAAGTCACTGCGTGGCACTTTGGCTTTTGATAAAACAGTGTAATTCCACTATATAAACGTTACATTCATAATCAAACGAGACAATCTGCAAGATAATTAGCTATTTGGTATTATTCTTAATGCTTGTATATATCTATATCTATCCATGCTTTTATCTTCAGTAGACTGGACTACTGCAATGGTGTCTTCACAGGTCTCACTAAAAAATCTATTAGAAAGCTGCAGCTAATTCAGAACGCCGCTGCTCGAGTCCTCACTAACACTAAGAAAGTGGATCACATCACTCCTGTTCTGAAGTCTTTACACTGGCTTCCTGTGTTTCAAATAATAGATTTCTAAATACTGCTGCTGGTTTATAAAGCTTTGAATGGTTTAGGCCCAAAATACATCTCTGACCTCCTGCTAAATTATGAACCATCCAGATCTCTCAGGTCTTCAGGGACTGGTCAGCTTTCTGTCCCCAGAGTCAGAACTAAACATGGTAAAGCAGCGTTCAGTTATTATGCTCCAAATATCTGGAACAAACTCCCAGAAACCTGCAAATCTGACTACTTTTAAATCCAGACTAAAGACTTTTCTTTTTGCCGCTGCTTTTAATTGAACTATTCACATCTTAAAATGCACTGTAACTTTTATCCATGTATTTCTTTTTCTTTTTTTTAATGTTTATTTAATGTATCTTTTCTTTTTAATGACTGATTTTAAATGCCATTGTCTTAATGTCTTTCGTTTTTTGTAAAGCACTTTGAATTGCCTTGTGTTGAAAGGTGCTATATAAATAAACTTGCCTTGCCTAAACCTTGCTCAACATCATTTATTTAGCTAATACTACAGCAGGCTACAGGCGAACCAAGTCCGCGTTTCGATGCATTCCTTGATCTCCAGTTATAACGCCGGACTCCGCCGCTGGCCGAAGCTAACGGAGCCCCAGGGGGCTAGCTACGGCCGCCGGGACTTTGGCCAGGACGCGCTAGCGAGCTAGCCCCCTGCAGCCCCGTTAGCTTCGGCGGCGTGGACTCCGGCGGCCCCACTGGGATAATTGGGTCCCCTTTTCACATTTGCTCCCGTTTAGCATTATGGGCGTCATAGCCATATAATATAAAAGTCTTACCCAAGGCTGAATCATAAACTAAACTGTATATATGTATAAAGGGTTACGTCCTTAGCTAACTAATAAGCTACATAACAAGCTAAGCTAACAAGCACACAAACACATGCTAACGGGGTTAACATGTATAATATTATCATTTTACTCACCGAAAAAAGCTGAAAGTAGACTTCTTGGAAGTTCTGTTAGTACATTCAAGCGCACAGCATGACATTTTAATTAGCTGGTATTTGTAACAATATTCCCTAACAGGCACAATCACCACGAACACAGCTAAAGGGTCAAGTACAGTAACTACAACTAACTAACGTTGTAGCCTCTATGGTTGTAGCCTAGCAGAGTGGACAAGTTGCTGTTAGCTGACAGTGAGGCACGTATCTGTCAATCAACGTGACCACGCCCTAATGTGTGCTCAAACTTTAAGACCTAATATAAATAAAAGGGTCGCGTTAGAAAACAATTCACTCACAGATCCATAATCATGAAGGTGGAATCTAACTATATCGATAATAAAAATGTATGGAGCCAGGGGTTGAAACATGTTTTTTTCTGCTGTAAAGTTGGGCATTTTAACATGGGGGTCTATGGAAATTGCTCCTTTCTGCAGCCATTGCCTATCGGCCAATATATGAACTGCAGTGTGTGCAGGGCTCGACATTATAATTGGCCCGCTGGCCCGGGAGCACTATTTAGACACCCCGGGCCAGCATAACGTACTTTCCACTTGCCCGCTCGGGCCACTACAAATATTGTTTAAAAAAAAATGTTTCCTGTGGTATTGGTATTTTGACTAGCAATTTAGTTAAATTGTTTCGTTTATTAACGCTACAACATAGCGTTTCGTGAGTCGCTTGTCGTTGTTGGGTGAAAAGCAAACAGCTGTTTGCTGCGGAGCGCAGCGCGAACAGGCTCGCGCTCCTTCACTACAGAGTATCGCGCCACCTAACCATTCGCCAAAATGTTTTTAATACCAGCGGTAACCGGCCAAGCGCCGGGCAAAAAACTATTTTCAAATAAAAGAAAGTCACCGGAGGAGTTAAAGGAGAGTGACATGAGAAGAAGAGGGAGAGAAGGTTTCAGCTTGATCGATGGAGTTGGCTTCTAGTGGTGCAGTGACCGGTCCTAAACCCTTTTTATAATCTATCGATTAGATTTATGATTAGAAAATTATAAAGTAGGGTAGACATGTGGAGATTATCCGGCTGAACAAAACGTGCATTTATCAAACAGGTTTGTTTTTCACAGACCTTATTTCCAGCTATTTTCCAAAACCCTTGTGGAGGGAACCAGCAGCTTACTTCCTGGTTTTAGGACGCGTCACTGGCTGCACCTCTCAATACGATGCCAATATAAACAAGGTCTTCTGTCGGCTCTGTACATTAATGCCGACCTATGCTGACAAGTAAGTGAAGAGTAGACAATATAAATGTATTGGCTTTAGGGAAATGTCCCAGCAGTTTAGGATAATGAAGGATCTAATCTATAGCCATTACATGTCTAACTCCTAATGACAGGAAGGCAGAAAGTGCATTATACAAATAATAATACTCATAATAATAGCAAACATTTTTTAACAATGACCACAATATCATTATTTTAATAAACCAAATATGAACAAATGAGGAAGAACTGATTGTTCAAATGTTGTAGTACAAGTAGTAATGTATAAATTACTATTGCAACAAATATAAAATATAAATATAAAATTCGTGTTCCAAGATGGCAGCATGTTGATTTGTGTCTCTCTGTTAGTGTTTGTCTCATTCTCGTTCTTCTTGTGCATACTGACATTTTATCATTTTTAATGAGCTTTTTAGACCCGTTTTTAAGTTGGTCTGCTGCGCTTTTAAAAAGGTTTTAAAAGCTTAAGTGTCTGGGCTGTTTTGTGCCGGTGCCTCGCTGTGACTGGATTGTTT
Organism: Harpagifer antarcticus; assembly: GCA_902827135.1. Taxonomy (NCBI): domain Eukaryota; kingdom Metazoa; phylum Chordata; class Actinopteri; order Perciformes; family Harpagiferidae; genus Harpagifer; species Harpagifer antarcticus. The sequence goes on along the minus strand of CADEHL010001090.1, from coordinate 5,875,220 downwards.
GCTCTCTGCCTGAGCTGTCGCTCTTTCGGACTCTGGATTGCTGTCTGTCCTGCCGTGCTGTCGGGGGCTGGTTGACCTGAGCTGCTGTTCGACCTGAGCTGCGGATCCTGAATTGGGTGTGTTAAGGCACAATGTTGCCTAAAGCTACCCTTGTGCTCACTTTTTTCCTGGGATTAATTGTCAGCCCGCATGTCGGCAAAACTGACGGATTGCCTCCCAGCAATATCTCCGTTCACTTCGGACATTCGGATGGTGGAACCTCTGGAGCGCTGACTCCATCTGATAGTTTTTACCAAAAGCTGACGTTTCATGGCACGAAATGCGCTCTCCCGTATGCCCTTTTTACTCTGGACTCGCTAATATCCAAGGATCGGAGCAGCCCCGCCCCCCTGAGGAGCGACGCGTCCAGAGCCCATGTGAAAAAATCATCTTCCAGACTGTTAATATTGTTACTGCTTTTACTCTCTGGTAACGTTAACATTAACCCTGGTCCTGAGTGTTTCTCTGCTTCCCTGCATCATTTGCCAACTCCAAATGAGTTTAGCTGTAGGCAAGGATTGGGTTTTCTGCATGTTAATGCTAGAAGCCTAGTGCCCAAATTAGATGTTTTCAAGACCTGGTTTTTAGTTGCTAAGCCTGATATTGTTGTAGTTTCTGAAACCTGGTTAAAACCGTCTGTCACTGACACTGTTATTCACATTGATGGATATAATGTCTTCAGAGCAGATCGTAAGGGCAGAGCTGGTGGTGTTGCAATATACACTGCTGAGAAACTACAGTGCTCAGTCCTTCACTCAATTTCAATTCCAAGGCAATTTGAGTTTCTAGCAGTCAAAATAACTATAGCAAATGCTCCTCTCACTGTTATTGGCTGTTATAGGCCTCCATCGGCCATCATGGATGCAACTACCAGCCTTACTGAATTGTTGTCTACGTTTTCTTCTGAAATCATATTATTGGGTGATTTAAATTGGGACTGGTTGAGTGATAAATCTTCACAGTTTAAGCAGGTTTGTGATTCTTTGAACTTAACTCAGCTTATTGATAGTCCCACTAGAATAAACCCTGCCAAATCCAATAACGATACCCTTATAGATGTCATTCTAACAAATGCAGCTCATAAGTATGTGTCTGTTGGTGTTTTTCCTAATGATATCAGCGACCATTGCACTATTGCTTGCGTTAGGAGCACTAAGTTGCCCAAAGCCAAGGGCCTTATTGTGCTCAGGCGCTGCTTCAAACACTTCTCTGAGCAGGCTTTCCTACACGATCTGGCGGAGGTTAAATGGCACTTCATAGCATTAATTCCATCTGTCGATGTTGCAGTCCAATTTCTTATTGATCACTTTTTATCGATTATTAATAGACATGCCCCTCTTAGAAAATTCAGAGTTAAGAATAGGAACACTCCATGGTTTACCAGAGAACTATCTGATCTAATCCATGATCGAAATAAGCAATGGTCCTCAGCTAGAAAGTCTAACACTAGTGATGACTGGCTTCTTTTTCGTGTCCTCAGAAATAAATGTTCAGCCCTTATTAAAAAAGCTAAAGCTGATTACTATCTGAGCTTAACCACTGATTGTTTTAATGACCATTCTAAGTTCTGGAAAACAATTAAATCACTTCAGAACAAGAAGGTTTCTAGTTTCCCAAAAAAACTGAAAGTCAGTGATTCTTTTATTTCAGATTCAGATGGTATGGCTAATGCTTTCAATGCTCACTTCAAAAAGGCTGGTCACATTTTTGATGAGCAAAGTCATGAATCTCTAAATGGTCGTACTCACAGCCTTAGTCTAGAGATGAACTCCCCTGTTTTTGATTTAGCTTCTTTCTTGGTCTCTGAAGTCTTACAGGGTTTGCAATCAATTGATCCTAAAAAGTCTGCCGGGCCTGACGGCCTCGACCCGTTCTTTTTAAAAATTGCAGCTCAGATTATTGCACAACCAGTAACTGATATTTTTAATCTCTCCCTGTCCACTCACACACTGCCAGCTGTGTGGAAGCAAGCTCTGGTATCGCCCCTCTTGAAAGCTGGTGATCCCACGGAGTTAAATAACTATCGTCCTATCTCAAATCTTTCTGTGTTATCAAAGATTCTTGAGTCCCTAGTTTCTACTCAGCTAAAACTTTTTTTAAATTCACACAATATCCTTAACCCTATGCAATCTGGATTCAGATCAAAGCACAGTACTGTGACTGCCAGTCTGAAAGTCTTAGACGATATTAAGGCTGCCTTGGATAACAAATCTGTATGTGTTGCATTGTTTGTTGACCTAGCCAAAGCATTTGATACTGTAGATCACCACATTATGTCTAATGTTATGTTGATGTCTCGTTTCGGTCATAATGCCATTTGCTGGTTTCAGAGTTATCTAACCGACCGTACTCAATGCGTCAGGTTGGGTAGCACTGTCTCTGACCCTGTCACCTTGAAGAAGGGAGTTCCACAGGGCTCTATTTTGGGGCCTTTGCTCTTTTTATTATATATAAACAATATTTGTAATCAGATGCAATTCTCTACCTATCATATGTATGCTGATTACACTATTGTGTACTCATATGCTCCTTCTCTGGATATGGCCGTTTCCAATTTAAAATCTGATTTTATCACGCTGCAGCATGCACTTATTGATTCCAAACTGCTTTTGAACAGTAAGAAAACTAAAGCAATGCTTTTTGCTCCCAAGTCAGCGTCCTCTTGCCTCTCCATTGACACCCTTGATGGTGTCTCTGTTGAGTTTGTTGATACCTACAAATATCTGGGCTTCTGGTTGGACAGTAATCTGAACTTCAAATACCATATTGAAGTTCTAACTAAGAAATTGAAATTCACTCTTGGCTTCCTTTACAGACTTAAATGTTGTTTTTCAACTTCAACCCGTAAAAGGATGGTCTCTGGCTTATTCCTGTCCCAGCTGGACTACGGTGATACCATTTATAGATTTGCCTGTCCCACTGTGTTGGCCAAACTTGACCCACTCTACCATGCTGCACTGCGTTATATATCAAATGCACCCTATAGGACTCATCATTGCAAACTGTATAGCCTAACTGGATGGTCCTCACTTACTGTGCGTAGGATGCGGCATTGGTTTTTATTAATGTATAAAGCCATTTTAGGTAAGCTTCCACTCTACATATGTGCCAGATTTGCTCCAGTTTGTGACTCTTACAACCTCAGATCCAGTGCCTGGATACGGTTCCAGGATCCTGCTGTGCGGACTGAGGCTGGGAAAAGGAGTCTTTTTTATTATGGTCCTTGGTCTTGGAATGACCTTCAATCACGCCTCAAACTGAGGGCACTTGTCTCTATAGCCTGTTTTAAATTGAAGTTGTCTGAAGTCCTTACTACCAGCTGCTCTTGCAGTAATAAGTAGTACCTTTCTTACTGTCCTAATGTGCACAATGTAGTGACTGCTTTTTTGTCTTTTGTTTTCTTAGTTATGTTCTCTGTATTTTATATGTTTGTGTAATGTGTAACGTTGCTGCCTTCTTGGCCAGGTCAGCATTGAAAATGAGATTCTATCTCAATGCTTTTATCTGGTTAAATAAAGGTTAAATAAAAATGTGTTAATTTTCTTCATTATTTGTCGATATTTTTTTTTTGGACGAATGCTTCGGGCCAGTGGTTACAATGGTGGGGCCAGTGACAATACAATTCCACCGGCCCGGAGGGCCAGTGGCTTTTTACCCTTAATGTCTACCCCTGGTGTGGCACTTCCGTATTGGCTTCACGGCTCTACCCCACAGTTTGCCGCTTGGGCGTGGACCCATGAGCGAAACATTTGACCAAATGAAGTGATGTTCTTACCTGCAGTACCAGGGGCTCCCCAGGTGTGGCGCTGTGGCAGTGGATGACAGACGCCAGGGTGCTGGTGAGGCTGTAGCTGCTGTGAAGAATCTCCCGACTGTCATCATCACAGGCTGGAGCAGCAGGTGGGAAGAAGGACAAAGATTTGTTTAGAAAAGGGCTGGATGTTCAGTTTCTGCCTCATGAATCACACTTATAACTGCTTTCTCCTTTTTTGTTTTTCAGTATGCATTTCATTGCATCTTGTGTTTTTCATTTTTGTATTTATGTTTTGAGTATGTGTATTTAATCTCTTCAAATTCTATTGTATTCTTCGTTTTTTCCTCGCTGAACTGCTAACGTTATAAGAATCATAGACGTCAAATCAAAGTGAAGAGTCATTGCTTTTACAAGGCAACATATGTGACATTTTACACATATGTGAGAACACAACATGTGGGATTTAAACCAGCAGCAGAGAAAAGTGTGAGATCCTATTTGCATCTATACGACACCTATCATCTGTGTCAGAAAGATTTTACAAAAGTGGGTGAAACGCCAGCAAATCGGCAAAATAAATACCCTGGCTCCTGTTTCTCTGATGCCACCATGAAAACACTTACTTAGCTCATCGCGCATGTGGATGTTGATAAATGTGTCTGGTATGTACCTAGTTGTGCCAGCAGGGAGATTATGGAGCTCGTCATATTGGGGCTGGTGTTTGGGTTTCCAGCCAGCTCCACCAGCCCGCTCACACACTCCCGGGGCAGAGCCTGACCCGAGGAAAGCAGCTGGTCACACTTGAGGCCTGACACCTCCTGCAAACAACCACAAACACAACATGCACTCATAGGGACCTGCAACTTGTTATGTACACATGCAACATTTCAACCAACATTTAGTAAAGCCACAGCATCTCAGTTTGGCTTGTAATCACAAACTAAAGGCTAAAACCGAGTGTAATGTTATTAAGTTTATAGTCTTTTGTGAATCCAGGGACTTTGTCATGGAACTTAAAGCCATTTCCACAATTCCTTTATTCTTACTTTAATGTATAATATCCAAGAGTGGGTTAACAAAATACAAAAGAGGCTCTGTTACAAGTAAAAGTCCTGCAATCAATATGTTACCCAAGTAAAAGCACAAAAGTACTAGCATCTAAATATACTTAAAGCACCAAAAGTAAAAGCACTCATTATGCAGATTGGCCCATTTCTCAATCATATATTACCATATGTTTTGATTATAATTATTAAGGTATTGATGTGTTTAATACAGGTTTAATAAAGCTGGTAAAAGTGCAGCTAGTTTTAATGACTTCATTGACTGCAGGGTAGCGGTGTTGAAAATAATCGTTTCTACGATGCATTGCGATGCGGACGTGGACGATTCGGTATCGATGCAGTGACGGAAGATAATCGGTTATGGCGTAGTAACGTTGCTTCCTGATTTTCCGGCCGCGGCTTTACTATAACGTTTTTTTTTTTCTGTCACTTTAATATCAAATCGGTCGGTGACGCAGAGATCAGGGAACAGACATGACAGCGGCACAGCAACACCAAACACAGAGCAGTCTGCTTTATCCACCAACACAACACCACCAGTCCAGAACCAACAGCAGAAGGACCCGCTCTGAATCACTCCGTGTCGCTGCTGCTCAGAGACACAGGGATTTATGTTTTTCAAAAATAATCGCGTTACAATCATGTCAGGTTTTTGGTGGATTTAATTAAGTCTTGGATTGCAAGGTATGAATGTCCTCTAGCAATTTTCAGACAATATATACGTGTGTAAAGTTTGTGAAGGCAGGAGGAAAAAAGCTTCCGCGATCACCGTCTCCTCTCGGTTCCTCCAAACCCCGCCCCATCCCTGAAAATAATGAGTGACAGGCTGATAGTGACCCGATAGAAACTTTATTATTCACTTAATCACTGAGATATAATGAAGCTAATTTAATCTCATACATTCATGGGATTTATGTAACAGTAAGACAGATCATGTAAGTGTGCACCCACATGCAGTATTTTTGTTTGTAGGCTATATGCTATTGTAAATACTCCTGTTGTCTGCTGTGTTCAGACTCAAGTCCTGTGTGTGTGTGTGTGTGTGTGTGTGTGTGTGTGTGTGTGTGTGTGTGTGTGTGTGTGTGTGTGTGTGTGTGTGTGTGTGTGTGTGTGTGTGTGTGTGTGTGTGTGTGTGTGTGTGTGATGCCACATTCAGTGTCCTTTTTTTAACGGAAGACCGTTACTAGAAGCTGCAGCTAGACTGCAGAAGCATTATTTTTTTGTTTTTGAGGATGGAACAACTTCACACACAGATATAGGGAGGCTAGACCTATACAATTCATTTATTTTGGTTTATAAATTAATGTCAAGACATTTATGCTATTGATTTCTGAAGCACTTTCTAAATAATAAAAAGAGAGTTCATACGTATTTACTGCATGTATGCATTGATGAAAAATAAGCCATGTGCAGTAATATAGAAAATTGAGGATGCAACGCATTGGTATGAATCGTGATGCATCGTGATGCATCGGGATATCGAATTGAATCGAATCGTTGACACGATAATCGTAATCGAATCGTGAGACCAGTGAAGATGCACAGCCCTACTGCAGGGTAGCTTCTGAATTGGACTCCAGGTTAGCGAAATCTGATTTAAGTGTTGATTATATTTCACATCATTAATCCAAATCAACTAAAGGTAGAAAATAAATGTAGTGGAGTAAAAGTTCACGATTTACCTCTGAATTGTAGAGGAGTAGATGTATAAAGTAGCATACAATGGAGATACTCAAGTAAAAGTTAAGTACAAGTATTTCAAAATTGTACTAACGGTACTTGAGTAAATGTATTGAGCTACTTTACACCACCGAAAATAGGCTTTTCTAACACAACATAAACAATACAAACCCGAAAGCCAACCATGCTCCCTTGGTATTGTTGTGATGTTATATGTCTGTCATAAAGTGAAATTAAATCCGATTATTTAAATTAATTTAGGCTCACCTCCACTTGTTTGTGTAGCTGCGCTGCATTTTGAGCAGTCCTTCCGCCTCTGTACTGCTGGATAGCCAGCAACAGAGACTTTAAACACGTCGTCATGTCCATCCTGTTGAGCAAAAGTATGAACTATAGGGTTATAACAGTGACACAACACATTAGCTCGCTTTCAAAGAGAAGTAACTGACGTTGTACACCTCCATCTTGAACCTCCAAGATGCTAACGGTAACACTAACGTTAGCTAACCAGCCCACCTAAGAGCTTTATAACAATAGAAAATTACACTAATACAAAACTGGTTCAACATTTTGGACTGCTGGATATATATTTCTAACTATTACATGAGTTATGGATGTGCTTTTTTGTGTATATCAGACTACCTGTGGTACTTCTTCTTCCCCAAGAAACATCAACAACAACCGGCAACACAGCTACTTCCTCCCGCGCTGAGCTTCGAACGGGAAAGGGACGGACCATGTCAAAAAGGGGGGGGGGGGGCAAGGTTAACTCGACATTATAAAGGTTTGTATGATTTGTGAATGATATAAATGAACCAATCATATTATTTGAATACTGTACTATTAAATATGATGACGTCTGAAAGTGTAATGTGATTTTTGACTAAATATCAATTCCCCCCTTTTGTATGTATTGGGCGGGTACAGGCCAGGACACCTAACGTAAGGGGGCGTAACAACTACCAGACGCATTTAAAGTAAAATACAAAGAGTGAAATAAAAATATAATATCATGCAAGAAAATAAATACATGAACAAAATATATGTCTTTTTACACACACGGCATTTTGAGACATATTTGCCACCGGTTTCGGCTAAAATCTACTCGTGTCACTCGGTGATTTTCGGAAACCGCATGATGGCCTGCTGATGACGACATTTCCGCATGATTTCAAAGTAAGAGCATGATGGTTTGTTTAATGCTTTTTTTTATTATAATGAACAGCGGAACGTTAGATGCATTCTTTATCACCATCATCATGATCATGTTATAGTGATACAGTTAGTTTGTGTTAGTTTATTGGATCAATATAGCATATATCGAGCACATGCATTGATGTTGAAGTACATTCGGGTCCCGGGGGAGCAGCTGGCAGCGAAGTAGCCCAGATAAAACTCTTTCTTCATTGTTTGTTGTGTATTCAGTCAAGCGGGTCAAAGTTACAAAGCACTTCACATCTTATTAATCGGCCTCATTTTACTTTACCAGTGCAGTAATAAAGTAATCTGTAGAAAAGCACCGTATTTAGGTTAGCCGAATAGCAGTGGTGTAGTCTACGTGATACGCTGGTATACGCCGTATGCCCACTAGAAAATGCCAGTGATTTCCATATACCCTCTTAAAAATGAGCGATGATACGTAACAACATCATTTTTGTGACAAGAGCCAGGTCAGGCGGCTGTCCTAAAGGTGACAGAGAACGTGTGTGTAGCTGCGCGCGTGTGTGTGTGCGCGTGTGCCTGTGTGTGCGCGTGCGCGCGCGTGTGTGTGTGTGTGTGTGTGTGTGTGTGTGTGTGTGTGTGTGTGTGTGTGTGTGTGTGTGTGTGTGTGTGTGCGCAGTCATAAACAGAACACAATGTTTATATTATCTCCTTGTTTCGGACACAGATGAGAGCTCCTGGCCAGCCTTGTGGACTGAAAGTCAAGCTATGGAATTTAAGAACAGGCAACAGTTAGAGTGGAGGGACAGAAAGTTAGGTAAATGTCAGCACACATGCAAAGGAAAGCTGATCTAAACAACAGAAATTCATAAAGTCAATGACTATGCAAATGAGAGTTAATTCATGGTCATGTTAAAAGTGCATTTAAAACATTTGCAGCATTACATTACTATATGTTAGTTATCAGTAGTTGTCAAATAATTAGCTATTGAAAAGTGGAACATTTTTCTCCTTTTATCTGATTGTCATGCATTTGTTAGCCATGATCTAATTATTGTAAGCAGTTTATATACTTTTGAGTAAATCTTGGCTCTTTTCTGCAGATGTTATTGGTTAAAACGTGTATATGCTAATTAGTCATGGTTTTGTTTATTTCCAGGTTGTGCTCTTTGCAGCGGAGTGGGTGCACTTTAAGATCCAGTCCTCAGATTCAAGCAGATCAACATATCTGGCCTCTTTGAGAAACAAGATTAGACGACATGAGACGTCCAGAGCACACAAAATAGCCCAGGAGCTCACGGAGAAGGGTGGACAGGATTTAGTTGGAAATTTGGTGAGAGCTGTGTCAGAGACTGTGTTTGCAGAGACAGATTCTGTATTCAGAACAGCATACTATCTTGTATATGTTTAAAATGATTATTGTGTGATATTTGTGCAGATCTATGCGAAACAAAGATGTTTTTTTTAAGTGTAGAATATGATGTGTGGGCCAGGACATCTGTAGCATGACCATATTTATTGTATATTACTTGAAAATTGCAGTAGGCCATATTGAGATTTTGATAAAAATGTTGATTAATTGTTCAAACCTAGAAGATAAGTGGGCTTTTTCCATCATTGTTCATTCTTTTATTTTTTTATTGTTAATGTCACTGGCAGTTAAAAGTCACATAAAAATGCTTATAATACATTGACGTGTTGATAACACATAACCAGTGAGTGTGATGGTGTTCATGAGGTGTTGCTTCGAGACAGGTGTCACTCCGCGATGCGTCGCTCTAAGATGGATGAATACAATTATTACAGTATACCCACTACAAAAAAGTAGACTACACCACTGCTTCATAGTAAGGCTACATTAAATGTTATAATATTCATCGTGTCCTTTCTACTATATATGCATATATTCCTGTCTATTGCTTTCATTTGTATTTAATGTTATTGTGTTTATACTTGTTTCCACACATTTCACAATTTGGGATGAATGAAGTATCTATATATGATATCCATCTATCTATCTGTCCGTCTATCTATATCTCTATCTACCTATCCATCTATCTACCTGTCTATCTGTCTGTCAATCTGTCTGTCTGCCAACCTACCTGCCTACTAGTTGTTTTGTTTGGAAAGGTTTTGTCATTGTATTGCTCTTTACCGGCACCTGCAGAGTACAGGACTTTACATTGTAACTTTGACCCGCTTGACTGAATACAAGGCAAGGCAAGGCAAGGCAAGTTTATTTATATAGCACTTTTCAACACAAGGCAATTCAAGTGCTTTACAAAAAATGAAAGACATTAAGAAAATGGCATTTAAAATCAGTCATTAAAAAGAAAAGCTAATAAAATAAACATTAAAAGAAGAAATACATGGATAAACATTAAAAGAAAAAAATACATGGATAAAAGTTACAGTGCAGTCTAAGATATGAATAGTTCAATTAAAAGCAGCGACAAAAAGAAAAGTCTTCAGCCTGGATTTAAAAGTAGTCAGAGTTGCAGCGGACCTGCAGGTTTCTGGGAGTTTGTTCCAGATATTTGGAGCATAATAACTGAACGCTGCTTTACCATGTTTATTTCTGACTCTGGGGACAGAAAGCTGACCAGTCCCTGAAGACCTGAGAGATCTGGATGGTTCATAATTTAGCAGGAGATCAGAAATGTATTTTGGGCCTAAACCATTCAAAGCTTTATAAACCAGCAGCAGTATTTTGAAATCTATTCTTTGACACACAGGAAGCCAGTGTAAAGACTTCAGAACAGGAGTGATGTGATCCACTTTCTTAGTGTTAGTGAAGACTCGAGCAGCAGCGTTCTGAATCAGCTGCAGCTTTCTCATAGATTTTTTAGTGAGACCTGTGAAGACACCATTGCAGTAGTCGAGTCTACTGAAGATAAAAGCATGGACAAGTTTTTCCAAATCCTGCTGCGACATTAGTCTTTTAATTCTAGATATGTTCTTTAGGTGATAGTAGGCTGATTTAGTAACTGTTTTAATGTGACTGTTGAAACTCAGGTCAGAGTCCATGAATACACCTAGATTTCTGGCTTTATCTGTTGTTTTGAACATTGCAGACTGAAGCTCAGCGCTAACTTTTATACGTTCTGCCTTGGCTCCAAAAACCATTACCTCAGTTTTATCTTTGTTTAATTGGAGAAAGTTCTGACACATCCAGTCATTGATGTGTTCAATGCACTTACTCAGTGTTTGAATTGGAGCATAGTCTCCTGGTGAAACTTTTTTGTTGTTTTTCATTATCTGAGCCAGTGGTAGCATGTAGATGTTAAAGAGAAGAGGCCCCAAGATGGAGCCTTGAGGAACCCCACATGTCATATTTGTCAACTCAGATGTGTATTTACCTATAGAAACAAAGTTGTTTCTGTCCTTTAAGTAGGATTCAAACCAATTTAGGACTGTTTCCGAAAGTCCCACCCAGTTTTCCAGTCGGTCTAGTAATATGCTGTGGTCAACAGTGTCAAACGCAGCACTGAGATCTAATAATACTAACACTGAAGTTCTGCCACTGTCTGTGTTTAAGTGGATTAAAGACCTTTACAAGAGCAGTCTCAGTGCTGTGGTTTGGACGAAAGCCTGACTGGAACACATCGAAACAGTTATTTAAATGCAAAAAATTACTCAACTGTTGAAAAACAACTTTTTCAATGATTTTACCTAGAAATGGGAGGTTTGATATGGGCCTATAATTGTTCATTACTGTGAATTGTTTCCGAAAATCACCGAGTGACACGAGTAGATTTTAGCGGAGACCGGTGACAAATATGTCTCAAAATTTCGTGTGTGTAAAAAGACGATCCACAAGGAGAAATGTGAGATCCACGAGCAGAGATTTGAGATCCGCAAGCGCATTTTTGGTCGACAAATACAAAATGGATTCACAAATGCCTGATCGAAAGTTGTCAATGTTAAAGAGATAATCACAGATCTTTTTTTTATTTGTGAAAATATTTAGCGTATTTGCAGATCCATTTTACACTTGCACATTTATTTGTGAGTTTGCAAATCTTTTAAATGCATTGTGGATGGTGTTTTACATTTCCAAATCACATATTTACACACAAATTATGTTTATGTTCACACACATAATTATGAGACATATCTATGCCCATAAAAAATATAACAAAATCATCACCAGTTTACTTGTTCAGAGCAAGATCAGTCAGAATTCAACATTTTTTAATTATTTATTTTTTACCAGATTTCTCAAGTAATTTATATATATATGTGGTAAAAAATAATATATATAAATATATATATTAATATATTTTTGCCATTTTAAAACAGAGACAGTAAATGAAGCGGTTCATGCTGAAAGGGTGTGTTGCTGTTATGGTATGCCATTAACCTACATTTCTTCTTATTAAGCAGCTGACATATTTCCTACATAAAATGCTATTGGCTAATAATATCGGCCTGTTATCAGTGAGTCCATACAACCATAAACAAAATCATTAAACTTTAAATACAATTAATGAGTAGATAAAGATGCTCTGCTATAGAACATGTGAGTATCGAAGCTGTTTATGTCGGTGTGGCGAAAATGTGGTTATACTATGCATGTACTCTTGAAGCCCACCACTGAATTTGTTTGCTTTTTATCTTGTCTCTTTGCTGTTTTCTTTCTTGCACATAAACAGAAGCATGCATCTGCTTAAAATATGCACAAATTGCTCATAATTACAAAAATAACCTCTTACTAGAATTATCCTTACAGTAAAGCAATGAAAATGCCAAATGAAAACTATCTTTAAAATGTGTCGTGAGTTGGTATTGCAGGTGTGAAAGCAACAGGATGTGAAGTGATGTTTTTGTCCAACAGACAATGCAGAAGTGGTTTGGTTTGGTCTCTTTAGTATACTGACTTGCATACACTGAAATAAGGTCCTCAAGTCATATCTGAACATAATTCTGGGAGGTGAGGAAGTTCTCTAAAGTCTATGAGTTTCAGGTATGTTGTGTCTGCAAGAGGGATATTTTTACTGTAATTGCACATAAAACACCAAAGATTATACAGGTACAAAGAAAATGGAATAGATTAGTATTTACAAAACGTAAATGTATAACAAATACCAGCCACCCTGTCATTCTACATGTCTGTAGGAATGGAAACAAATGCCAAAATGTTCTTTTTTTATAAAATGATAGAAATTAAAGCCATGATGTAAGGGAAACTTCTGCAGCAATGGAGTGTCAGGACTCAGAGAGACACGAGGAGAGTTGGAGCTTTGATGTCAAACACTGGTAGTTTATTAAAAGTCAACGGCCGGAGAATTCACATCACAAGTCACAGCAGCAAAAGGTTCTGACCCATCCAGGATTTGGGCCCGCCCATCCAGGATTTGGGCCCGCTGTTTTAATCAGGTCTGAATACAACATTTTAATTGTTTTATTATGTTTATTGTTGTTATTTGTAGGGCTTTGTCCTAATATTTATTTTTGTTTTAAACTATGTTGAAAGATGAGTTTAATATCATTTTGCTATGAAATTCGGAATGAAATTCTGAATGAAAGGCTGCGCGCGAGACTGGTTTTTCGATGGGTTGAGTCGTGTGGGTTTTTGAGTGAGATGCGGCACAGCAGCCGGTCAGTTTACTCTTGCTAGGTTAGTTTGGCTATTATCATTTATATGTATCTGCAACAATGGATATCAGGAAGTGGTTCATGAAAGGAATATGGCAACTCAGCGCCAGATGCAGGCACATTAGAAGACATCAGTTACGTTACCAACGAGCTAGCAAGCCAGCCAGGGACAAGGGAGGCTGGCAATCAATTATATTTTGAAGAGAAATTGACTCAAGCCGGCTCTCTCACAAACTCCGGCTCTGTGCGCAAGCATACCGCTGTACACGCTCTCTGCCTCGCTCAATACCTCTCTCTCTCTCCCTTTCTCTCCATGGCTCAACCTCACTCCACCTCTCCACCCTGTGTGCGCTCCTCAGGTCTGCCTGCATGCTTGCCCAAGTTGGCACAGCGTTACAAATGTGCCACAAAACTAACCAATGGATGTAGTCTATAGTAAGACCGTCAACAGCCTTATGGCAACCTAAAATCTATGACCTAAAACCCCTCTGTTTCCGTAACAACAATTCACGAGCGCCAACTTTACTAAAGTTCTTCAGTGGAAGCCCCTTCAGGTGGCGATAACGCTTCTGGAGTACGGTCACAGGGTAGGACTGCTCTGATAAGGCTATCTGACCCGCTGTAAAGGCACTCGTAATGAGATGCTGCTGAAGAGGCTGTGTCAGAGAGGCCACATGGAAGTCAACAGACTCACCAGTGAGGCTGTCCACATCTTGGCGGATGGTCTGCAGAAAGAGAGACTCAGCTTCCCCTTTCAGTCCCAGGTGTTGAACTGCAGCTGGCAGTATCATCGTTCGTTCAGCCCCATCATCCAGGATCGCGTAGGTGTCAAGGGACTTGTGCCCATGGCGGATGATGACTGGCACCACCTTGAGGTAGACCTTCCCTCCTTGCTTGGAGTTGGAGAGCACAGCACGATTCTTTGGCGTGATGAGGTAGACGCATGGACTTGGCTTAGTAACACAATGAAGAACTCTGAGGTGTATTTCCTGGCACTCACTGCATGCTTTCTTTAAGTTACAAGCTTCTTGCCGGTGGTTGGTGCGACCGCAGTTACGACAACGTTTGCCGTCTACTATCCATTTTTCAACCTTCTCCTAAGAGCACTGGATGATGTTTGAACACTGTGACAGGTAATGTTCATCACTCTTACAGAAGAGACACATCCTCTTGAATTTGTGCTGCTTAGCCTCTGGCCGAGTCGTCTCTGAAGGATGACGACTTTCAGCTTCAGACTTGTCAGAGCCATGGTAAACTGAGACCTGATGGTTGCGAGGCCTTGGTGCAGGAAATTGATTGTCTCTTTTAGAGGGATATATACCTTCACTCCGATGGCGCTGTGCCATCCTTTCAGATAGTCGTTGAGCTTCGGCCTTCCCCCTTAGCCAGTTGGAGAGGTTGCGGAGGTTGTACGGGTTTAGGCTGTTTGTGTTAAGGCGACCTTGAACCTGTAGATGCTCCACGAAGCCATCCCTTGAATGGTTAGGGAGCTTGCTAAGGAGCCGATCGACATGGCCAGTCAACATCACTTCCATCCCGTTGGGTCCCTCCAGCGACGTCAGCATACCTACTAATAGGTCAACGCTTAGCGCGAAGCTCTGGAATGCTTTGGTATCTCCAGCTTTGAGGTCAGGAGAGTTCTGTATAGTTGCGATCTCGCTTTGTACGAGCTGGTGTGGCTGTCCATATTGCCGCTGTAAGGCCCGCATGGCGGCCGTGTAAGGCTGGGCGTAATGCCTGCAGGACTGGGCTATTAACTGGGCCTCATCCAGAACTAGTTGTTCCATGAGAACACAGTACGTGTAATGCTCAGACAGTTCAGTGTGGTCACTGAGTAAGTGGTCCAGCGCCATCTTTAGGTCAGTAAATTCTCTCTCGCTGTCACGCACCAATTTAGGCAGTTTAGGTACTGGGACTGGCTGTCTAGGAGGCAGGGGAGCACTTGACCCGTACAGTGACTGCTGTGGTTGAACGGAATACTGGACTGGCAGGGCTGGTACAGGCTGCTGCATTAAAGGACCAGGGGTGGAAGGCACTAGTTGATAGGTTGGCTGAGCCGATGGGCCAGGCTGCAGTTGGTACACCGATTTTAGATGACCCTGCTGGTACTGCGGCGGCTGGTACTGCGGCTGCTGGTACTGCGGCTGTTGGTACGCATCCTGTGCCGGAAGGACAGGCAGAGACTGATACGCTGTCTGCTGGGGAACATCAGACTGTGTATAAGGTGAAGGCGCTACAGACCAGTTGTGTGCAGTGGCGACTGGTCATTAGGGACAGCCCCACCTAGTGTCAGCAGAAAGTATTAAAAATAATGATTACAAGAAAATGCAACAAAAAAAAAAAATATATATTAAATATATTTTAAGATCATGTTTAATCATCTGATTCGTCTGTACATTGCTGTTTTAGTCTGTGTTCTTCTAATTAGTGTCTAGAATCTGCTGTTTAGAGCCATGTGGGACAAAACCCGATCCTGCCCCTCCCTCTTACTGTCTAAGTCAATGGTGACTGTAAAAACTACACTGCGCATGGTCAGAATATTTTCCTATTTAATGTGGGTGGCAAAAAAATAATGACCATAGGGGCATAGTGCTGCCATCCCCACCATACGTCATCTCACATAATTCAGAGCTGATTGGCTGTAAGTACGTGTGCCGCGAAAAGTGTGGTGTGTGAAGAGGAGACGAGAGAGCTGCAGTGACGCCTCCTAAAACCCGGAGGTAAGCTGCGCATCGCTTCCCTCGACAAAAAAGCAATGAGATTTCTCCATAGGATTTTAGAAAATAGCTCCAAATAAGATCTGTGGGAAACAAACCTGTTAGATAAATGCACGTTTTGTTCAGACGGATAATATCCACATGTCTACCCTACTTTTATAATTTTCGAATCATAAATCTATTGATTAGATTAGATTTATGATAGACTTTTGAAACTACAAGAACATAAGGAGGACTTTTACAAAAAAGTAATAGAGATTTTTGTTCAGAAGGATAGGCAAATGGACTTAATCTTCAAATCAAGGTAAGACTGCAATTTTATTGAAAATGGGATCTTAAGAGAGAACAATTCAATATTTAAATGATAAAATTACATGTTGTGGGTATCCTTCTGTTGAACTGTCTGTTTAAAATTAATTGAAGCATCAGACAAAAAAAGCTTTTGAAAATAATATTATATTTTGATTTAGGTCAAAATATAATATTTGTAAACCTGAAGAGTCAGTGCCAGTGCCTCACCACCAGCCATGAACCTCACTGCAGAAGCATAGACATCTAAGTTTTTTGTGCCCCACCACTTTTGTACATATAAAAACGCCACTGGTTGTGTGGCACGTAGGAAGATTGCTGAGGCATAACCACTGGATGTTGGGCCACTGGCTGTTGTGTATCTGGTAGCTGGTGAGCCGGGTACAGCGCTGGTGCGTACTGTGGTTGATATGGTGGTTGGACAGGTGCAGCCGGAACATATTGGCTTGCTGCGGATGTCGTCGTCATAAACTGACGGGATTTGTGTTCCCGCCTGCATGCTGCCATACATGGTTGCCACAGGAGGAGGTACAGGCTGGTATGGCTGGTGAGCAAGCTGGTACCCTGTAGTTGTCAGCAGTTGTTGGCCAACGTGACCGGCTGCCTGCATCCCTTGGACGATAGGTGACGACATGACCGTGCTTTATAAAAAAATTATGATGTAAATTAAAGTGGACCTATTATGCTATATTGGAAAACATATATTGTAGGGCCATACCTATACAAATATAGGTCTGTGAAGTTTTTTGCTTAAAATACCAAACAGTTCACCCATTTTAGCCATGACTCATACTGCTCATACCCCTCTTGTGCAGCCCTGTTAGAGAAACGCAGATTTTGGGTCCTTAGCTTGAAAAAAAAAAAGAGGAGGCGGAGCTAATGCCTGATAAAGTTAAATTCTGTTGTAATAAAACGCCATCCTGTTCTTATCCACATCAAGGATTATTTCTGAAATAGTATGGATCTCACATTTTTTTTCTCTTGCGGGTTTATCACAAGGTGAGCTCCTTTTTTGATTACGTCCAAAACACGTTCAAAACGTGTCAGGCAATGTTTCTGATAGCAGTTTTCTGTGGGTCCGCTGCCGATTTGACGTCAGATTGGCAGCAAATCTGTATCCGCTCGTTGTACCCCTGTTTTTAAAAGATTTGGGTAGCCTACGGAGGAAAAGAGAGCGGGTTTGTATGTATATATTTATGTATTGAATGTCTGTGTGTATACAGGGGCGCCGTTTACCGACAGGCAAGTGCTTGGACCAGAAGGGGGCCCCCAAATAAAGTAGATTAATCCAATCCAACTTTATTTATATAGCACTTTAAAAACTCCTGACCAAAGTACTCATCGCGTGCCGAAACTGGTCACTCTCAGCTGCTAACCCGGTTTGCAGGCTAAGTGACCGCAGCTGACGCGCACTGTCATATTGGAGGGGGGTAGGATTAGGCAAGAGAGACTGTGGTAAACTGACTTTATAGCCAGGGCTGCACATAACTGGTAAAAAAACACCACCGGGTCATTTGAAAAAAGACGCATTTGCGTACCAACATTGAAAGAAAGAAAGAGAGAGAGAGATATTTGCGAGTTGCATGATATGATATGAAGTCATGGCCGGCCCGTAGCCGCGTTATAGATGTTCGCCTCGGGCGCCAGATCTGGGAGGCGCTGCGCTGACAGCGCTGGGAGGGAAGAAAACATTTTTGACCGTTGGTGCTCATCCTAATTTTCGGCCTTGATGTTAACAATATTCATGCTTAAGTAAATGTAACACCCTTTTCACCCCGGTTACACGTTTCAAGTGCGAGTGAGCGAGGGAGAAAGGGAGGGTGCACTGGAACCGATGTTTCTGCAGTAATGTGGAGGGAGAGTCCTCTCCAGTCAGATTGAGAGGCTGATAACTACAGCTCAGCGAGGTAAAGGACTCTGAGTGTTTAGATAGTTCACTTTAGTCTAAGTTATCTCAGTGGGTCAGAGACTTTCGACCCAAAACCAGCTGTTGACTTGTGGATGCGAGCAGCTAATCGCAGACTCAACCAGAGACAAAGCAGTAGGCCTACATCATCAGCTACCATGTCTGACAGAGAGGAAGACAGTGAGGAGAACAGTGAGGAGGGTAGTGATGACAGCTTGTAGGATTACTGGTCGTGCTAATGTTGTCTTGTGTTCACCTCTGCATGTGTGTTCAGTGCCGTGTGTCTGGCAAATAAAGTCAAGAGCCCCTCAAAAGTTACGGTTTATTTCATTTTAAGGATGAGCACCAAGCAACATCTCCAGGTGCTCCTTTGAGAACCAGGGCAAAAAAGTTATGTGCACCCCTTCTTATAGCCTTGCAGGTGTGTTGGAAGCTGTCGCTGTCTTCCTCCATGAGCTCCAATCGTAGCTGTTGCTGTTTCCTGTACATCCATGGCGCCGTCGTGGGTGAAACTATCCGGCTCGAAGGACCAATATTGGGGAATCTTATGTTGTGCGATGTTTGCGCCGGAGCCGCTTCATCCAGAAACAGCACTCCGTTCACACGGAGACAAGGAATACAGTCTTTGGACTTTAATTAGCTTGAATACTTTTTACAACAGCTATAGCAGTATTGAATGATGAATGAATGAATGCATCATCTATTCTTCCCCGACGCCCCTTCGCTGGTCCGCTCGAGGACCCGCAGCTGCCCGCTCCAGCTGTCCCCAAATATGCCCGACCAAAAAACACAAACGATACAACGCCTACTAAAGAAAACAAGGGGAATTTACAACACACACAGTAAATGTTAAATATCTTAGGAGTAAGGAAGAATTATTATTTGACACTTAGGAAGAGAGAAGAAATATTCTCTAACACATGACATAAGGAATACTGCAGTGTAACTCAAAAACAAACACTGTTTTGCTGGATTCATGTAAATGCAATGTCCCAGAGGCCAATATTCTTAGAACTGGAAACTAGTATGGTAACTTGGAGATAAAGGATATGTTTCCACATGCGTCATGATGATTCAGATGCAAATGTTGATAAATGCACTTGCAATTACATTTCAGATTGCTTTCAAATGGAAACTTGAGTTGACAACCAGTGTCTCACAGCAGAAGTAAAAATGTCTCTGCAGATGAACAGTTCTATATTCTACACATGTACAGCAGCATTAACAAGGAATTAAATGCTAACAAGTGATTTAAAGTATATTTACTATACTGCACAAGTGTTATTTTGAAGTACTTTACTTACAAATATTGTATTTTTTTAATTAAAAAGTAAACAAAATTTGACCTTTAGATATGTACAGTATGTTAAGTTATTCAAATTGGCTCGTCCTTAACCAGCTCCATCATCTAATTGAATTTCTTCTGAAATGGGTGATGAGGTGTGCTTTTACTTTTGTACTTTAATGTAAGCTTGATTTTGAGGGCAGTATTTTTAAACTATCCGAGTACTTCTTCCAACACTGATGCCAACTATGAATATTGCCAACATGCTAATATTTAACATCTTAGCTTAGCACTCAACTCCAAGTCACATTTTTGCAATTCACAAAAACAATTCATCCTCTGGGTGTCATGAATGAGACACATTGCATAAAAGTCCATCCACTGGAGGAGAGCCTTTTTCTTCAGCATTTGTCCAACCTTATTTATATTTCTGAATTTGATCCCGTCTGTAAGCTTTTGATACCAAATGTATTTTCCACTCTGCTCGTGTTGTTTAAGCTAAATGTCAGAGTTGTTCATTCAGGCAGGACCTCAACGTAGTCAGTGTCAGAAACATCTAGAGGAAAATAAAGACAATATCAGGTCAATCAATACAACAAATAAACGAAGAGGCTGATGATGTTTAATGGAAATTGTGTTTTAAATGTTTTTTTAAACCTATATGAAGAATACTATTATTTTTTAAATTGTCCTTGGGTTATCAGGGCACATTTTCTGCAGAAATCCCCTTAGTGTTATTTCTTTAGTGTTTTATTTTGTATATGCTCATGAAAAAGCTGCATGTTACTCACTGAAAGGAGATCTTAGGTTGATTATTATACAAATGTTGTGTTTTGTGCATTTTCTGCTTTACTCTCTGGACATAAACCGATTTTAAGATATAAAATATGTGACGTACTCGCATAGTCAGGTTCCTCAGGTTCAGCCATCATCTGAGGTGCAGCCATCCTCTGAGGTTCAGCCATGCTCTGTGGTTCTGCTGGCTGCTTGATCAACATGGCTGTCTTTCTTTTGACAGAGTGCCGCAGGTGCATGGCGAGGCCCTGGTTCTTCTTCTTATAGTGCCGGATCAGATCTTCCAAATTCTTAAAATGTGTTTCTTCAATACCTCCTGCAGTCTGAAGGGAGAAAGCAGCATCCAGTAAATAATGGAGAAGGAAAACCCAATGCAAGAGGAGAAAAACATTGCATGTTAAAGCAAGCTAAGGGTTGTCTATACATTTGTCAATTTGTAAAAAAAAAAGTCAAACAAGACATTTAAATATCCATTATCTGAGCATAATGTCAAATCCTCAGATTAAACAAGGCCATGTTTTGGGCAGTTTTGCTTGAAATATTACTGGATGAGGCAAGATAATAAGAGTTGTCAAGCAATGTTGAACTAACTGTTTCAGTACTAAATCTGACAACAACATATAAGAAGGGGAATAAAATACATCATGTAAGAAAAGTGATCAAATGATGAGAAAATGAGTATAAAATAATGACTTTGAAAAAAATAATATGAATCACCCAAAAACAACAATCCAACGAAGAATAAACTAGCTTGTAAATAATGAAAAAAGGAAAGAAAATCAAAGAGCCCTAAAAATATTGAATAGCCCTGTGAGTTTTAAATTTGAGCAGCCTGATAACCAGTTGCTATTTCCATCTCGTGTGTGTGGGCGGCCATTCAGAGTTCTGGAAATGTCTGTTTTTGTCTAATCACACGTCAGAGAAGTTCCTATGACATGGTCATGAGTTTCCTGTTAGGAATCAAAACCTTTATCAACCCTCCTGATCTGTGGTGAAGTCATTAATTATTTCTAAATTTAGAAAAATGACACTGAGGAAGTGTTCCGGCTGCCGTTTCTGTCTTTGTAGAACTCAGTTTAGATGTGTGCATTTTAGTTTGGTTTCATTTTGAAGTGTCTGACACTGTGGTCATTTCCTCAGTGTTAATGCACAACCTACTTTGCATTTAACAATTACACTCAGAACCAGTAAAACGTATATTATAATGTCCTACATCTTGGATTAATACTTAACACATCCAAACAAATAAATGACATGTATGGAATTATGCAGAAAGTGTAAACAAAGCCAAATATTTTCTGTATTTTACATTATTTAAAGTATCCATCTTTGGCTTGATGTGGTAAAAATTTGGAATGAGAAGGTGTGTACTAAGTACTTTCTAGGCCGTCAAAATACACATAAATAAATAACTAAGGAAGGGTGTGTACCATCCATGACTTTGTGGGACATTAACTTGTTTTGACCAACTTTCTCATTAAAAAGATTGGACATTAAAGCACACAATGCATACAATTAAACAAAAGGTTTTACCTCAATAAAACACTATCCAAAGTTATAAATATCTGATCAAAGAATAGGTATCCAACCCAAAGCATATGAACATTTGGCACGGAAATACTTAAAATTACAACTCCTGTTTGTAAATGGCTTTGAAACAACGTTAGGAAATTAGATGCTATTTAATTTAACAGTAAATTAAATCTTAAAATTGAAATAATAATAATTATGCATGCAAGAGAGATGTGGATCCTGACTGTGGCGCTAATATTTTCTTTACTATACTTACAATATATGTGTGTGTGTGTGTGTGTGTGTGTGTGTGTGTGTGTGTGTGTGTGTGTGTGTGTGTGTTTACCATGAGAGTATAGTGTCCACTGTGTGTCTTAAGCACTCTGTAGGTATACACCACCTTCTGTTTGCTGTGAAGATAAACGTTAAATTAATTAATTAATTATTGATAAAAGCTGCAAAAAACACGTAAAGGAAATTGTATTGTTCTTTCCTTTAGAAGCATTTTACTGAATGTTCGCATTTAAATATAAAAAGGTGCAATTGTTGGTGCATAGAAAATGATTTCGGGTCATGTGTAAACATTTTGTTGACGCAAAATGGAAAATGTAGTGAACAGAAACCAACCGCCATACAGCCTCAAAAGCAAAATAAATGTTAGGTTAGCACATACAGTAATACACATAAATATATACTTTCTTTCTTAAACCAACTTAACTTAAATAAAGCTATTTTTGATATGCAGTATATACTTATCGACTGCATACACAACAGTCATTTAATTCATTTGTAATGTAGCAAGAATAATTTGCTAACATTCTTTATCTTTATTAAGTCTCTTTAAAACTTCTTCGAGTATTTGTTCTTTTAATTAGGTATAAATAAAATTACTTCAACAGTGTAATATAGATTTTCTTACGTTATCTTATTGTATGTGTCTTGATTTTTGAAATACATTCATAGTACAATAACAGTTGCCTCTGAAATGTAATTAGGTAGAGACAAGTAACATAACATAGATTTTTCACATTCATATTGTATTTCTCTTCCAGACTTCTTGATTTTTGCAATTTTATCTTACTTTGTTTATGTTATGCACCAACAATCAATACCAAATCCTTGCATGTGCCAACCTACGTGACTTAAATCCATTAAGAGACTTTCTCCACTGCAGTGTACTCACTAAACACAGAGACACATCGCTCCCTGGATGGTCTCGCTTTCTCGGATCAGGTATGCTCCATTCTTGTTCTTCTTCCCCAGCATTTCCTCACACTCAGCTTTGGTGATGGCGCCGTGATAACTCACCGGCACAGCTGCTGCCATGGTGAGGAGAAACTGTCAGACATCCACAAACACGCCAAACAGATTCATTTCCAAAAACAGCACCTTAGACTTATTACAGGGGCCATAGAAGCAGACCCGCAGAGGTAAAGGGGAATGAAAGAGAAAGAGAGAGCTTCACACATGGAGGTGTGCAGCAGAGTGACTTGTGGCACAAGACAGAAGTAGTGGCCTGACAGTTTCACAGGAAGTGTGATGTGTATGTGTAAGACAGAGAGCATGTGAGTAATAGAGCAAGGGGTGAAACTGACTATATACTTACACTGTACTTGTTGAGCGACAATGAGCTTCAGCTTTGTTATCTTCTAATTATACGAATCAAACTCTGTATATAGTGTAATTTACACAGGTTTAATGTTTACAAATGTAATGTTGTTAACTATATGTAATAGTCAAATTAGCCCATTTGTGTTGATACTGGTCATTCTTATGTTCACTGTATACAAATATATGTATTCTGTTTTATTGTCTTCTTTTATTTACATTTTTTGTATTCATTTATTTAAACTCCAAATTATTATTATATGCTATTTTTCTATTTATATATAGATTACAATTCAAACAATGTTTTGTTTGTAAAGTTTGGAGGGAAACGGGGTTGCTAGGCAACGTGACGCGCTTACTGTCAGCAAAGCAAACCCTGTTGGAGCTAATGGCTTAAAAATCAGTTCAACTTTGCTTTAGTGTTAAATACAGCGATATAAAGCAACTTCAAACGTGTTTATCAGCGATACGGAGGGTAATAGGCGGTGTACATAAAGTTGGAGTTATCTGTGCGGAATAATTTGTTGCTCAAAACGTTAAAGGTAATTTGAGTTTAGCTGGATTATGCTAACTTTTCAAGCTAACGTGAGGTGAGTTCTGAAGCCCTATTTGTTCTCCTCCGTCTGTGTCCCTGCTGGGGGAAGATGGAGGACGGAGGAGCCCGCCGCTGGTTGGAGTCTTCGGGGCGGGGCTCACCCTCCTGTCCACGGCCTTCATCCTCTTCACCTCTTGTGTTAGTTATGTTTATGTATTTTGTCTGTCATTTCCTGTTCTATTTTGTATTTACCTCTTGTCTTTCATTTCAGGCCCTGTTCTCTTCCTCCCCTTTTGTGTGTTTTCCCGCCATCATCAGTGTTTGCCCCGCCTCTGATTGTTTCCACCTGTTCCCACTCACCTCATGTTTAAATAGTCCTGTCTCTCCCCTCCCCTGTGTCAGTTTGTCTTGTTTCTTTCCCCAAATGGTCGTGCCAAGCCTTGTTTTGCACCTTTTGTTATTTCCACCACCTACCTTAAGAGGGATTACCTGAACTGTGATAATAAATATACTTTTTTTTATATATTCAAGACTTTGTCTCTGGGTCGTGCATTTGGGTTCATCAGTTTGTGTCGAGGTCCTGACAATATACTCAGTTTTTGCTTTAAGGCAATGCTTTCTGTCCTGCAGGTCATTAAGGAGTGTGAGAGGGCCGTGATCTTCAGACTGGGCCGTGTTGTAAAGGGACGAGCCAAAGGACCCGGTACAAATATATACTTTTCATTATCTTATTATTGGGGTATACAAATAATGTAATCACCGTCATACTATGTAGAAACCTTTACTGTACTGAAAGCTGAACATCAAAAGATAATATAGAAGGAAGTGATGACCTATCAAAACAATTCTGGCATAGAAAATGAAATATCTTTCTGTCTCTTCTGGTTCATCCCCTGGCTGGATGCCATCCAGAAAGTGGACTTGCGGACCGCTTCCTTCACCATCCAAGAGGTCAGCAGCATGAACATTACACACAGGGAGAAAACTGTCCTTTATGTTTTTTATTCTATGATCTTTTCTCTCTTCATCCCCGGCTTAGGTTCTGACCTATGGTTCTGACCGCAGACGGGGTTCCATCCATGGTGGATGCTGTTGTGTTTTACCGAGTGGTGGACCCCTCGCTTTGGGTGACGTGTGTTGAAAATGGCCACGCACTCTCTGGCCCAAACGACTCTGAATGCCACGCTGGGCACACACACCTCTGTCACAGAGGACAAGCATGGCAAAGTGAGGGAAATCTATTTTAATGATGCTGTTTTGTAAGAGCTACCCATATTTATTTCATATTATAAACAAACTCAACTCATTAGTTTTTCTCTAAAGACAAATTCTGTGGGTTTTTTCTTACAGGAAGAATATTTTCCATTTATTTTTGTTCTTTATCTGTTTCCCATCTTGAAACTCTATTCCTTTATGTTTTTTGTTTACATTGTATATAGGTGTTCAACAGCTGAAGAAGAATCCAGTGTTAACAATATATGGGACATGTTTTTTAAATAAAGAAATTGTTAAATGGTGCCACTTGTACCATCATATTGGGATATTTACCTGATAATAAACATCTTGTTTGTATTTTTGATATCAATAAATGATATCTTTTGTTTGTCCTGCAGGAGGTGCTGTACTCTGCATCCAGACTGTGGGGCGTTCAGGTGCAGCGGGTGGAGCTGAAACATGTGACTCTTCCCTTCACCCTGCAGCTGCATGGCTTCAGAGGCCATCAGGAAGGCCAGGGCATGTACACACACAAACACACACACACACGCATACACACGCACACACACCGGCTATCTCACACACACTCCTGTTATAAAACACACTAAGCTCCATCTGGTTCATTAATCTGCAAGTTGCTGTTAAGGCCAGGTATCGCCACCGCTCAGTGAAATGAATGTGTTGCATATCTTTGCACATTTATAGACATATTCAATATTCGAGTGATGGAGGATTTCAGATGTAATAAAGTAGGATTATTTGGAAAGACTAAAAATAACATAAACAGTGATGCTAGCTATATAGCATGTAGACTATCCTCCCTATAGGGGTCATGTTTTTTCTCCCCTTGTCGTAATGTAAACTTTAATCTCTTTTTAGTAGTGCTATATTTAATTTCTGCTCCACTTCATCTCGGAGGGAAATATTGTACTTTTGACTCCAATATATTTTCGTATATTTCAGAAGAGAAACACGACCATTATGAGGATTTTGATCTGATCTTACCTTCCTCTCTTTCTTTGTAAGATGATTGTTGCTGAAGGAGAAGTGAAGGTGTCTCGAGCGTTAAAGGAGGCGGCGTCCTACAAGTGGTTGCAATATATGTATTTAAGTTCTACCTCTGCTATGGGTATCTCCATTGCTAGTGCTTCTTTTAAATATCACTAATTAAATAATGGTGGATAGCTGTATGCGCAGCTGAGATGGCTAAAAGTAAATCTCTTTTCCCCTCATTCTTGATAATGCAGCTCACGGAGGCAGAGAATGCAGAAGGGATATCATTATGGATCATCCCTTTACAATGACCTAATACTGCAGTTTACTGAGACATGAATTTGTTCAGGTTCAGAGGTTTAGCTGTGATTATCCAAGCTTTAGCTGAAGACTCCTCTAATAGAACACCCTGACCTCCAGATCTTTACATCACCGTTCACAGAGGGAAATATTCCTTATCAGATAGCTTATTACATTTCTGCACCATTTTTAGACTGATCTAATGCACACCAAACCTGGACTAAAATGTGTAATATGTAAGCTGATATCAGAATATGTCCATTTAAAAAGAATTCTGAATTTAAGTTTAGGATTTGGCCATTTTATCAATATGTAATGTTGGGCTAGCAAAACCGAGAGAAGGTATAATTCTGAAACAGGAACGTAACTAGCAAATGAAGTCACATTATTAATTGAAGTATAGTAGCAGAACAATTAAAATACTGAAGTACCTCAACATTTTATCAGTATACCGTTTTTTTACACTGTCAGATCTGCTTTTTAGCATAGAGATAACATGCACTGAATAATGACAACACCTCCACAGGAGCCCGTAGATGCTTGAACACAAACGTCACGCAGTTTTCTGTGTGAACCAAAGAAGTGCAGCCTGACACACGTTGCTGGTTTTATAATGTCGTCCCGGCAGCTCTGTTATTTGCCAGGCAGGTGACTAAAAAGAGGGCGTGGCCTCAAAGGTAAGCTCTTTACGGGCCGGACTTGGCCGGGACATCGTGACCTCACACTCACCTTTTACCTGGCTGCTCCCTGACGATAGCTGCTCAGTCTGCAGCAGAGACACAACACTCACAGATCCTCATAGTATTTAGACAAAAACCTGCAGTATTTCAATACTTTTCTTATTGTTCTCTTATCAGATGTAGGGTACGGGTGCATTTTGTGATTTTTTTTAATAGAATTTGAATTCATTTCGTGAACATTACAATCGTAATAATTAAGACGCTAGTTCTTGTTTAATTATTCTGGACGAAAAACCAAAGTGGTAAAACAACAAGATTGCATACAGAAGGCAGCAGTATTCCTTGTGATAAACACATTTTGTAGACGTCAGTTCGAGTTTTCATGTCGGTTTCTCTGCCTTACGACTGCTGATTGTACGTTTTCAGCGTGCACTCTTACATTACTGAAACCCTCGGTTCAGTTTCGCTGCTTTTGAAGTGTGTTCAGAGTCTCTGGATGTTAAATTACACGATGAATTCAGTGAGTACAGGGCAGCAAGGGCTGGGTGCCGTGTGGTTAGAGCCCAGGGAGCTATTAATAACCAGAACTGGAGTGGCCCCAGCTTTTTAAAGTTACATATTACAAACAATCATACTCCAACCTCACTAATCAGAGGAGAGGAGCAGCTACGAGGGCCACCTACTGTACCAGGTTTACACATTTTCCTCTTTAGTAGCCTATATATCTATTCAGCAATAAGGTCTTTTTATTGTATTTTGTATATATATATATGTTTAGAGTAGGATTGGCTAGCTGTCTGAGGCTAGTGTTTGTTTTTAATTTCATTGAAAGTTTATTATTTGAAAATACTAAGTACATTTGTTGGAAAGGTTTTCTCAATATAATGACTTACAATGGATATTCTTTCATTAAAAATAACGTTTTTTGCTGATTTTGAATTTCCAAACTTTGGGTTTTTAAATTTGAAAATCCTTTTCTTGCACGCTTGAAAAGCAAAAACGTATAACATTTGTTTCCAAACTCTGACACCTCTTGTTTCCTCCATTTATTTTGTATTCCTCTCCATTGCCTTCCTCATTAGCTCTCCATCCTTCTAGAAACTGATCCTTACTGTAAGTGACGGCACCTCCTCTCCCCCCTCCCTCCCTCCCTCCCTCTCACAACAATCCCTCCCTCCTTCACTTACTCTCTCCCTCCATCCCTCTTCATTCACACTTCTTCCCCTCTCTGTATTTACCTCCATCGGTCCCCTCTCTGTCTCTGCTGTTGTAGGAAGGATGCTCTCCTGCAGACTCCTGCTTCTGCTGGGTCTCCTCCTGCTCTGCGAAGGTAAGAGAAACACCAACAATGCTGCTTATTCATTAAAGAAAATGTGAACTTCTTAAAAAACAGTGAAAGCTGAAGTAAAGTATGAGTGGCTGCAGACAGCTTAAGGAACAGATAAGTATCCCTTTCCTACTGCCCTTTGTTTAGGTTGAAGCGTGCTGTTTCTGTCTGGTGGTTTTAGAGTATATACACCGGGTCGCACTCACACACACACCGTCTCTCAGCCAGCTATTCATAGGTTACTAATGAGTGTGTTTGGGGCTGGATTGGGGCCACCCTCTCGCTCAGGGTGGGGCGGGTTGGGTAGGGGATGAGGTGTTTTTTTATAGCAGCATGATCCTATTGAGGGCAGTGATGAGCTCTGTGTGTGAGCGGGAAACACAGCGGGGAAAATACCATTAGCTGTGATGCTAAATGCTACCTAAGTTTGAAACTACTAGGGCTGTGTTGAATGTTTTCATTGTTTTGTTACATTTGAAGCTTCTAATTAGGTTGTCTTTGAAGGTTCGTCACATAAGGGCTTGGCTTCTTAAGAGTACATCAAATGTATTTCTAATCAATACCTCAATATCAATAATATTCCAGTTTTTGCTGATATGATATTACACTAGATTATGATCAGAATACTTTTTTTTTACTGGGGGGAAGTTAGTTTTGTGACATTTTAGAGTGAAACTAAATAAAATATATATAAACATTTGAATAATAATAATTTAATAAACATGATAAGTTAAATTAAGAATATGCAATACAAATATAAAATAGAATTAAGCCAAAGTAAAAATCTCTGGATCTCCATTAATGTCTGACCTGCTGTGTGTCCAGGTCAGGAGGAGAGTGGGGGGGGCGAGTCCTGCGATAACTTCACAGACCTGAACCTGTCCCACTGCTTCATGGGAACCGTCCTGTACGTGCGCCTGCTGCTCTACACCCGCTCCAACCTGGACTGCGGCCGCGAGCTGGACCACCACCACCCCTCCTCCCAGCCGCTCTTCAACGTGTCCCGCCCCACCGCCTTCGTCATCCATGGCTACAGGCCCACCGGAGCCCCCCCCATCTGGATCGACCACCTGGTGCAACTGCTGGCGGAACAAGAGGACATGAACGTCATCGTGGTGGACTGGAACAAAGGAGCGGCAAACCTCAACTACTTCACCGCCGTCACATACACCCGGGAAGCAGCGCACAACCTGACAGGATTCATCGAGACCATGCAGGTGAGACGACCTGTGTGGGGAGGATGCCAGCAGCTCTTTTAACCTTTTTAAAAAAAACTTTAATTTACTATTTATCTCAGTCCTAATGTTTCCAGGCAGCTGTGAAAAGTGAACAATATTCACAACACTTTAGTAAATGTTGTGTCTGCAGGAGGAAGGAGCGTCTCTGAGCTCTGTCCACCTGCTCGGCGTCAGTCTGGGAGCTCACCTGGCCGGATTCGTAGGAGCAAACCTACATGGGAAGATCGGACGAATCACAGGTGAGTTAAATATAATTAAATCAATATATGACTTGCCAACAGAGAAGCAGCAGAGCAGTATTCCGTTACACGAGTGCCAAGAGATCTTTCTGTCGCCCTCCCCTCCAGGTCTGGATCCGGCCGGTCCAATGTTCACCAGCGCCATACCAGAGGAGAGACTGGACCCGACAGATGCCATGTTTGTGGACGTGCTTCACACCGACATGGATTGTAAGATTCTGAATTATATTTACTGATTATAACTAAACACATAGGATTGTCTCTGGGACATTAGTGCTTTAGAGAAACCTGGTACTTAACAGCTAAGTACTTACAGGAAGTTTGGAAAGCAAACCTGTTAGTTTACAGTATATTTAAAGGTCCCATGTCATGGCCATTTCTACTGATCATAATTCCATTGTTGAGGTCTACTAAAATAGATTTATATTGTCTAATTTTCCAAACTCACATTGGATTCTCATACAGCATCTCTGTATAGTATGTGTATTCACTCTCTGTCCTAAACGGCTTGTTGGAGCTCCTCCTCCCCGTGAGCCCAGTGGCCGTCTGTGAGACAGTGAGACACAGCGAGACCCAGCCCGAAACCAGCCCGAGCACGAGCACACACACACACACACACACACACACACACACACAACCACAGCCTGGCTGTGAGTTTGTGTGTGTGCTCACATACAGACTCACAGCCTCGCCCTGCCGTCTCAGGCTGAGAAATCCGTGGAGCTGCAGCTGAGAAAAGATTGAGTGTGTGTGTGTGAGGAAGTCTTAACGTAATGTTACGTTACGTCACTATACCCAAATATGTCACTATACCCAAGAAGTAAACAATGGAAAAAAAGAAATCTCCAACGAGGCGTTCTGGGGCAGCATAGACAGGTCTTTTCTGTGTTAGAGTTCTACTCGCTACAGGGTGTACTTTGAGGGTTTGTGACTCTGCAGACCGTTTACATGCATCAAAAGCTACTTAACAAACAAGGGGACGGGTAATAACCAGAAAAGCATGACATGAGACCTTTAAAGAAACTAAATAACCAGCACAAAAATGATGTCTTATTTTCAACATGTATTTTTCCTGTGCAGCGTTTGGACTGAGAGGAACTCACGGTCATATCGACTTCTATGCCAACGGTGGAGCAGACCAACCAGGGTGTCCCAAAACCATATTTTCAGGTAAACACACACTAAGCAATCCAACCAACACCCATGAATCACCGCACACACTCACACTGCAGTTGTGTGTCTCCCTCAGGTAAA
The DNA here is from genome assembly GCA_902827135.1 of Harpagifer antarcticus. Taxonomy (NCBI): domain Eukaryota; kingdom Metazoa; phylum Chordata; class Actinopteri; order Perciformes; family Harpagiferidae; genus Harpagifer; species Harpagifer antarcticus. The sequence goes on along the minus strand of CADEHL010001090.1, from coordinate 5,844,011 downwards.
GCGTACTTTGTGTGTGACCACCAGCGCTCCATGTTCCTCTTCCTGTGCGCTCTGAATCGGACCTGCAGCCTCACCGGTTACCCCTGCTCGTCCTACAGCGACTTCCTGGAGGGCCGCTGCCTGCAGTGTGAGGCCTTCAAACCCGCACCCTGCCCCGTGCTCGGTACGTGCTGAAACCAGAACCAGGTTAATCACAAACTACGTTTACACTTCAAAGGAATTTGCTTTGGTGTCAAACTAAAATAATTATGAAGGTGTAAAAAAGGGGAAACTACAGAACTATTTTAAAAACGATTATGTAATTAACAAATAAAAATAAATGTTTTTATTTAATCTATTTTGAGGTTTTGGGTTTATCTGGATTGAGTCATTTTACTTTTAATAATTAAGTGCATATTCCTAATTATACTAACAAACTTTTAACTCTAAAAACGAATACATATTTTGTAGTAATAGCTTTTACTTTTATTAATTAATTTACTTTGAATAATGATTTTGTTTCGTCCATTAAGTATTTAGGCACTAAACAAAAAGGCACTTTTTTGGTAGTATTGAGAGAACCTGAATCATCCGCCTTATTCTCTCATGAGCCTTTAAAAACTCAGAAAATACTATGTATTTATATAAACAGTAGAAAAATTGAATATGCGCAGTATATCAGAATTTGAAAGTGGAAGAGCGGAGTTTCATCGTGCAGAAATGTGCAAACAATATATAAAAAGTATGACAAATAGCTCACCAAATGTGCACTAATGTAACATTTAATGCTAATCTAAGCTCTTACTGTGATTAAATGGAGCTTGTGTTTCTTTCTGTTTCTACCTGCAGGGTATGATATGAGTCAGTGGAGAGACACGCTGCTGAAGCTCGGGCAGACCAGAGCCTTCTTCAGCACCACCAGCACGCTGCCCTACAGGAGTGAGTCTTAAAAACATCATGCACAAAGCGGACTCACTTAAAAAACAACATTGTTATAGCTTCAACCGACATACAGAAGAATCATACTTTTATGAGTGAAGGAATGTAACAATAAACTGTATTTTCATGCTATTTACGGTTTAAATGTATCTGGTACCTTTTCTGCTTTTATTTCAACTTAATAAATGTTTTCTGTGTGTCAGAGATGAGCTACAGAGTGGACATGGTGACCTGGAACCAGTACCTGCGCTGGGGTGTCATCTTCATCCGTCTGCACAGCGGGAAACACTTCACTGAGGCCCGGATAGACCAGTGAGTCAGGGAAACATCTGGATGCCAGTTTAACCTGAAGGAACATCTGCACAAAATAATGTTATACTCAATTCCTTCCCTCTCTATTCACAGTAAGCAGCTCAGGTTCGAGCAGTACACTTCCTCACGGCTACTGGCCCAGTTCGATGAGGATCTGCAGCAGGTGCACAAGATCTCGATGAGAATCAACACCGGGAACGTGATCGGCCCCCGGTACAAAATCAGACTTCTGAGGATACGCTTCACACCGCTAGAGCGCCCAGAGAGGTCAGAGACACGTCTAGCGAAGTTTGGACATTTCGATGATTTATTGATTTAGATGAGGGATGATAGAATTGAGATAATTGTTTTACAAGACCAAATATTGAGTTCAGCATAATCAAATTAAGCTGAGACAAATTTTTATTTTCTTAGTAGTCAAAAGCTGATTTATCCCTAAAATGTATTTATATAAAATGTTAATATTTGATGGTTGCCATTACTAATTACAGTCTAAAACATGAAGTGTTTTCAGTCACACAAGATATAACGGAAAAAATTTGTTTTATTTAGTTTATCAAGTCGTACGACCACAATAAGATCGTACTTATTACTTAACATATAAAAAAGACGAAGATTTTTTGTGCATTTCCAAAATAAAGTCAAATGTTGGAAGAAGGATAAAATACCTTTTTGAAACGAGCAAAACAAAATGGTATTATTTATAAGAATATTTTCATTTATTGGAAGGGGCTACTTCAAGATTTCACAAGTGTACCCCTTTAAATGCCATTGTGTTTAACGGAACTGCTGTATCTCTTTAAAGCATTTCATTATTTTCTATATAATAAAAGAAACATCTACGCTTTGTCTTTCTCCTCCGTCAGGCCTCTAATGTGCCGTTTCGACATCATCCTGGAGGAGAACATGGAGGTGGCGTTCCGACCGTTACCCTGCGGCTCAGGCCTCTGACTCCCCCAACCACACACACTTTTTCTTCTTCTTCGGAAACACATTTAACTCACCCACCAGACGTCCTCCTGGTGCTACAGGGTCTCCGGGCCCCAGGAGGACCTCCAGGGGTCCCACAGGAGGAGCTGCCGCCTCCTTACTGGATAATGAGGAGCCGAGGAACACTCATGAAGCCTGCCTGTCTCTGCTGTCTCTGCTGAGGGGTTTTTGGAAAGCTGATATAAGTATTAATCTCAGAGGTTAGGAAACACACACGTATTTTTGATTATCAGAAACACTTAATGTTTAAAAGCTAAGTTAAATAAGCTGGTGATATTGTATTTGGAGCTATAAGGTTAATCTATGTCAACAACTGTATTTGTTTACATGAAAATTACACAATAGGAATTGTTGTTGGAATTTGTCTCACAAAAATTATTTATAAAAATATGTATTCTACACTTTTGCTCAGTTTCAGTGCAGCTACAAAGACACATCAATACAGCTCAGTTTCAGTGCCTTAACCTAAGTTCTCAACTTAAAAGAATGTGCTGCTGCTTTAACAGTGACGCTGCTGTGTTTGTCCACAGCAAAATGTAGTTCTGTATTAATGTGTGAAGTTGTAAACTGTGAGGTTTATTATCTAAAAGGTAGCTAAGACAAGTTGTGAATATGGGCGACTTTAAGCTGTTAAAATTGTTAAAGTGACTCAGTAAATGTTTCAGCCTATACAAAGACAAATAACTTGTGAAAGAGTGTTGTAAACCTTAACTGTTGTCTTTTTTATTATGTCTTTTCACCGTGGTTTGAAATAAATAATTTGACAAAAAACAGTAAACGCAAACCTTTTTTACATCTTGATTGTATACAGCTTTCTATGACTCATACTGAATTAAGGTTTGGATCATTTAAATCAGGCGAAAACACATCGAGTGAAAGTGGCCACAGAATATTTACAGCAGTTGCTGTGAATGACTTCAAATTGAGAAACTCAAGCTAGAACAAAACCTCATGATAGAATATTTGCAGTACATGCATCTGATCTTTTCACAGAACACAATTTGACAATTAAGAAAGAGGTTGAACATTTTTTTTGTCAAAATGTCTTCTGTGAAAGGTCGATCCAAACATTTGATAGCTATTCTTTTTTGAAAGTGGCCTGGTCGTGAGCTTCACTCGTTACCCAATAAGAACAGTTGACTTGGCAACAACAAATGACACAAAAGCAAAATGTGAAACATTGTATTTATTCAGCAATAACTGTGTGACGTTAAACTAAACGGTACAGACGTGATCAATCCGAGACAAAGACAGAAATAACGACTTAGTGAACAAAGAGCGTTTTTAAGTACCGTTGATTCACACGAGCGCAATGAACTAAATGTATTTATCTCCAACAATAAACCTGTAGATGTTGGAAAATGAAATGAATTCTGATAAACAGCGACCGTTTGAGTTATAAAAAAACAAACATTGCTTTAAATCAAGACTCTATAAAGTGTATAGATCAAAAACACAAAGACACATTTAAACAAAGATGGAAAGGGGTTTCAACATTCATCTTAAATCAAATAGCTTTTTCTTCACAATTTGATGCAAGGGAAAAACCAACACCATTTATTTGTCCTGAAACACAATATACATTTGATTGGCTTTTTTTGAAGGTTTAAAAGTCATCCGTAACAGGATACATGTCCAGTTTCCGATCACCAGTTAGGACCTAAGAGAGGTGAATACAGAGAGAGAGAAAGAGCTGAGGTCAGGTAGAAACAACATGAGGGAGATTCAGACCGAATGGAAAGAGAGGAGGTGAGGAGGTGAGGAGGTGATGACCTCGGCAGCCAAACACTCCATAAAACAGTTACGTTTCTAAGGGTCGAGAGTTTGGTTTGAGGTTACATAAATAAAACATGACTTCTGACAGATTTCTAATTAGTAGATTTAAATATAAATGTTAATAGAAATGATACGACTTAAAGGTGGGGTAGGTAAGTTTCAGAAACCGGCTCGAGTGCACTAAAATTTGAAAGTACACAGCCGAAAAGAATCCGCCCCTTCCTTCAGACTTCCTTACAGAGCACCTCCTCCAACACACATGAACGCGCACATGACGTCAGCAGACTGGTGAAAGTGGCCGCCTATTGCTGGCGAGTAATAGGCGCATTCACACCGCAGTACTTTTCCCACAAAGGTTCATGAGAACTCTTTTGTCGCGTTCACACCAAAAAGAGCCGGTACTAAAATTAGTTCATGAGAACCTTTTCACCCCCTTTTCCGTCCATGCTAGAGAGCAGGGACTTTCGTGGGAGAAAAAGGTTCCTATTTCTGATTGGCTGGGCGGATTGCAAACCACGCCCCGTAAAACTCCCAAAAAGTTTTGTGAAGCCGCCATTTTATTATCCTTGCATTAGCATTATTAGCATTAGCATTAGCCCAGCAACGCAGAGAGACTAACTTATGGCAACACAAAATAAAACATGGGAGCGGTGGAGATGAGGAGGTGTCGGCGTTCTGGCGATTTACTCAGAAGGCTTCAGTAGAAGCTGCTGGGAGTCCCAGCAACTTCTACTGAAGCCAGTCCCCAACTCCGGGGACTTCCGGCCGGGGATTTTGGGCGGCAGTATACGCCGTGAAGTGGTTTGCGGCCTGCCAGTGAACCCAAAGCAGAAGAAGAAGAAGAAGAAGTGACGTCAGCGGCTTCATTTGCCTAATCCTCCCCCAGGGACTTATTCCGGTTTGAACGTGATCTGTACTTAGTTCATGAGAACTAAAGAGTTCTCATGAACCTTTGTGGGAAAAGTACTGCGGTGTGAATGCGCCTATTGAAGTACTGCTGCAATGCACGCCCAATGACGGCACGCCCAATGAGGGCACGAGATACATTTGTGCGTGCACGAGATGGAAGTCTGACAGACAGGGCGGCAATCGGCGGATTGGTTGTACTTTTTACAGTACTACGGCTTCTTCCACAGATGACATTTTTGTATGGATTTTTTGTCAAAGCACTTCAGATATTCATTGCTATCGGGATGTTAAGAGCATTCCATGGAATATAACAAAAAGTGTATCTCAAGCCGGTTTCTGAATCTTACCTACCCCACCTTTGAGCTAGGCAATAATTCAAATGTATACTCAATTTAATGCTGGCTGGAAAACATGCACTTTAAAAGGGTTACGGTAAAATATTTATGTATTATTATTTATTTTAAAGTTTAATATCGACTGCTGGCAACATTATATTGCCAAGATACAACTAAACAAAATGAGATGTTACCCAAATTGATGATGAGAAGCACACTGGATTGAAAACCATCAGTTTGAGTAATATATATTTTTATGTGAGATCTTGCAAACATGGGAAAACATCCTTAATAATATGTTTCTATTGTTTATGGATCTGTAAGGAAACCAAAGAGGGGAAACTTACTACAAAGCAGTACGTTTGTTATTACAGGAATCTGCATTAAGTGACCCTAATTGAAGCTGTAATCATTGTTCAGTACCTACAGGGGGGCTTCGGTTGTTTGGTCGTCTCATTGGTCCGAGCCGGTTAACGGGGCGAGTGTTTCTGCGCTGGGCGGCGAAGGGAGCGCCTCTCCTTGGTCCCTGAAGAAGGAAAGAAAGGTTTAAGATTCACTTTGAAATCTGACATGCAGTCTCCATTAATCAGATGGAGCACATTGTAGAAAGGTGAGAGGTCAAACTTTAGCTCTTTAACCCTCACCATGTTTCCTTCTCGCCTCCTGCTCTGCTCCTCCGGCCAGTTGGAGAAGCCTTCCTCCTCCATCGGAGACATGTTGTCTCCGTACTCTAAACTCGGCTCGCTGAGAGAAACATGAACACAATGTCCACAAGATGTAAGTTTGCAGATTTTCTTATTTTATATTTATACAATATTACTCTCTGAGAAGAAGAACAATGGGTAAAGTAAAAGTACCTAATAAGATATTTGTGTAAATATTCTATGTTTTACCCTAAACATAAATGATTTTAGGGTCAATAGAAAAGCAATGACAGCAGGAAGAAGGAGTGTAATGTCACCTGATGGGCCCGAGGGGGCGCTGTGACATATTGCTCCCTGATATCGTGACTTTGACTCCCTCCAGTCTCTCCTGCCTCCTCCGCTCCAGGTCGTGCCTCAGGTCCCCCGGGCCCCGCACCGGCTGTAACATCAATCAAAAAACATGTTCTCAAGTAGAAATGTATCCACGAAGCCAATAAGGAATAAGGGATGGGCGATATGGATTTTATAAAATCTTGCAATATCTGTTACACGATACCTCAAGATCAACACTGCTATGATACTGTAGGGTTTCATAAAGGAACATTAGAAAATAACATGCCTTTACTGTCGCGAGGAAGGTGCAAGAAAAGGATATCCTTTATTAAAACCTGAGATAGATATAATATGAATGTATCGCAGAGCCTTATGAGAAAGTCTAGTTCAGGGGTCGGCAACCCGCGGCCCTTTAAGCCCTCTGCTCTGGCTCCCTTGAGCTTAGACAAAAATAAGAAGGAAATAAAATAAAAGTATTTGTAGGACTATTTATATTTTCTTGCGTGGTTGAAAATGTTTCGTATCTTGTATTTTGAGGTGATACTGTGACACATAAATAAAAAACAAAACGGTTTTAATTAGGTCAACTAAAATAAGCGTCACATCCTGCTACGGTCCCGCGCGAGCGCCTTTTCCTGGAGGCGAATAACCTGACCCCCGGCTCGATGAGCGAACTATGGATACATCAAAGAAAAGTACCGGAGGAACACAGAGGGTTTGATTCTGTGGACAGAGTATCTGCTTTCACAGCAAACGATGCTGGGTTACGGTATGTTTGATATGTAGAGAGAAGTGGTCAAAGGTGCTGCAGCCTTTACGTATCGAGGAACAACACGGGAGAGGAAGACAGCTGACCATCTTCAGTCATAATTCAATGGGGTATGTAATTTATTTCAGAAAACACTTTGTTATATTCCATGGAATGCTCTTACCGTCCCGATAGCAATGAATATATTAAATGCTTTGACAATAAATACATACAAAAATTAATCTCTGGAAGCCGTGGCGCTGTAAAAAGCACGACCAATCATCTGAGCCGGCCCGGCTAAATTAACTGGATGGCCTACCTGCCTGTCAGCCTTCCATCTGTGCACAAACTCATCTCGTGCCCTCATTGGTCATGTGCGCGTTCGTGTGTGTTGGAGGAGGGGCTCTGTAAGGAAGTCTGAAGGAAGGGGCAGATTTTTTTCGGTTGTGTACTTTCAAATTCTAGCGCACTCGAGCTGGTTTCTCCATCCTTACCTGCCTACCTTTAACTCTTTTTAGGGTGCAGCTATACGTTTTATTTATTTCAAAGTGGGCCCATTTTAATAATATTTTTTTTTCCTTCAAATGTGCAGAGGACTCCCCAAGTGCTGGGTTTCATTTCATTTAAAGTAGGCCTGTGTATTATTTTTAATTCTCCTTATAAGAGTTCTTTGTTTCTTATTAGAGGTTAACAGTTTTATATCATGTAATAAATAGCCTAATAAATGCAAAGTTTTTGTCTGATATAACAATAACAAACTATGAAATATGTTTTGCGGCTCCAGACAAAAAGATGTTTTGGAAAAAGGAGCAAAATGGCTCTTTTGGTCAAAAAGGGTGCAGACCCCTGGTCTAGTGGTTTTAGGATACCAAGTTAAAAGATGTTTATTTACCAGTAAAGGTCCCAGTCTGGAGAACAGAGGCTCTTCTTCGTCAAGCAGCGAGTTCATATTTAAGCTGAAGCCTCTGCAAGAGACAAAGCAGTCATTTCAGACCCGAGAGAATACAAACATATCGAGATGTATAGAATAAAGTATAAAAGAAAGGAATAAAGTGACAGTAAGATATGTGGAGCACATGGAGCTTAAATACAATTCTACAAGGAAGGGATTTAAATATTTTAAAACCACGACAACAATATAGCAAATAATGAATATAAAGAGTTCTGTATGGTTTATACAAATGTAATTAGTGATTTCTTTCGAACTGTACAACAAGTTTACGAGAAGCAGTCTGTGAACATGCTACGAACCGGTTTTCGTTGAACCTCTCGTCCAGCGTCAGCTCCTCGGTCTCCTCCTCCTCAGAGAAGACCCCTTTCTGAGGCGTTGAGAATCTCTCATTCAGGCTGGCCCCATCAGATCTGAAATACTGCTCTGTAAAAGCAGATAAGAGTTTTATCATACGTCGGGCATTTTTTTTCATGATATCATTTTTGTAAGATGTCTTGAATCCAAATGTTATGTTTTGTGTCTGTTTGCTGTAGTCGTATATATATTGACTTCTAGCACTTTATTATATAGATATATTTGAGCCCAAACATCAATATCATACACACACACACACACACACACACACACACACACACACTGTATGTTTTACTGTTACAGAATTAAACCAAAGCCATAACAGGTAGATGTGTATGCAGTGCTGACCTTTGACCTGGTGCACCAGTGCGATGATTTCCTGGGCGAAGGTCCCGGTGTGCGTGGCACTCTCCCGGTACGTGCCCGAGTGCTCGAGCATCGGCAGGAAGTCCAGGCGCTGCCGGCCGACGTTAACCAGGTCTAACGAGAGCTGCCGGTCGGAGGAGTAAAACAGCAAGCTGCAGGAGGAGAGAGGAAGAATGAAACCTAAATGTATAACTGTGTATAACACATTGGAAATGACCTTGACTACCATTTATATAAGTCATTTTCAACATGAATATCAAGATGACAAGTAGCCAGTAAAATAAAAATGTGTTGTCCTGAAAGACTAAATGTTAATGTACTTTTTATTAAAATTTTAGACAAAATGTTTATTTCTTTTGAAAAATAATGTTTCTTTCTAAATCACATGTAGGTAAATAATATTACATTGAAATAAAAGCAAAGTTGACCTTACCCAGCAAACTTACCTTCCCCGAGTCCCACAATTGATAACTAATGTGTACAATAATTGCACCCTACATGTAGCATAACAAAAGGCCGATGTTCACCCTTGAAAGTAGAGAATCGAATAAATTCATGATATTTTATGGATTTTTTGTTTTTTCAGAGGGAAATCAAGATCTCTCTCTTTGTAGAGACAGGGGAGCTTAATACGTCGGGAGAAAGTTCACACTTCTTTTCTCGATTCATCCATTAAATGTTCAATATCCCGTCAGCAGTTTTGGTTCTTCCGATATGTTGACGACTCCAGTAATGTTTGTGACTCCGCTATGGGGAACTTCATCAAATATCGTGTCTTGATCAATAATCTGTTCAAACTTGCCTCCCAGTTCCTCCGGGATGATCCTCCTTCAGCTTTTGGATCCACTTTCCATTGATTTACATTCTTGCAGAATTTAGAATACTGTTCTTCTCTTTTCTCTTAAAAGCGCTGATGAAACTTCTTTTTTCCATGGATTATATTTAGCTTACCAGCAATTTGAACTTTCTTCTTTCATAAGCGGAGATGTTTATTTTCAGGCTTGAATTTTCTTCTTTTCAGGATGACGATATTTACATGTACGGCTTCAGAGCATGGATGACTTCCTCAATTATCCAGATATGTAGATGTTAATGGCTTTGAGTTGAATGCTGCAAACGTTTCCTTTAGCAACACCAATATGTATTTTCAAGGTTTGGACTTTTATGTTAACCCAATGTTGCTTCAGTTTCTCACTTGTGTTCAGGCTTCAAGTTCCCCTTCTAAAAGCATTGATATTTATCCTCAAGGCTTTGATTAGGAGTCTGCAATCCATCTGATGATGATGATGATGATGATGGTGTACAGGGCTTTCATTTCTCTGTTGAGGATGTTTATGTTCTTATCTTCATATTTTCTTTGCGACAGCATCCCATTGAAAGTGTTGATGTTTACTTGCACGGCTTCAACTTCTTTCAACAACGTGTATGAATTCTGCCAGGTGTCCCATCTTGCTGCTTGTGATAACTGAGATTCACAGCTTCTCATATTTTCCGATATCAGCTGTAGGTGAGGTATATGTTCATCCATCAGTCTCCTACCAAGATGGACAAAAACAATATTCCAGAGTTAGAAATGTTTGCCTTAACGTGGATGCTTCTCAGCGTTTGAATCCTCTTCCTGAAATATATTCGCCAAGCTGCGAAAGTGTTTCAGTGTCTGGCCAATGCAGATCTTCTTCTCACTGCTCATCCAGATAGTGTAGAAACCTATTTTGACCATGCTCTTTTTTCCCCCCTTTCCTCCCACGGATCAATGTATGCAGGTTTGTTCCATTTCAATACATCTGATGTGGCATGTGGACCAACAGCTTTGGTCAAGCTGGAAAAAGCCCTCACCGTTTCACACTTCTTGATTTATCACGATAAAATATTCCAGGTGTTTTCTTTCTCAATGGCAGAGCTATCAGATCTTCCTTTAACCGCCGATTCCTTTCTTATGTGTGCTCAGTTGAAATTGCGATACATCACAACGTAGTATATTGCCTTTCTTTGACTTCCTTCCCTTGAGCGACATTTCTTCAGGAAACAGATATTTCCTCCTTCAGTTTCAGTGGTGTCGGGTTTCCAAATCGCTTCACATCGTAACGGAGGTTTCTTCAAATGAGGCCAAGAATTCCCAACAGATAATGTTGAGATCAGCTCAACCAGAGGTGTGTGGCCTCTGAGGATTTGGTTTAACCTGAAAATGTGCATCAAATAGATTGTCACATCGATGGAGAGCTTCAACAAATGATGTCCGTCCATTTCAGTCCAAAAGAAAAGGATAGAAAAAATGTAATGACATACCAAAGCACATGTAATGTTTGCAGGGTTTTTCCCTTTCTCCTGGGTCATGCTCTTCGTAATGGTTCTGGTTTCAAAGTCCACATTGTACATTTCCCACTGCGAGACTAATAAAGGAATTCTGATTGTGATACGATCCACTTCTGCAGCCTATTGACTCACAACGCTTGCTACTTTTGTGGTCTGCCTGGTGGTGTGCAGTCTTTGGCCTCTATTGTTGTCTTCTGCATCCGAGTGCAAACTTGATGAGACTTTGAATAAAAGTCAAAAATATAGTGCATTCGAGATGAAAGTTGTCATTATGATGCTTCTCTGCCACAAATCAGTAAGGTAATGCATGTTTCCTTCTTTCTTTTTAAACTATATGCCTTGAGTTTTCTTCAGTTTTTTGGAGGTGTTTTGCTCTTCTGCATCATCCTCCTGCATCATCTCCTGCATTAGGCCAAATCCTCCCACTCTTATGATGGCATTAGCACAACAGCAAGCTGGTGAGTGTTCCTATTTGTGTAGAATATAAAAAGAAGTGATTTGCAGCTTTTGTGGCCACTTTCCCAATAACACTCCCTCTCTTCAGTTCTTAATCTTGGGTTTGATTCCTTCTGGAGGGGTGCAGGTTTCCTGGGCTTCTACAGCAAACACGCCGTGTGTCTCTTCCTGATTTTCGTTGAGGGGGACTTCCCCTTCAAATTAAACTTCTGCAAAGCATCCTGGTAATTTGATTCAACAGCAAATCTGGTAGATGCTTGTAGCAAAAGTGCTTTACAGTCCCAATGGGGGGTATAAGCAGAGGTACAAACTGCAACACAATCCAGTTCTTTCTGAGATTTTCAACAAGCCTTCACTTTTCCTATCGTTTTCCTTCCTTCTTAAGCAGCTTTCAATGATCTTAGAAAGAGAAGTGTGAACTTTCCCCTCTCACCCTGGATGATTTATAAAATAATTACTCTACCTGTTTGTTTTTGCGGGTCGGCTCATGTCCACTTTGATGGTTAGCGTTTCCTCCGTTGCGACGCTCGTATGGTTGTTGGTTTTCTGTTCGTTCAATCCTCGCGCCCTCTGACGGGGCATTTTCGGGTCAAAGTCATTCCTCTGTAGGCGATGGTCCACGCTTACCGGCCTCTGAGGTTCCCACTGCTGAATTCTGTCTTCTTCTGCCCACTCAGGCTCCTCTTCAATGGGATCCTCGTAGGAATCATCCCTTAAGGGTCGGAAAGCTGCTCTTTGCTCTTCCAGACCTTGGTATCCCTGGGAGGACTGCTGTACGCGAGGTTGATTCCTTGGAACTGGGGTCCGTCCTCCTTCACCGCGATTAAATTGCCCTTTTGCTTGGCGAGGGCCGCCCCTCCCCCCGGGGTTCACATGACCTCGATTACCATATTTCACGGGGTTTGGTATATCTTTGGGCGTGGGGTTCCTCCTCGTTTCATTATAGTTGGATTCTTTCCAGTTATCTTGAAAATGGCGTCCCCTTGTGTTTTCACCATCATCCACCCTGCTGTCCGGCGCCCTAAAACGCTCCTGGGAGGAGCTCATGGGACGGGGACTCCTAGGTCGATCAAAGTCAGGGTCTCCACGACTGCTACATTTTTCCCGTTGTGGCGGTTGTCTGCTGTTTGCGATGCCGTGACCATGTTCAATGACGAGTGCTCCCGAGTGCCGAATGTCTCCACGGGGGAGGCCCACCTGAGCGTCTCCTCTAAACCTATCTCTGGGAGAGTTCACCGAGTAACGCTGTTCCCCAAAGTCCTCCTCATTCCTGTGTGACAGCATAAGAGGAGGTGACATGGTTCAACAATTATTCATGCTTAAAATTCAACTTGAATGTACACTTTAATTAGCCTTGGATTTATCTCACAGTCTATATCAAATATCTGTTAAACCTATAACAAGAGATCTTTAAACAGATTTTGCCAACAATGATGCCTTTTTCATTAAAAACTATTGGTTCAGTAAAATACATGCAGATTTTTAAGGAATCAGAAAGAGTTGCAATGCAAGACAGTTTTAGGCCATGCAGAATACAAGTAATTTATGTCATGCCAAAATAGGGGGTGATGACAAACAGTAAGTTTGCTCTATGGAAAATTAGAAAGATGAGAATCCTCTGCATTCTTCGTTTCCTTGAGACAGTGCTGCAAAGCTTTTTGCTTTAAATTTACCCAAGGTGAGTGGCGTCATCCATTTCTCTTCTTTGCATTTTAAAGGAGGGGTTCCTCTCCTGCTGTGAGTCCTCTCTCCGTCTGTCTCTAAAAGGACCCTGTGTGTTCCTCTTTTCCCTCTCCCTACCTGGTCCTCCTCTCTGGTCATCCGATCTCACACTGGGACTGAGGTCCCTGAACCCCCCTTGACCTCTGCCCTGCTCCTCTCTCCTCCAGCCTCCTACTGGCTCTCTTTGTTTGTGGTCTGAGTGAGGCCTTGGTGGCAATGTTTCCCTCTCGAGCCTTGGAGGCGACTGTGGCAACCTCTGCCTGTTTTCAAAACTCTGGAATATTTCTTTGAAGCCTCCTCTGTGTCTATCTCCTGCTCCAACTTGCAGCGGGGAAAGCCTCCGGTCATCTTCAAAGCCAACAGCATCACGATGCGGCGATAGTAGTCTTCTGGGGTGAAAGTCCTTCTTGGTTGGATGACGTTGATGCCCAAACTGACGGTCATCTTGGAAAGGAGGGGATCTTCTCTGGGCTTCAGGGTGCATGTCCTCCCTAAAGTAACCCCAGTGTTCCTCAGGGAAGGGGCTCCTATCTGACGGATTAGTGTCCAGGTCTGCAACAACTTTGTGATGATTAAAGTCGGGTTCATCCCATGGGAACCTCCTGAAAAAGAAAATGTAAAAAGAAAACCTGTGTCACCACTTGTAATACAGCAAACAATAAATACACCGTTAATATTGGGATTCCTTACAACAACAAACAGACATGAGTTTTAAGAGTAAATCAAATAAAATCTAACACATTTACCTGTAATGCGGTGATCTGGAGCGTGGTCGTGACATTTTGTCAACCTTTAGGGAAATAGGTTTTTAGTTACAAAATAGAGGTTGCAGACAAACACATCAATACTGTAGAAGCAGTTATTACTGAACTACCTGAACTATTGGTATTGTCAAGGATAAATGTTTTCATTTCATCTGACTGAAAATGATCTAGACTGTCTAGTTTCTAGCAACTGGGAGAACGGTCTATCAAGGGTCACCTTTAATTTGCACCTAGATTTAGAAGCCAATGTCACCCTAAAAGGATTTCAATAATAGAAGACGTCTGTTTACTAAGTGAATCCAAACACTCCTCAAAGCTTGAAACTCAACAGCATAGACTAAAGTTACTGTAAATTATCTCCTGAAACAAAGATAAAAACTGTTAGGAACATATGTAATATATTTTATAGCTGTACAAACAAATTAACATTATTATTATTATTATTATTAAGCCAACGTAATAATACAACAAGATTATTGTATTTACTTGCACTATTTTATCTCTTTTATTGTGTTGCACTGTTGGAGGAGCCTGTGACCTAAGATTTTCAACGACATAACTACACTGTAGTGTACGAATGACAATAAAAGCCTTGAGATAATTAAATGACATGTTAAACATCACGTTAATCCCAAAAAATAACTGTTACACAGTTGCAAACAAGCTAACTTTAGTTGACGTCAAACACTCTTGTTGGGGTACATTGGTGAGCATGATAGCCCCTAGTAGATATTTTTAGATTATTCCCTTAACCTTCCAAAACATGAAATAAATTAAGCTTACTTTTAGCTGGCTGACCCTAAAGCTAATGAGCAGTTAGCAGCTAACCTAGCTCTCTTACCTTCGTCGGCGACACGCGATGGGCTCACGCGGCTACGTTAGCTAAAGCGATGACAAACACGCAAAACCCTGAAATAAAATGATTTGTAATTTTAGATTTAAACCCCTATTTATCATCAGATATAAACAAAAGCTGGCAAAATGTGTTGTGTTTTTAATTAAAGTCTTCAGGAAAATGGCTGCTCCCTTCTCTTCACTGCGTTAAACGTTGTGGCTCTGGGTGTAACTACCTATGCATGGTTACCACCCGATACGACACTTCCGCCACCGTCTTTTCAGAATAAAAAGATTTGTTGTTAAATCTACAGATGAACCATAGAGATGAACACATAACGTATAAATCTATGATGTGGTTCTTTTATATCAAGAAAATAACACGTCATACTTTTAAAGTTGTAATGCTGACTTACCAAAACAATTATTTTCATTTCTAAAATTGTAACTGTAAATGTACGTGTACCTCAGGTCATATTTATATTGATCTTTAATTCTAACGTAAAAAACTGCGCAACTCTTCTAAATTAAACCTTTCTATAGATCTAAAGGTTTACACTCGGTAAAATTACCTTCAGTTAAAGTGGACCTATCATGCTATATTTGAAACATATATTGTAGGGCCATACCTATATAAAACATGTCTGTGACGTTTTTTTTTCAAAATACCAAACAGATCACCCATTGTAGCTATGCCTCATATTGATCAAACCATAGATATATATAAACACTAGATGGCTCATGGGAGATTTTCCAGCGTAGTTGACCGGCCGCCATCTTGCCACAGGCAACAGTTACTCTGATTCGCGTTATGGTAGCTGTTGTATGGTGAGTGATCTGCACAAAAATACTCTTAACTCGCTGAAATCTTGACTGATTTACAAACGGTTTGGTTTATTATAAACATTATTAGCATGGCTATGATACAGGATGCTTGGACATGTTGCAATTGCGGCTTTTCTTTGTGTATGTGGTTGTATTTATTAGCTGGCTAATAACAAGAGGCTGTGAGTGAGACCTAGTATTACAAAGTTGACCCAGCAACTTTACACCAGTGGGAGAGGCAGAACTGCTCTTTCTTTTCAACATAACTTAAGGTACACATGATTTCTTCAAGTGGTTTGGCTTGTTAAAAACATCTTGCATTATGATACAGGAATTTGCTGGCTTTGTGTTTACAGAAGTACCTGACTATGACGGACCTTTGTGCAGCCTACGGATGTTTAATGGCGAATCGCTACTACTAGGAGCATATATCGCCACCTACTACAGGACTGTCTCAGAAAATTAGAATATTGTGATAAAGTTCTTTATTTTCTGTAATGCAATTAAAAAAACAAAAATGTCATACATTCTGGATTCATTACAAATCAACTGAAATATTGCAAGCCTTTTATTATTTTAATATTGCTGATTATGGCATACAGCTTAAGAAAACTCAAAAATCCTATTTCAAAAAATTAGAATAGTTCCTCAGACCAAGTAAAAAAAAAAGATTTATAACAGCAAAACACAATCAAACATTTGAAAATGTCCATTAATGCACTCAGTACTTGGTTGGGAATCCTTTTGCACGGATTACTGCATCAATGCGGCGTGGCATGGAGGCAATCAGCCTGTGGCATTGCTGAGGTGTTATGGATGCCCAGGATGCTTCAATAGCGGCCTTTAGCTCATTAGCATTGTTGGGTCTGGTGTCTTTCAGCTTCTTCTTCACAATACCCCACATATTCTCTATGGGGTTCAGGTCAGGGGAATTTGCAGGCCAATCGAGGACAGTAATGCCATGGTCAGTACACCAGTTACTGGTGGTTTTGGCACTGTGGGCAGGTGCCAGATCATGCTGGAAAATGAATTCCTCATCTCCATAGAGCTTTTCAGCAGACGGAAGCATGTAGTGCTCTAAAATCTCTTGGTACACAGCTGCATTTACTCTGGGCTTGATGAAACACAGTGGACCAACACCAGCAGCTGACATGGCTCCCCAAACCATCGCTGACTGTGGGAACTTCACACTGGATTTCAAGCAACTTGGATTTTGCTCCTCTCCAGCCTTTCTCCAGACTCTGGCGCCTTGACTTCCAAATGAAATACAAAACTTGCTTTCGTCTGAAAAGAGGACTTTGGACCACTGTGCAACTGTCCAGTGCTTCTTTTCCTTAGCCCAAGTCAGACGCCTCTTCCGTTGTCTTGAGTTCAGAAGTGGCTTGACCATGGGAATACGGCTATTGTAGCCCATTTCCCAGACACGTCTGTGAACAGTGACTTTTGATACCTGGACTCCAGCTTCAGTCCACTGTCTTTGAAGCTCCCCCAAATTCTGGAAGCGACTCTTCTTCACAATGCTGTTAAGGCTGCGGTCATCTCTCTTGGTTGTGCAGCGTTTCCTGCCACATTTCCCCCTTCCAACAGACTTTTTGTGGATGTGCTTTGAAACTGCACTCTGTGAACAGCTTGCTCTTTGAGAAATTTCTTTTTGTGTCTTACCCTCCTGATGGAGGGTGTCAATGACGGTCCTCTGGACAGCAGTCAGATCAGCAGTCTTCCCCATACTTGTGATTTAGTTTACTGAACCAAGCTGAGTGTTTTTCAAGGCTCAGGAAACCCTTGCAGGTGTTTCGAGTTAATTAGACGATTCAAGTGATTCGTTGAACACCCTACTAGTATACTTTTTCATGATATTCTAATATTTAGAGATAGGATATTTGAGTTTTCTTAAGCTGTATGCCATAATCAGCAATATTAAAATAATAAAAGGCTTGCAATATTTCAGTTGATTTGTAATGAATCCAGAATGTATGACATTTTTGTTTTTTTAATTGCATTACAGAAAATAAAGAACTTTATCACAATATTCTAATTTTCTGAGACAGTCCTGTACACACGTAGGGAGAGCCGGGACGAAAGTAACACGGGACGAAAGTAACGGAGCGATTTTATCCGAGCCCAAACAACTTTGACCGGCCAAATTACGTCAGAATTATCAGCATTTAATACTTAACAGACCTACTAAATATCAGGTTTAACTGTCAGGAGTAGCTAGTGTTGTCACGATACCAACATTTTAGTTTTGATACCAAGTCAAGAATTGCGATTCCGATTCTTTTTCGATACTTTTCTTAAAAATAGGGAAACAGTCTTAAATGTAATTATTGTGCTTTATTTCACACCAGAACCATAACACCAACTTTTAAACAATGAGAACAATAAATAAAATAAATGACAAGAATTCGTATTAAATAAAATTAATACATTTCTTACAGACAGGCCTCGTGGTTTACGTAGGCTTGCCCTCACTGTCAGAGAAATAGCTAAAATACATCCAAATGTCGCTTCTGGAGTCTTTGTTGTCAACAAGCCGAGGCGCAGCGGCAGTTGCACTCCAACTTGCAGCCATGCTTCTCGTTTTCTCACATGCTCTGGCAGCTAGCGCGTGCACGAGAGAGTTGAGGCACTTCAGCGTGCTTGAGAGGGAGGGACTGCAGGCACGGCTGCAGTGCAGGGAGTGGAAGCAGAGCGCTGAACACACACGGCTCTTATTAAACGGCGCTTTCTCACCGGAGTACTTTCCCCCGTCATTCTTAAAGTACCGATACTAATGAAACGGAGGAATCGTAACGTTTTTAACGGCAGGGTATTGCGGTACCTTTCAAGTATCGGTACACCGTGCAACACTAGTCAGGAGTCAGTGTCTCTCCCCCAAACTCACACAATTCGATATGAACTGAAGAGCCGCATGAAACTAGGCAAAGAGCCGCATGCGGCTCGAGAGCCGCGGGTTGGCCACCCCTGCATTATCTGATATCAGAGCTATACTCCTGTACAGAAACTAATAAAATAGAGATATAAGATTGTAATTTCAGTGCGGCAAAATGTGCAAAATATAATGGACTACATTTGTCATCTCTTATGTCACTTGATATGAATGTATTGAAGTGTCCGTTTGCATTACAATACGTTTGTTTATTCATACCAACTTAATGACACAATAGGCTTGATGAAGTTTATTGTTCATTTCAGCAGTTTTCCATGCACCACATCTACAATGATATATTCCACCAAGCTGCAGTGTCACAGAGTTAAGTAATATTAGGATAAACATTATGTCCTTTACTTCATATACACAGGGACCCCGGAGACCCTCTTACAATGAGCTTCAGCAGAATCTGGAGGAATAGAGAGTTAAAGTGGAGAGAGGGAAGCCAGCAGAAGAGTGACAACATAAAACAAAGTGCTGAAGGTTGCAGCAGTGACAGCTTTACAATTTGTCCCCTCAATGTGGCACCTTATGTGCAGTAAAAACGTTTTTCTGCAACAAAAGGTATCTTTAACAACATTCTTTGCACCTAGATCAAAAGTGTTCTCTATTTTACTTTTGCTACCCAACAAAAAGTTCCTGTGACAGTAATCATTATTTTTAGCCATGGTTGAATTAACCTAGAGGCAAAAAAAAGACTCAGCTAAACATCAGCTTACTCTTTCCCTTCAATGTAACAGATCTATCAAAACATATGCATAAATGGGTCACGTTATAAATGTAAATAAAAAAAGTGATGTTCTCTAATATGTCTGGAAGTGACGTAGATTTATATAATGGCATGAAAAGTTTACAAAATTAGAAAAAGAATGTGATTTTGCCTAAATACTTCAATAATTGAACAGAGTTTGGTTGGTGGCATGTTGAAGTATTGTTCAACAAAATATAAAAATGAAGTCAGTCCATAATGGAGGAAGAAAAACAAAATATTTGAATAGATCAAATTGAACGTTATTTTTCCTTAATATGCAAACATTGTACAATTTGATTGGTGCCTTGATTGGAATTTCGTGTTCTTCACCAGAATGACATACCTGGCATCTGGAAATAATGCGGCGAGAACAAATGGACAGAAATATTTCCTTAAATACACAAACAATTGCACAGAGTTGTGTTGGCCATTTTTTAAAGTTCTACAGAGGGGAGTTTGAAATTATTACCTCAGTCCTTCTACAATCAATCATGACTGTGGACCTGATCATGTACACATGAAACCTTATGTGGCCCTTGAGATTCTGTGGCCCCTGGAAAGTTGCATGCTTTGCCCTGCAGATCTGCGTTATAAGATGCAGCTGAAACTCATACACAACCTCAAGGGAAATGTGTAGTTCTTGTTTCTCTTCTTTCAAGATGTTTAAGTAAAAAATGGCAAAAATGCACATGCTGAATGAAACACAGCCTGAAGACAGAGCGCAGAGGGCGGGTTGGTTTTACTTCACAGAGGTGTAAGGCGTCAGAGGTGATGAGACACCAGACTTCTGAATTGGTGAGGTATATTTAAGTTTCGGGGGTGGGGAGGTGAGCTGAGGTGTAGATACAAGCGTCTTCAGAGCAGTGGAACACACAACTATTGTAAGTGCACACTATTAACTGCAGCTAGCGTGGTTACAGTCAGTGCCAGACAAATACACAGCACACTGTCAACGTTTTCCCGACCTGCAGATAAAAATACAGGACTTTTTAATTTTTTTTTCGCTTCTTCATGTTTTTGCTGTGGATTGTCCGCAAAACGTCCACGAGCAGCAGAGAAACCAAAGCGACAGGCTAAGTGTGATTAAGGGTCAACAGCGGGGGTTATAATGTTTTTTATGCTGTGTCGGGGCGACAGGAAATCTACAGCAAACTAGGATTTTATAGAAGTCGCTGTGAGCAGAGGTGAGATAAACACACACAGAAACCATCGGACAGAAATTCCCACACACTGTTCAACACGGCTACAACCATTAACAGCTCAACTAGCTAGTTCTCACTGAAGATGCTACACAGAATTCACAGGGTTTTTTACAGCTTCCCCTCCAGATAAACTGCTGCTATAGAGCCGCTCGTCCACAACGGCTGGGTCTATTTACAGTTTTACAAAAGCAAGGATGAGATATTAAAGCAAGTGATACTCGAGTGTTATTTTGTGACAGTGCAACTGGGCAATACTGGCTTCAACAGATGAAATGATGGCAAGGTGTCTGGGAATTTCAGGAGATGTAATCTGTAAACTAAAGGTTAATTGAGGTCTGCAGATTAGAGCTGACTTTGAACTAAAACATTCCCAGACTCATGCCTTTACAGTAGGTTTTATAACAGTGTGTAGCGAGTTTCCTTAGTTAACAGTCTTTTTACTTTCCTAAACTCAACCTTTTTTATTTGACATGCAAGAATGCTGATCCCACTTCCTTCTCTGTTACATAATCGTATTCATTTCTTGATATATTTCACTTTATTTGCATGATTTCGTCAAACTGTGTTGTGTTTTTAAGAGTCAGAATTGCCCATTTGCACTGCCTCAAATGTTTTGCCAGAAGCTCCACTGTTATGCGTTGTTTGGTAATACAGATGTGAAATTAGTTGTTCAGCATTTGTTCTTTGTGGAAATGTTGATTGTTGGTGATGTTGCAGACAGAAGTGACGCTCTTTTGGTCTGTTCCTCGTGTTTCTGACCAACATGCCAGCTCCTGAGAAGGTCCTGAGGCGGGACATATTAAGAAAGAGAAGTGATAATTATCAATAAAGGTGCATGTAAGAAATTGGATCAATAAAAGTGTGGCAACGTAGATAAAGTTTAATGAGTAAAACAAAAATAAAAAGAGAGAATAATGAACATTCTATTCTACTTATTATTAGTATAATTTGTAACAATATAAAAATATATATTTTAAACATTTCTGATTTCTACAATTCCAATAATGTTACCTTCGTGAGAGGGTCTGTAACAATCTGTCTGTTAAAAAAATAAAATAACCTACATGGCAGTTTGTTTGTGTATTTTGAATAGTGGTACATGACACAAAAATAACATTTGAAATGTCTGTGCTGTAATGGGATAGTCCTGTTACATTTGAATTGTTGAAAAAAAGAGAGTGCCTTGCAGTGTTTGTGATTTTAGCATAATACAACAGGTGTTACAGGTGTGATACTAACCTGAATGTAAAAAGAGTGTTGAGGTTGTGTATCTGATTTTGAAGGGGGGTCTGTACCTGGCTACTGGACATCCAGCTTGCTGGGGCCGAGGCTGTGGATGAGCTGCGAGGACTCGGAGGAGGCGCTGTACGCCTGGATCAGCAGGTTCTTGTTCAGGTCCCCCACCCCGCTGCCCGCCTGCAGTTTAGGGTAGGGGGCTGTCTCCGCTCCCTGCCGCTGGGCTCGGCCGTGAGCCTCCAGGTCCATCATCAGGTCCCCCCCCTCTGTGAGCGGGGAGAACTCATGAACGCTCGGCTGCTCGTCCCTAGACACCGGACTGATGGAGACAGATGGAGAACTTCAAGACACGATGGTGACAAAGACAGGATAGTCTATAATTATTTGAGCTTTTAAAAGTCAGTAGACATTTTGAGGTTTCTTTCACAACATGAGATCAGTTAGCAGTTTCCGTGTTAATGCATCTTGTGACATTTTTCTACCTTCACCTCAAACGTCCAACAGCAACTTTTGTCTGTTTGGATGAGTTTATGAGATGCAAGAATGGGTGAGACAGACCTGGTGAATATATAGCGACTCAAAGCGCTGTTTTAAGATGCTAGAACGGTTGCTGAAATTGTGAAAAATGTAATTGAGCAAGAAGTTTTGAGAAAACACCTGAGAGACACACAGACAGGTGGAAGACTCTGACAGAGACAAAGGTGTCTCACCTGACGTCCATGGACTGGACTCCATCAGACAGCTCGTCCACAAAGCTCTTGTTCTCCAGGGGTCCCAGCATAATGAGGGGGGCCTCAGCTGGAGTTGGGGCGTCCTCCTCTGAGGGGACCCCAGCCTCAGGCCTCAGGTCAGTCACTGCCATCACACAATATAATGGTCAGTTGCTTTCAAAATGCTCAGCATCACTAAAAACACAATACTGACAGAAAACCAGATGGTTGATAATGACTAATTCGGTGGAATCCATTATGTACACTTTAACATTATGTGCAGTAACATTAAAGTGTGCTGATATCACAGCAAAGAAAAGACACTTTGAGTTCAGAGAGGTCAGTAAATGCTGCAGTATACTTGGTGTTGTGTTGGTGTTTTAACCAGCAGGTGGCGCTGCTCTCCTGCCTGTATAACACTGCTGAGTCACACTGCAGCGACTCAATTTATCTAATTATACAGAAACTAATTAATCTGGAGGAACAGCTAAAGTTTTGTAACATTATTAAAGGACAAAGTTATGTGTGCTTCTTTCACCTGCAGCACCAGACAGAGGCTCCACTTCACTCTTCCTCGTCCTCTTCATGATCTCCTCAATTCTCTGTGATGGAACATTTTATTTTGTATTATTTTAAGTTTTACTTTTTACTTGCAATGAAACTGATCGTATGTGTAGATGTGTGCTACCTTCTTCCTCTGCAGTCTCTCCTGCTCCTCCTGCAGGTGCAGCAGCTCTCTCTCCTGCCTCTTCCTCTCCGCCTCCTTCTGTGCTCGCAGGCAGGCCTCCTCCCTCTGAAACATCCCATAATTCACATTTTCTGTCTGTACTTCACAATTAAGAGTAAAGCTGAGTTACAGTTGCACATACCACATTCATTCAAAGTATTTCCATGTTAAATAAAGGCTTTAATTACACTCAACAAAAATATAAATGCAACACTTTTGTTTTTGCTCCCATTTTTCATGAGATGAACTCAAAGATCTAAAACATTTTCTATATACACAAAATAACCATTTCTCTCAAATATTGTTCACAAATCTGAATGAATCTGTGATCGTGAGCACTTCTCCTTTGCCGAGATAATCCCACCTCACAGGTGTGGCATATCAAGATGCTGATTAGACAGCATGATTATTGCACAGGTGTGCCTTAGGCTGGCCACAATAAAAGGCCACTCTGAAACATGCTTTATTGGGGGGGTCTGGGGAGGTCCGAAAACCAGTCAGTATCTGGTGTGACCACCATTTGCCTCACGCAGTGCAACACATCTCCTTCGCATAGAGTTGATCAGGTTGTTGATTGTGGCCTGTGGAATGTTGGTCCACTCCTCTTCAATGGCTGTGCCAAGTTGCTGGATATTGGCAGGAACTGGAACACGCTGTCGTATACGCCGATCCAGAGCATCCCAAACATGCTTAATGGGTGACATGTCCGGTGAGTATGCTGGCCATGCAAGAACTGGGATGTTTTCAGCCTCCAGGAATTGTGTACAGATCCTTGCAACATGGGGCCGTGCATTATCATGCTGCAACATGAGGTGATGGTCATGGATGAATGGCACAACAATGGGCCTCAGGATCTCGTTACGGTATCTCTGTGCATTCACAATGCCATCAATAAAATGCACCTGTGTTCGTCATCCATAACATACACCTGCCCATACCATAACCCCACCACCACCATGGGCCACTCGATTCACAACATTGACATCAGAAAACCGCTCACCCACACGACGCCACACACACTGCCATCTGCCCTGAACAGTGAAAACCGGGATTAATTCGTGAAGAGAACACCTCTCCGACGTGCCAGACGCCATCGAATGTGAGCATTTGCCCACTCAAGTCGGTTACGACGACGAACCGGAGTCAGGTCGAGACCCCGATGAGGACGACGAGCATGCAGATGAGCTTCCCTGAGACGGTTTCTGACAGTTTGTGAAGAAATTCTTTGGTTATGCAAACCGATTTCTGCAGCAGCTGTCCGAGTGGCCGTTCTCAGATGATCTCGGAGGTGAACATGCTGGATGTGGAGGTCCTGGGCTGGTGTGGTTACACGTGGTCTGCGGTTGTGAGGCCGGTTGGATGTACTGCCAAATTCTCTGAAACGCCTTTGGAGACGGCTTATGGTAGAGAAATGAACATTCAATTCACGGGCAACAGCTCTGGTGGACATTCCTGCTGTCAGCATGCCAATTGCACGCTCCCTCAAAACTTGCGACATCTGTGGCATTGTGCTGTGTGATAAAACTGAATATTTTAGAGTGGCCTTTTATTGTGGCCAGCCTAAGGCACACCTGTGCAATAATCATGCTGTCTTGATATGCCACACCTGTGAGGTGGGATGGATTATCTCGGCAAAGGAGAAGTGCTCACTATCACAGATTTGTTCAGATTTGTGAACAATATTTGAGAGAAATGGTTATTTTGTGTATATAGAAAATGTTTTAGATCTTTGAGTTCATCTCATGAAAAATGGGAGAAAAAACAAAAGTGTTGCATTTATATTTTTGTTCAGTGTAAGAAAGGTGAAAATCCAAATGAAGACCTATCATGGTTTACCAAGTGGCTCAATGATCTTGTTTTCAGTCTTTATTGAGAGGAATTTCAATGAGATATTCCTCTCAGGTTTTATTTGTGCTCCAAAGAGTGGTCTTTGTCATGGGAAGAGGACTACAAAGCCTGTTGTTGATTATGGTAAAAATGAACAATGGATATGTCCTTAATTTTGTATCTCTATTCATCACAAGGAATAATAATTACCAAGAGTCTATATATATATAAACATGTCAATTAAAAGTATATAAAAATAAAACACAACAGTTAAAAAACGAAATGAAAATGAACAAATTAATTTATTATGAATATAGTTTTAATAGTTTCCTTTCTAACTAAGGTCAATTACAATGTGTTCTTTATTTGTATGTCATTGCTGTATTATGTTGCATTATTTTTGAATTACAAAAAAATAATCTGGCATCTCTTATGTATGTTTTCAATGTACAGTACAGGGGTGTATCAGTGTGAATGGTTTCAAACTCAATTATGTGTACGAGTACAATATAAACTCAACAAACCACAACGGAGTAATGGTGCTTTTAAAAGAACATAACATTTACACAAACAAATAAATTGTGCCCTGACCTCTTTGTCCAGCTGATCCTGCATGTCCTTCCATCTCTGCTCCTTCTGCCGTCTCTCCTCATCCTCCCTGTTCCTCTTCTCCTCCTCCCGCTTCACTCTGTCCTCCTCCGCCTGCACTGCAGCTCGCTCCTGCCTCTCTCTCTCCTCCTGCTGCCTCCTCTGCTCCTCCTCCGCCCTCAGCCTGCAGGAACAAAGCAATTAAAATGACTACATACCTTTTCATTCTGTGTCAGCGTAGTTTCCCGACGTAGCTATGCTTTAACACACATCATTTGGCGTCGTGGGGTCTATTTTTTTTACGTGAGCCTCTTAGAAATAGACCTGGGATTTTATTTCGGAAATAATTGATTGCAAAATAGTAAATGATGGGAGACTATGTTGGCCCCCGTCTATAACAGATAGCAAGACTACAAATGATTTTATTGTGTAAATTACACAAAATTCAAGAATTTGTAATATGTTAATCGTTTTGATTTATTTATTATGTTAACATACAACATAAATATGTAAAAATGTATCTGTTTTAAAAATAATAAAGAGTTGGTTAGAGTCCGTTACATGCAAAGTGCACATTCATACCTAAATACACATGCAAACATACATATTAGGCTAATTACTGATTATCTAACAATTATTTTCTCGATCGATCTATAGAGTTTCACATTCGCTATATCAAAAGATGATTTATACCCCAAAACTCAAAGATATTAAGTTTCTAATCACAATGAAAGAAACATTTTAAGAGGAATTACTTTGTTATTGAAAAAAAGACATATATTGATTAATGTATTTGTGAAACCAAGTGTGTCAGCTGTAATGCACCCCCACCTCTCATCCTCCTGCCGCTGCTTCTCCTCCTGCTCCTTCTGTATCCGGGCCAGACGGCGTCTCTCTGCCAGCAGCCGGGACGCCTCCTCAGCGTCTGTCGTCCCTCCAACGCTCCGCCCCGTGGGTGTGCTCGGAGACTCTGTGTGGAGGCAAAGATGGTGCAGCATGACTTAACATAAAAAAACAGGAGTCCTTCAGGAGTCAGGAAAAGATGCAAATCAGACCTAACGTGTTAAATACAGGCAGGTTGTGCAGGGATACAGTGCTGTATTTATCTAGCTCCCCACAAAACACAGAGCCTTTGTTTTGGGATGGATCAGTGGACAGACGTTTAAACCAGAGCGAATATTTATTAAGTAGTAGTTTTTACCTAGAGAACAAAAAAAGACAAACATATTCAATATATAATCAACTCTTCTGTGTCTCATTCTGTCCAAAATTCTCCTTTTGTTATCGGAGCACATTTATCAATTCAAAACGGTTTAATTTTTAATGGAATCATAGAAACTTTGTAACTTTATTAATTTATGAAAACAATTTGTATACTCTAGGGTTCATGAATTTGTTGTTTTATTTTATTATTTTTTTATTGTTTTGACTGTTTTTAGGTCAGGTGAGATCAGGTTTAAGTTTAATGGAGGAGTCTTCTTTAGTTTATCATTTTTTATTATTTGAGCCCTTTTTTCTTATTGATCTATTTTTGAGTTCATACAAAAAATGTAAGTCCCTTGAAACAATTATTTAACTTTATGAAATCCAATTTCTTAAATGTTGCTGCCTCTTTCCCTGGAGAGCTGGGTGATAACGGGGCAAACCTTAATTAAAATGTCAAGGTTTTATTATGTGAGCAGCACATTGACTTAATGCTGTCTTGAGATATTTATTCATTCCCTATAAAAAGGTGTCTGAGTAAATGCAGCTGAATTTCTTCCAGGTGGGTGAACTAATTTCCCAACATTGAGTTACCTGCGTTCAGTTCTTTGCTGGTGGATTTAGGGATCCTTTTCTCAGAAGTTTCAGATTTGTTCGATTTCCTCTCCAGGGTGGTGTGACCCTTCCCCTCAATGTGACCCCTGTCATCGGTGCCGGGGGTGGTGGCCCTCTGCCGGAGCGGGGAGGGGGGGTACTGGCCAGGGGAGCAGGGAGACTGGGCGCGACTCCTGTTGGACCTCACCCTGAGAACCAGCACAACCACGTTAGGTCACCTGGACTGTGATCTGTGTGTGTGTGTGTGTGTGTGTGTGTGTGTGTGTGTGTGTGTGTGTGTGTGTGTGTGTGTGTGTGTGTGTCCTAGCATTACTATACTTGTGGGGTTAGGGTGAAGACTTGGTTAGGTCTAGGGTTAGGGTAAGGGTAAGGTTAAGGGTAAGGGTTAGGGTTAAGCGTGTGTTGGTTATGGTTAAGGTTAGGATAAGTCTCCAGGAAATGCATGTAAGTCAATGTAATGTCCCCTGGAGTGATGTATACATGGTGTGTGTGTGTGTGTCTTACCGTTTCGGTGTAGCGGGGCCCTTGCTGTTGGCCCTGAAAGAAGAACTGCGGTTGGGAATGTTTGAGTTATCCCCCTGCAAGTCACAAAAGGTACAATTACATTATAAACAGTCCCTCAAATTAAAACAATTACAAAATCTGTAAAAAGTTATCTTATAATGCAACAATGGTCACAATGTTTTCTGTTGTTGTTTTTATAAATCAACTGTTCACCTGTTTTGGACACTTGAACAATCTGTGTGTAAAATACTGAGCTGCAACAATAGCATGTCAATTATTCTGACTTTGGTGCACTTCTGAGGCTTGATTCAGAGATTCAGCTCTTTACTTTACATTTCACGTTAAGAGCCACTCGGTCAAATCAGGACAGAATTCTGCTGCATTGCTTGTGCGACACAAAACTTGATGAGGGAAGCTGAACAATTGATTGTATTCGATAACGGTAGACAGTTACAGAATCTATCTAGATATATACAAGAAAACATTTTACCACATCAGTTATATCTTCTTTCCAAAATAAACCAGCAAGGTTTGTGGGAAATGTAGTCTTATTGTGAAGAAACAATAGCAACCCTACCAACACTACCAACAAGTCACCCTCACATACATGTCTTTACAGTAATTCTACAAATATTGACATCAATGTACGCATAGTAGGAACCTGAATCTACAGATTAAACGTGTGTGTGTGTGTATGTATGTATGTGTGCATTTACCTGCAAGATGCAAGCATGACCACAACAAAACAAAATGTCATAAGTAGGGCTGTCAGTCGATTCAAATATTTAATCGCGATTAATCGCATGATTGTCCATAGTTAATCGCGATTAATCGCAAATTAATCGCACATTTTTTATCTGTTCTAAATGTACCTTAGAGGAATATTTTTCAAGTTTTTAATACTCTTATCAACATATGAGTGGACAAATATGCTTTATGCAAATGTTTATTATCATTTGAACAATGACAAATATTCTCATGAATATTAAACACAACAACCTCTGAACATTACAAATATTCGCCTCAATTCAACCTGGAACCTCTTTCATACAATAATACAATACTGTGTGTGTGTGTGTGTGTGTGTGTGTCTGTGTGTGTGTATGTGTGTGTGTGTGTATGTGTGTGTGTGTGTGTGTGTGTGCGTGTGTGTGATGGATCGTTGCAGCTATGTGCAACTCAAGGCATATGCTCGAACGGGAGCTGCCTGGACGCTGCAATCATGTTGCACGCACTATCGGTGCTGAGTGTGCTGACTTATCGTACAATGTCCCACTGTCTGGCTTCCTGCATAAAGTCAAGTGCTCGGCGCAGTTGTGGCGAAATGTCGCTCCTCTGCTTTCATTTAAACAGCTCCTTATATCCGTTAGCGCAGCTAGCTAGCACCAGATGCTAACAACAGCAATACATGTAAGGTCTCTCTCTCGCTCGCTCGGGCCACACATACACACACCCTCCCGGTCCTCCCAATAGCCAGTCAGGGCCTGCCGGTGAGCGTGGAAGTGTGGTCCAAGCTTGTCCAAGTTTGTAGAATGTATTTTAAACCCGATGTGCTCTGAAACTACGGGGCGGCCGAGGAAAAAAATACACATGCGTCAATCGCGTTAAAATAATTAGTGGCGTTCATTTTTTTTTTGCATTAACGCATTATTAATGCGTTAACTTGACAGCCCTAGTCATAAGACTTGATAATGTGGCCTTTGAGTCTTGAACAGCTCACTGTTAATGATGCTGTGTGTGTATAGTTCTATTTGTGTGTGTGTGTGTGTGTGTGTGTGTGGTGTGTGTGTGTGTGTGTGTGTGTGTGTGTGGCCTAGCATTACTATACTTGTGGGGACCTAAATCTGTCTACACAGTCACGTGTGGGGACTCGCCTCCCTTATGGGGACAAAATGGAGGTCCCCATGAGGGGAATCATTCATTTTAGGGTGAAGACTTGGTTAGGTTTAGGGTTAGGTTAAGGGTAAGGTTAAGGGTAAGGGTTAGGGTTAGGGTTAGGCATGTGTTGGTTATGGTTAAGGTTAGGATAAGTCTCCAGGAAATGCATGTAAGTCAATGTAATGTCCCCTGAAGTGATGTATATATGTGTGTGTGTGTTTGTGTGTGTGTGTGTGTGTGTGTGAGTGTGTGTGATGGCTGACCGTGGGTGTTTTGGCTTTGGTCTCTTCAGGCAGTCCAGCGATGCTCCTGCGGTTGGAGGAACTTCTGTGCGGTCTGTGGTTGTTTGGGGAAGCTAGTCGATGAGACACAAAAGACACTAACGCGTCACGAACCAACACACATGCAAAACACAAACACGCACAAATGCATACAGACCATGACGATAAATACAGAAAATCAGAAACTCCAATTGAGTGAAGATGACACACTTGAGCAAAATATTCAAAATACAACTATGTGTGTGTGTGGTAATTCTCCTTTTGAATCACTAGGATAACATTTTATTGCAT
Organism: Harpagifer antarcticus; assembly: GCA_902827135.1. Taxonomy (NCBI): domain Eukaryota; kingdom Metazoa; phylum Chordata; class Actinopteri; order Perciformes; family Harpagiferidae; genus Harpagifer; species Harpagifer antarcticus. The sequence goes on along the minus strand of CADEHL010001090.1, from coordinate 5,813,715 downwards.
GTTTTTTGAATGCTCGTTCTTACCTCTCTCTGGTGAATGGAGGGCAGCTGAAGAGTTGGAGAGCTGTTTGTTGATGATCTGATCCATCCCTGGCGGAGACAGGAAGTCACCGACTGATTAAAAAAAAAACACACCACTTACTCACAGACACACATGACAGAGAATCAGAGCACTGCCTGCTGGGGCTGTATCGAAGGAGGATGTAGATGTCACGTTCAATAAAAGGTCCCGAAAAACAAACACCCATCACACGACAAACACCAAACTGCTGCCTCACACAGAAAATAATCCCGCTGATCGATAAACCATGCAGGCAGGAGAATAAATTAACCTTGGTGATGTGAAATGAAGCAGCAGAAACCAGAGCAACCTGCTTCATCATGAAATGGAGGCTGATGATACAGAGGCTGCCATTGCAGTCCAATGAAATATTCCCAAAGCTTGTGAAGGCACCACGACAACATAAACACAATCAACATGCACAAGGTAATCAGATCACTGTGCATCACAAGAGTGGATTATAACGTGATTTTTGAAGGTTCATAGTTTTACAATTTCCCAAATACTCTTTTTTGTGATGTGATATTATTCAGATTAACTTGGGTTGTTACTATTAACAGAAATAGTTTAAGTACTGTATTCGTTTAATGTGCTTTCTGGTGGAGATTCTAATGAGAAAATCAATCATTTGAGGCAGGAGCGTTTTAATTTATATAAACACAAATAGAAAAAACAAGATAACAATCGAGAGTTAGAGCTGTTGACTTTGGGCTCCAAAATATAAGAAGTATACGTTCTTATGTCAAGCCAACTTGAACAATGATGTCACCATCTTGATGCAAGGGAGCCACGCCCTTAAATACAAGCTATTTTATTGTCTGTTTTACTATAAATAGTAGCATAGTTTACTAAATGAACATCATGCTGTATTTAAGAGGACTTGATTCTAGAGATTAAGACTATACAATCATTAGAAACATGTTCATTTAGGTAATAAATCAAGTAAGAGGTAGGGTCATTTTCTCATAGACTTCTATACAATCTGACAATCAGACAAAGGAGTTGCCCGCTGTTACATTACAAATACTCTAGATTTAAGCAATTTTTGCATTCCCTTCAATTTACAGACACTGAGTCCATGTCCACTTATTTTGCAGTGTTTGGTTTTAAATAGATTGAAAGTGCAGATTTTTCTAAAATACCCTTCAGGTTTGCAGCAAAATTGCAGCTGTTCAGCAAAAGGGCAAAAAATCAAACGAGAAAACATACATTTCTGCAGGGGCTGTTTCTGTAACAGGGTGGGTGTGTGTGTGTGTGTGTGTGTGTGTGTGTGTGTGTGTGTGTGTGTGTGTGTGGTGTGTGTGTGTGTGTGTGTGTGTGTGTGTGTTTTAATATGATCTTTGTCCGTGTGTGGGTGGTAGGTGGGGTCTAATAAGTTTCCCAGATTGCTGCAGGGTAAATGTCTGGAATGATGTACGGTGTGTGTGTGTGTGTGTGTGTGTGTGTGTGTTTTATAATCTGGGTTCCCTGCTAAGAATGATATATATGCATCACTAAACACAGCCCTGGGCCAGGAAGACAGGAAGTGGAGCAGCCCTTTGTTGTGATAAGGGTGGGGGTCTGTGTGCTTGTTTGTGTGTAGGGGGTCTCCAAACCAGACACTCAATAGCAACAGAGGTGGAGTGGATATACTGAACGGACCGATAACCTGAAACGATTATGTTTCTCTCTCTGTTACACACTCAGTCACATTCAGCTTGTGTTTAGTAAATATATTTAATATTGTCTCAAATTCCTATCTAACTATACACTGTTTGTTTGAAATAAATGAAAGTGTATTTATTCAGCAAAAGATTAATTTTTGTGTGATTTATGCAATCAACAGTGACAGAGAAAAATGGGTTGACCTTGTTTGAATCTCTCCATGAATAACACATATGATGTTTGTCAATTTAAAAGACACATTTGCAAGTCAAGAAAGGAGCAGTTGTTGACTAATACGTTAATTAGAAAGACAAATCAGGTAAAGTAACATCCCATTTGTGCATGGAATATAATAAGTTAGCTAGCTAGCGATTGTGCAAGACCTCAGAGGATGTTTACTGAGCAGTTTCACACCAAAATTAATTGGACTACGTCAAACAACAACAAACTGTGACGAAATTATCTTTCAAATTGGCAAACATCTTATATGTACAATAGTTTATGCCCTAATTCAAACAGGATCGATAAAAGATTGATCTCGCGCTGTTGACTTCCATACATTTTCTTTCCAAAATAAGGTCCTATAGTGGACACCCTTACTGGTAGGGACTCTGCCTCTTAATTGAGAAATAAGAAGATTTTACAAGCAACACCGCAGACACAGTACACACACGCCATAAACACACTGCAGACGGTAAACAGTCGATGCGGCGGAACACACACGTCCACACACACATGCAGACAGAGGAACAGCTGCAGGAGGGACAGCAGGGTCTCGGTGATGGCGGTGCGGGGGGGGGGGGGGGGGCGGTATGAGTGTAGCACACACAGAGTCATGTGATCTGTACCGTTAAGGGATTGGTTGGCGTTGGATGCAGCAGGAAGCTCATTGGGCTGAGTGGAGCCAATGGCATTGCAGGGCGGGGTCTTAGGGTTACCTGGGCATCAGGTGAAGCACAGCGGAGAAAGCAAAGCATTACACACATACACACACTCTTGTCCACAAGCTAGACAAACACACTGATTTAAACAGTGAACAAACAACCTGATCCACACAAGACTTAAGGCAGGGGGTTGACATACAGTACCTCTTAATGCCGAAATGATCAAGTCAAAAAGATTCAAAATGCAACCGAGCAATAAAGCAGTGAGTAAAACAAAACAAATGCTACTTTCAAAATTAGCCTGTGAGATAGTTTTCTGCACAAACCATGAATGTCTGCACCACATTGTGTCCAAACAGCTGTGGAGACATTCTCTCTAAACCACGATGACGCTAGAGGATAAATAAAAGGATCACCAAAATCATTAGGATTCATCCTTTGGGATTTAGTGTTGTCAAGAAATATTGATTCTGAATATTATAAACCGTTTTAATACCTATTTTCCGCACAATCGCTACACTGATACCGGCTTAGCTTTATCGCTCTCTTATTGTTTCTCTGACAGCAAATACTACACACCACTGCATTTTATTATAACATGAACAGTAACAGCAATACAGAAGTGAGTTATCTAGGCTTTAACATATTTAAAAACATCTTGATAAATCCCAACTTGGGAACCCAGAGGATCATCAATTTAAATAACACCACCCAACTGAAGTCCCTAAAAACATTCATGTATTCTGCATATTATTTCACACTTCCTGACAACATATGTTCAGTGTTCGAGCTCTGAACTTCATTCTGACAGATTTTCATCCTCTGGGATCTCCACTAGATTTTAAAATCCTTTCTGTTGTTTGAACAGTGTTCGGCTGCTCAGCATGTTTCCTGTGTGCATTAGCAACATGCTGAAGGAGCCTATTATAGCCGCTTGATTTATAGCTTATTATTGGCCGATCAATTGGCTCCATATTTCTTTCAATTTTCCAGAACATAAAGCACGTGAACACGAATAGGTCAGTTGAAAGGTATCCCATGTTCAGAGAGCCGCCGTCGACATGAAACGAGCAAATGCAGCTTTTATCAGATTTGTAAGTGAACCAGCTAGGAGAAAGGATGCAGACACACACACAGACACACACTTTAGTGAGTCCCTGTCCTTTAAATGGAGTGGCGCTGTAAGATGAGATGCTGCTGTTTCTGCTGCAGTGAGCGTTCTGCAGACCGACTGATCCCAGAGCAGCCTCACTGCCTGTCAGCTGGGCCCCGTCCAAACCAGGACCCTCATCCCAGGTCAGTGCCAGGACGACTGATGGCTCAATAATAGATGGCGTTATGAATGCACCGCAGGATGTAAGGCCTAGCTGGGGGCCCTCTGGCTCCTCAATGAGACGTCTCAAAAAGAACGACGGAAGATAAACTGAGACACGGACGCTGGCCTTGTGTCGCACTTTGTCTGTGTTTATGTCAGTGGCCTTGGTGAATTCAAGGTTAGAGGTGTAACTCTTCTGGGAATCGGAGCTGCCTCCCAGCTTGGAAATTAAACAACACACACACACAAACACACACACACACACATACAAACACACACCTGTAGCACAAAACCCCAGCGTCAGTATGTCTGAAGGTAAACACACACACTGCCTCTCTAACCCTGATGGTGTTTGGAGACAAAG